>CM030940.1:417812-433812 GCA_018136815.1 Isochrysis galbana | reverse complement strand
TAGTGGAGGAGCTGGTTCCAGGGAAGAACCCCGGCATAAGAGATTATAAAAGGATCGACGCACTCGACATTATACACTATGACAATTTGATCTGGATCTGGTTTCTGGTTCGGCCGCAAAAAATCTCGATCGAGGATCGAGTTTCGAGTTTCCATACCGATGTGGACATTGAGTGAAGATTAGATCGCAGATATGATGACCAAGGCGCTCGAGGTAACAAAGTAAGAGCGCGAGGGAAATCTCGGTGCCGCAAGAATGCCCCGCGCGGATCCGAACGGACCGCGAGGGAGAAGAGAGAGAAGCAAAGACAAAGACAAAGACCTCAGTATAAGCATAAAGTTTACATAAAGATAAAGAGGTAGTTAGAATTAGAATTAGAATTAGAATTAGAATAGAGAATGGGCATCCAGAATAGCGATCTCAAAAGGCGAGATCAGCCTTACTCTGACAGGTAGGGAGGGGCTCCGTTGCCGTCGAAGGGCTACGGTCCCTCAGCACTAAGGTTATACTCACACAACAAGAAAACTCTGACCCTTGATGATGTTCCACTTTTTTTTTCGCTATCGGCCATCAGACAAAACCGACGTGGTTGCTTTCACGAGGCAAAGCGCGGTCGCATTTCTCGACTGTTAAACTACTTAACGGGGACGTGTACGAGACGTTGCCGACATTCGGCAGCGCGCGCGACTCTCGCCGCGTCCACCTTTCGTGCGAATCGCCGCATCGCCCCGCGTGCAGCCGCATCGGCCATCGCTCCTCCCTGCTATCCCATCCAGAGAAGGTGCACTTGGAAGATCACCCCTCAGACGAGGCCCGCAGCTGTAACGTGCAAATGATGTTGTATCGCCTCGCCCTATCTTGCCTCGCAATCTTCTCATGGCCGTCTGTCCTGGCCATCCTCATCATGATCGTTGTGCGTCTTGGTATCTTGGGCTTGTTCCTCGATAGCCTCGCAACTCTTGTGACGTGGAGCAAAACGCGATCACCGTCCAATCGGGATGTCACTAGTCCAGAGTCAGCTGCAAAGGGTACGATAACGAGTGTTGATGGTAGCCGAGTGGCAAGAGCGCTTCATGAACAACAATCAGTAAAGCGTATCAAAACATTCTCCAAAGTGTTGACGAGCAGTGTGCATTGTGAGAATATAACTGCAGACTCGGATAGGGAGATAAACAATGACTGTCGCAATGCTGGCTGGCTTCGATGTGCAAACATCACGTTGCAGACAGCTAGCGTGACCGGCCGACAGGTCCACAAGCGCATCAGGGAAGATCAAAGTGGCATGGCACCCGTGCAAGTAGGACCCAGTGTCATACGCCACGACTCTGGTCCTTCTCAGCCTCTTGTCGCCCTTGTGACATCAAGCACGGAAGCCAGTCGCGCAGGACATCGACCAGCCTCGAGGTCTAGTGAACAAACGGAAAGTCGCATGGTAGACTCGAAGGGAACAGCTACTGACGACGCCAAGGAGGAGGCTCCAAATAGTCCGGTTGCAGACACTTGTGAGCTTCAGTTCCAGGGACAATCGGACGCTAGTTCTCCTATGGGGACAGGTCCATGCATCAGGATCCGTGATCAGACCAGTGATCGCGCCAGTGATCTTGCCGACTGTTGTATCAACCTCACAGCGAAATTCGATGAAAGCGACGTGCCGAAAGCGATGGGCTCCAGCGCAAAAGTCAGTGAGACTCAGCACATCCAGGAAGAGACCAACTCTCCTGGACCGAAGGTCGAGGTGACTCGTGAAAACGATGATTACATCGAGCGACGTGTGATGGGATTTGCAGGTACGGATGCTGAAGCGCTCGACACCGATGGCAAGGCCGATCTTCCGCAAGCTGGAGGCAGCAAGATCGGAGCGAGTGAAGACGCCATCGCACTCGGCACTCGGATCGACTCTTTGGAGACGGAAGCAATAGAGGCTGATGGCGCAGCTAAAATTCTTGATGAGCGCCTGGCCAATGCCCATGCTACTGCTAGACTCAAAGAGGAAGCAGCGGCTGTTGCAGAAGACACATACAATCAGAAGGTATTGGGTTTGCGGATGGCGCAAGACGCAGCATCCGTGGAGCACCCCACAAGGACGCTCTCGTTTGCCAGGGCATTAGCTGATGAGGCAGCCAGGGCAGCAGAAAAAGAAATGAAAGAAGCAAAAAAAGCAAGTATTGATGCCGGGCGCAGTCTCGCTCGCGCAAAGGCTGAACTGAAAGTCGCCGACCGAGACCTTGAGGATGTATGCACGCGTCTTGTTGCTGCTAGGGAACGCTTGCGAAATGCCATGGCCATGGACCGAGAAAGGGAGTTGATGCTGACACGTCGCAACGGCAACATACTGTCGCTGCCGGACGATGCAATTCAGCTAATCATAGAGCGCTTGGGCTTTTGCGACCGAAGGGATGCAGCAAGGACCTGCCATAGATTGCGTTCCATTTTGCGCAAGTATGAAGAAGACAAGCATAAAGAAGCACGCACAAGCGGAGTCGTCGTTGCCTGCGACTGGGAAGAGTGCATGGCCGGATTCGCCCCAGAAGTCTCTCCACGGATTCAGTTCGCAACTGAGTCTCCTTATTGCGGGTTAAGTCGTAAACTTACACGTGTGATGACCGAGCAGGGCGTTGTGTGCTCGTGGCCTTGCCTCGAGGAAATCTTCTCACGCGCATTAACACGTCTCGGGGTGAATGACCGTCTGATGGGGCTGCCGATGATCATAGTGAAGCCGACACTTCCAGCTTACAAAAAGTCAGAAATAGAGGAGATACTGCGCACCCTAGAACGACGCTTTCAGATATCCCACTTCTCTATAATGTCCTCTGCCGTGGCCGCAATGTATGCCTCGGGCCGTGAGACCGGCGTCCTTATTGAGTGTGGCACTCGTACTCCCATGGTCGTGCCAGTCTACAAGGGACGCAAGATTGCGATCCACTACCTTGGAGTCTCGCACGATAAGCTCACTAAGTATATGAACAAGCTGTTCACTGAGGCGCAACTTGGGTTTCCCCCAATTGAGCGGGCACAAATGGAGGAATGCGCATACATCTCGATTGACTTTGAGCGGGAGAGGAGGTCAAAGTCATTCAATCGCCCTACAAATTTCCAGCAATCCTGCGGTATTCGCTGTGGCGAGGCTCTATTCCGGCCTGCTCTTGCCGGTATTGATTCGCCAGGTGTGCACGAGGTAACGTTTGAAGCCATCATGGCATGCAATCATGCGATTCGCCAGGAATTGCTCGAAAATATCGTTGTATGTGCAGCGAATGGTAAGGTGCTGCGCGGATTCACTAGACGCCTAGACAGGGAGATGAATGGCATGCTGAATCATTCATCTCAACGAACTGCCCATGGCGCCTTGCATTGTCATGCTTTTCAGATAGCATCTTACGATCGTAAGGCAGTGTTCTGGCCCATTCTGGATAGAAGGTAAAAGGCACAGGGGAAGCAAGGAATCTCATTTTCCAAATGTGCATCTCCCTACTCTTGAAGGCTTTGGTGCACCTGTACCTCTTGGCAACAATTGATGTGCACCAATGTTGGAGAGAAATGATAGAGACAGAACTAATTCGAGCAGGCATAGCAAGAGACCGACCGAGTGCTATCCACATCAAAATGCGAGGACGAACTATCGGAGTATCACGGAATGATTTGTGGAATATGCGATCTCTTTTCATTTGACAACAAAATGCTTAGCTGGACGATAGTGTGTAGAAGTGTTTGGATAATGCAGGTGTTCGATGTTGATGGGAGTCCTAACGATGCCCATAGTACAGCGATATGCCAATCAATAGCAGCAAGAACACAGCCCGTGTGCCATCAAGAACCCCCCGTTCCACCTTTGAAACCCGCGTGCCATCTAACAAACATCGACAACAACTAACTTTATAGTTGGCGCGATGGAGCGCGGCGCCGCGCTCCTCTCTCCTCGGCCTCCCACGATGGCGGCACTCCTAGACACTCTGGCGGCCTGGCGAGGAAGTGCCCGAGGCCGCCATCGGAAATTTCATAGATGCGCGCAACGCGCGCACCCCAACACCTCCCGAGAAGGCGCGCACCCCAACACCTCTAGCATGGCCCGCACGAGCAGCCATGCACACAACACAAACACGGATCCTGCACCAACCCGACGGACGACACCAGCCTCGCTACGCTCTACTATCTCCTACTTCTACTCCTAGCGCGTGCGCTCCCACGCCTGGCCCCATGCATGGATGGTGACGTCGTACTCCTTCCTTGTGAAACTGAAGTCGTACAACCTCCTCTATCTCCACAAGTACGCTTCCGCCGCAACCCAACAGTGGTCATGCTGGATCCGTCACAGGCCTGTTCTTCATAGGTTCTGCTTGGCCTGGTTAGTTAGGATTTCGTTGTCTTCCCGCGTTTGGCGTTCGCGTTGGCGTGCGGAAACTTCCTCTCTCATTCTCCAGGTCCGCTACCCTTGGCTTGTAGGTCCTTGCTTCTTTCTTCTCGGTCAAGGTGTTTGGCGAGCGAGTCGGTTGCTCTATCCACTCGAGATTTGAGGTTTAATTTGCCATCTCCCCTTGGAGATCGGTGTAGGTTCGCTTCTTGGGTGAGGGAATCTTTCCCCTTGATGCAAGTTACATGCAAGCCCTTGGCCCCTTTGCCCTTTGGTGTTTCTCTCCCTTGGTTGCTACTCAGGGTTGCTCTTTAGAAGCGTCTAGAAGGGTCACGCTCAACGGCAAGATTTCTTTGGTCGCAAGGATATCTCGTTGCGATCTGTATCCGAAGTGATCGCCGCGGTCGCGCGACATGACGCTCCCCTTCGGACTCTCCGCCACGTGGGCGAAGTTACAAGGGAGACACGCTCCGGCCGTCGCTGCGGAGTCTCTCTCTCTCTCTCTCGCTCTCTCTCTCATCCGTCTCTCGCGACGTGTTTGAGTTATCGGCGCTTTGGGATCTCGGTTACTTGATTTTTGCTTGGTTCAGGTGAAAGTTTCCGGTGTGTCCGTGAGTCGGTGTGTGTTGTTGTTCTCAGGATCGTTGTCCGTCGTTGTTCACTGCGTTGCTGCGACCCTAGCAGCCTAGGCTCCCTCCCTGAGGGAAGAGTTCTTTGTAGGTCTAACAATCTCTTACTATCCAACACACTAGGGCCGCTAGGAGCGCCTCGCCGCCCCATCGCCCCTCGTTTGCCGTTCGTCCCCAGTCGCCAAAACTCAAATGGAGTCCGACACCCTCCAGAATTTCATTCACCCGACTCCCGGCGAGGAGGAGGGCCAGGCTAGCCGCCGGTGCCGCTCGCGACGGAGTGGCTCAGAGCCCTCCGGCTACGCTCGACTCGACACCTTGCCGATAGGGGCCGGGACACACCGCCGAATCCCGCCACCCCCACGCACCCCGGGCCCCTTAGTAGCGCACGAGGGGAGTCGCCCCAAGGCAGGTTGGAGTGGGGAAGGGAAGGAGTATAGGCGTGGTAGCATAGTGCAGGCACAAGGCCACACGTGAGGCGAGAACTTGAAAGTACTACTAAAAGGTTTTTTATCAGATATGTTTCGCTTCCATCTCACATCTCACACTGCAACCGCGACAACAACCTTGATGCGAACTCTCAACTGGCCAGTCGCGATGTCGGTGACACGCGCGGTCGCGCACGCATACGCGCACGCACACGTACATGCATGCGCAATCCCACGTGCAACTTCCTCGACTCTTTCTATTTGCTCCATTCCTCCCATCGAGCGCCGACACGGGGCGCGGGGGGGGTAGTCAATAGTCGCAGTGCACGGCTACATTTGCACACGGCTTGCTACGAGGAGCAAGACACCGAGGTGCGTTGCGGGATCCCGTGCTCGATGGATGTTAACGGGCTGGAAGTGTCCATATCCACGTAATCGATATTTAGTTCAGAGCAACTGAGTGGATACATTGCACGTGCGGCTGTCGAGTCACCGAGTAGTGCACATAAGGTGAAGACAAGTGAGTATAGTATGTTCATCCGGCAGAGGTTCCTTCCTAATTTGCGTCGGACGGCGTGCTACTCGCCTTACGCATCTTGGAAGAAGGTGGACGAGGCGTCGAGGACGCCGAGCCTTTTCGCGAGATTGAGTATTTCCGGTGGTGCTAGCAGTACGTCCGCATTCTGAATCTTGCGTCCTTCACGCTCTTCGAAATCCTCTTTAAACTCGCGAAGCTGTGTGAACTGGGCATCGATGAGCTCCTCGCGCGCCGTCTTCAGGAAACTGAGATAGGGCCGGGTCGACTGTACTCTGCGGAGCTCGACACCACCGGCGTACCGATCGAAGGTGCCATGGGAGGCTAGACGAGGAATCTCCTGGGCCGAGTCTAGGATGTTTTCGCCCGAGCCCTCGTTGAAAGTCCATTGGGCAGCGAGGGCCTCCTTCGGCTCCAATGAGATCTCGTTCAAAACGGCGCGCAGCCCTTCCTCATCGAGTGCGTCGTTCCACACGCGCACGTGGTCGATGTACCCATCAAAGGCGTATTTCCCCGACATGCCACCTATGTGGACGTCTCCCTTCGAGTGGGACTCGCCCTCGTTGCCCTCGACGATTAGCATGAAGGTCTCACGCAGTGTGCCATTGAGATAGATCTTGAGCGCCTGGCCGTCGTACGTACCCGCCACATGCCACCACTTGTCTAGCTCGATCTTGCACTTGACGTGCTCCGAATTTGTCACCGAGTAGGCACCAAACCAAAAGTGCACGTAGTGCCCCTCGAAGGAGTCTCCCTTGAAGCAAGGGTGCTCTTGGATGAAGAGCCCGAAACCCGTTTTGAGCCCTGCGTCGGACTTGAGGATAAGTGGCGCCGGGGAGAAGGAACCGTTGCCCTGGAAGGACCGGCACATGAAGGCCGCTTCTACGGTAAATCTCGAGCGCATCGCCTGCGCCTTTTGTGCGTCTCCCACTGCGTACGCCGGTTGCAACCGAGCCCCCGGCTTGCAGATGACTGCCTGTTCTTTGGAGCCCACAAACTCTAGCGCGCCCTTCTGGGCGAATGGGAAGCACTCCGAGCATAGAGGTACAGCAGGCGCAGCGTTGCCCTTGCGGTCGGTACCGCCCATCAGGTACATGATACCGCCGCGGCTCACCAACTTTGCATCAGTGCGTGGCGCGATGCCCAACACGGTCGTCCAAGTGGACGTCATCAAGTCGTACACGGAAGCCGTCTCGATGACATCTCCCACCGAGTCCGTGCCGCCATAGATCACGAGGTATCGCTCGGCGATGAAACAAGTGCCGTGGCCCGTCCGTCCGACAGGGATGGCCCCACGCTCGACGGGCCTCGACCACGAAGAGCTGTCCATATCGAAGCAAGAGAGGCCGTTCGGGTAGTTGCCCTCCTCGTCCACGCCGCCAAAGAAGTAAAATTTGGAGGGCGGCAAGAACGTCAAGGAGTGGCCACAGCGTGCGCTCGGTCCTTCGCCCTCAAAAATGGAGCTGGGCCACTCAATGAGAGATCTCCATGCACATGGCGCGTCAACGGAGAGCTGTAGCAGCCACAAGTCGGTCAGGAACTTCCCCTCCGCGTCAACTCCACCCGAGACAAGGACAGAGTTCCGCCCTTCCCACACGGCCGTGGCGTAGCCTCCTACCGCATTTGGTGGCTTGCCCTCGGTTGGGAGCAAACGCCAGTTTGGCGCCCCCTGGTCCATGTCGCTGAGGTCCAATACGCGCACCTCATCAATAGGTCTCGAACCACCGGATATCTCACCAGCACGCCCCCCATGGCAGAGCAGCACGATCAAGTCATCCACAGCGCAAGTTGCGCGCGCTGATGGCGGATTCGCCGTCATTCCCGTCGATCGGATGGGCATCGTCTTCCACTTCTCGTTAGGAAGGTGGGTGAGCTCTATCATATGGAGCCACTCCCGTTGCCGATGCCGTTGCTTGCTGGGCGGGGGGTCAGACTCAATGAGATGAATCTTCCCATCAAGCAGAATGTAATCACGAGCGGGACGTTGTGGCAATGGCGTAGTAGTTTGTCCATGTAGCTCATAGAATACCACAGTCGGCGGAAAAGCAATGGAGTCGTTGAAGATGCATGAGCGATAAGGCGAACGTCCCACAGGCACCGAGTCCCGCGTCACTTGGATGCTGTAGAAGCCTGCCTGCGCTGGCGTGAACGTGCAAGTGTACGTCCCATCTCCTGCATCCATCACCTCAACTAAAGGCTCATACTGCTTGAGGTGCGCCTCAAATTCGGGCACAAGAGACTTTGAGAGCGTCACCTGCGAAATAAGAGAAGCGTGGGCATGCGTGCGTCACACGAAGGCTCTGCCAATGAGTTGTGTGCACGGCTGCTTGAGGCACTCTCGCCCACAGCAGCTTACCTTGACGAGGAACTTGATGCCGGGCGTGGAGCAGCGGTTACCAAAGGAATCCTTAGTCTGGATCGTAAACATGGCTGGGCGACCCGACTGGCCGTCGTAGAGGCCACGCCCAAATATCTCAGTGTTACTCGTCTCCATCTCGCCGGCAGTGACCTGTGGGCTGAACGGCGAGCCTTGCACATGCGTGCCATTGACGAGCACGTCCAGCTTGCAGGCAGCGGAGGCGTGCATCGGCGTGTATGCTAGTGTGTACGTGCCATCGGTATTGTCCATCACGTGGGCTTCCATGGGCGGGAAGCCATCGTCGTATGAGAGCATGGCGCTCACCACATCGCCGCCCAGCGTCCTCTTGACCCCTTCGGCATCCTTGCAGAGCACACGGAACGTGCAACAGACACCGGCGCGCCCTCCACTCAGCCCTCCTCCGACAGCGAGGGAGTGGCGCGGGCTAGTGGCCGGGGTCTTGCGCAGAATGGGCGGCCGCTTGGAAGGGGAGTGCGACGGTGAGTAGCTGCTGCTCATCGCAGCCGAGCCTAGACGGCCCGTGCACAGCCGTCGTGCCCCTCTCACAGCACGGGTGCGCTTCCCTCCTCCTCTCGCTCTCTTCTCGTCTCCTCGTCGTCGTCTCTTCCCTTTTCTCTTGTAGACAGACCCTCTCTATTCCCTCTCTCCTGCTCGATCGCGGACGAGGGGTGAGAGGGGAAAGGAGGGGCGCAGCGGCGTCTCTAGCCCAGCCAGCATGTAACTGACATACCAGCTCATCCCGATGAGAAAACACACAGGAGACAGGAAAACAGAAAGAGGGGGAAACTGTTTCATCTTAAAGTCGTGTTTTGTTGTAGATATCTCAGTTCTACTCTGCGTGTGGCAACGTCGGGTGGCAACGTCGTCCTTGTCTGGAGTCTGGAGTCACTGGATCGCCGTCACGAGTGCTAGCTCCACGATGCTATCATTGATCTACACAACACAGTTATCTATTCACGGACCACCATGTACGTGGGTGTTTGCAATATATAATATGTATGTATGTGTGTTAGGGTTAGGGCGGTCAAACAGGGTTTTTATTAGGGGTAAAAAAGGATCACCTCACCGTTGAGGAAATTTGAGGAATTTTTTCGGTAGAAAGTTCTCAATACACCCAACTAGCACATATCCGGGCCCCATTGGGACCCAGACCCAGACCCCCCCCCCTTGGGCCCCCGCCACCGCCACAACCACAACAAAACGTAACCAAATAATGACGAAAGACGCCAAAGTCCAAAGTCGGAAAGGGCTTAAAGGCTCAACTTCAAATCGAGACCGGGCGCGGTGCACGCCCGTTTTCGACGATCCATCCATATGTGGGGCCCCGCCGGACACCAAATACAATGGGGCCACCCGGACAGCCACGCCAATCGGGCAGACCGCAGACCGCGCGCCGAAACCTCGTCGAAATCCGCCATCCGAGGAGCCCATCGAACGTTGAGCCGTCGCCGAGGGAGCCCCGACAACTACGCTAACTAACGTCTCCCGGCCAAATGGGCCCGAGTGCCCAACTTTCGAACGCGACCGGGCGCGCTGCCGGCGCTTTCTCGTTTCTCGGTCATCCGCCCACTAAGATATAATGGACCACCATGCATCATATCCAAGAATGCTGCCCTAGTAGCCAAGCCAATCGCCGCCGCCGGTCCCGCGCGCATCGCGTCGAAGTCGGCCCCGGGAGCCCGGGAGGGGGTATGTCGGAGGGGGGATGCAATTGCGGGGCAGGTAGGTATTCCTGCGGAATCCTTGGACATCCAAGGGAGGTGGGAAATAGTGGTTAAAAAGAGTGAGTGATCGGGCTACCCTTGCGCTTGGCTCGAAGTAGTGCAAGCGTGCCCACCCCCCGAATAAACCAAAGACAAAGGAATGAAGAGGGTAGTGTAGAGGGAGTGAGTGTTCTAGGGTATAGGCGATGGCGAGGGTCAGGGGGTCAGTACTGTGAGTACGTGGTCCTTTATAGCTAGCGGTAGTAGCCTGAATGCCTTCAGATTTTTTTTAGGTCTGTCTGATATCAGGTATCAGCTTGGCGAAGCCTGACGACCTGATACTTGACGTCCCATCACTGACCATTACCGGTATGGGCCCACACGTACAACACTTACCAGGCACGCGTGCCATGGGCCGCAGACACAATCAATGCCTTATTTTCAACCCCTATGAGCATAGACGCCCGTTAGAGCATCACGCGCCATGGCTGATCGTCCGACTCAGTATAATGACCTTCGTATAACGTGTCCGTGAGCGATGGGAACATAGACATGGCGTTACCCGCTCCCAGTACGGTCTTCGCCATCTGATCGGCAATGTTGGCCAACGTATCATCGTAATCGTCTTCTTCCGCACCTTCAATTAGCAATGGATGCGGACAGCCTCGATACGCTCCGTTTTCAACAGCGTAGCGGAGCAGCTCGCACCAAGAGGGGTCATCGACGAGCGCATTTGGGTCGCCGACAACAACCAAGAGCGCCTTTGCGCGAGTGATGGCGACATTGAAGCGCTGTGGCGACGACATCAAGCCATGGGGCGATGACAAATGACCAAGAGTTGTGCGGTCGCCACCTGAGGCCAGGACGGTGCTGATGATGATGATGTTCTCCTCTTGGCCCTGATAGTCGTCGACCGAGCCGACACGGACGGCGCCCAGCTGCATCGAACGGAGCAACTGCCGCACCTTGAGCACCTGCTTCCGAAACGGGGTCACTACCGCCACGTCGTTCGTTGTGATTTTGCCCCCGTCGGCTTTGGTCGTGTCTAGCAGCTTGCTAATGAGCTGAGCAACCTATCCCAATGAGGAGAAAAGGGATGAGGTGGGCGGATATGTGAGATACCACGCTGAGAAGTCATGGAGGCCGTCCGCGCGGCCTTTGTCTTACACCCGCACGGGAAGCTGGCGCCCACCTTTTCTGCCTCCACCGGGTTGAAGAACGATGGCGAGTCAACTTCATGAGTGTGCGCCGACCTCACGCCGTAGAAGAGGAGTGGGAAACCACGCCTGCGTAGCTCGACCCACTGCTCCATCGAGCTTGTCTGCCGCGTATCAGCACATTCGCGCAGTGCATCCGAGTAGAAGAGGCGTGAGGGCAACGCCAATAGCGAGCGGTGCGAGCGGTAGTTGCGGACGAGCCTCATTACACATGGCACTCGATCATGCTCAGCGGGCAGTCTCGTTCGGCTGCGTGACGCCTCACGGAACGAGCCACATGTCGGTAAGTGATTGCCCGACTCGTCCGTGCCGCTCTTGTCGATCTTGTCGGGCAGATCCGCGCCAGGAGCGTCGCCGGCCCGATCGGAGCCATTTGCCTTCAGCCCATCCTGATATGTTGGGAGCTGGATGAGCCGCTCTAGCATCGAGGTGGCCAGCCCGTTCTCCCTGCAAAAGACAGACCGCACGGTCGGTCCAAGCTGCATGTGGTCGCCGCAGATGAGCACATCGCAGCCGGGACCGGCAAATGCCAACGGAAGCAGTATCTCCGGCTCGAGCGCCTGCGATGCCTCATCAATCAGCACATGCGTGTAGTGCATCATCCGACCATCGGCCTCCACGAGCTCTTGTAGAAAGGCCGCGCCCGTCGCGATGCAAGGCGTAGCTGAGCATGGCACTCCAACTTCGAGCAGCATCCGGGTGGCAGCGCACGTGCAAATCGTGACTCGTTCGGCGAGCAACGCTTCTCTGCTAGGGACCGAGAACGTGTTGACCGCGGGATCAACGGTGCAATAACGGAGCAGCTGGGCATGGACGTCCTCCACATTGCGAGTCTGCGAGTTGAGGCGGTACATCAAGCGGGAAACGCTCGGCTTGCTAGACTCATGTTTGCTCGTGGCCGAAGAGCTGGCGAAGCCCCTGGCACGCACCTCGTCCATCTGACTATGTAGCCGCGCGAGCAGGACGTCGGCGGCCGAGTTGGACGGTGCACACACTAGCAATCGTGGGGCAGGGTGCAACACCAGCAATTGCAGTACCAACTCGACCATCACCACTGTCTTGCCGGTACCGGGAGGGCCAAAGACCAGATAGGGTGGCATCCGCTCCCCCTTCCGGCGCAAAGCCTCCCGCGGGCCCAAGACGGCACTCACTGCCGCCAGCTGCTCGGCATTGATGTTGCTGGTGAAGGGCTCAATCTGTGTGCCGTCGCCGTCGCTCAACAGGTCGACATCGCGGCTGCACGATCCGACCTCTCCAAGCAAGCATTCCCTGGTTGCATACTGTTCTACCTTCGCAGCCCCTTCTATCAACCCTTCGACAGCCGAGCACTCATCTCCGTCCTCGGCGGGCTCGTGCTCGCCTGCGACCTCCTCAACCGATTGTTGTCCGGACACCACCTCCTCAGCCACTGACGCCCGTGCATCCAGAGGTAGTCTACTCTTATCCACGATGTCAAAACCTGTCGCCGTACCGACGGGCAAGATCGGGATGCCGAAAGGAAATCCAGCTCGCGGCATCTTGGCCTCGATCCTCGCGATGGCGGCCTGGAGATTCAGATGCATGTGTTCGAACACCGAGCGGTTCAGCAAGAAGCGAATGTGCACCAGCGCCTCACGCGGTGTGGCGCGGGCATCTTTCCCATAAGGAGGCTGCGGCGGGCAGAAGAGCAGGGCGAGATCAGCCCGTGCGCGTGCAACCGCCGCATCGTCGGCGAACGGAGCTAGCTGCCGAATAAAGCTGACCACGCGGTGCGAAGAGGGATCCTCCAGCAGGTTCCGGAGGCCAGATCCCTCCGGGGCTGATCCCCACGGTGGGACGAAAAGCAGCTGGGTGCGCCGGTCGATCCCAATGATCCGGCAAGGCAGCTCGAGCTGAGGCAGCGCTGCCGGCCGGAGGAGGAGCAAGTCGCCTACCAATGCCGGCGGGTGCCGCTCTTCCAGCCCGATGATCGCCGCTCGGAGAATGGGCGTGCCGTCCGCCTGTTGGGCGGGGCGGGTTCGGAGGACTGCCGTGTTGAACACGTCCATTTTTTGGTAGTCGTCAGTCATCTGCAATTCCTCGAGCTGAAGTAGCAACCCTAGAAGCTTCAGGTGCAGCAGCTCCCACACGGCAGCCGCAGGCGGACAGGCATATCCGAGCGGTGCGTCAGCCACGCTGAGCCCCGCCTTCAGGTGCGCCGCGACGACAGCCGGCTCGGGCGGCGCGTGCTCGCCAGGTCCCTTGCGCCACACGCCGTCTCTTCTGCTTTCCTCAATTTTCGCGAGCGATGCCGCCTCGGCCGGCTCAAAGACTGCAGTTGTCCTCGCCCAAGAGGAAGGCGAGAAGCCGCAGAGGTCAGAGGTCAGCCGGCCCGCCAGCCGGTGCGGCGCCCCAAGCTGTTGCACGGCGCGTGGGAGGAGCTCGTCGAGCGCGGCCCGCAGCTCTAACACCATCTGCCGCCAGGCGGGGGCGAGAGCCACGTCCACCTGGTACGCTGGCACTGAGTGCGCTCGGAGGTACTCTCGGAATGGTGCGGGCGGCGCCGGGGCGAGGACACCCATGGCTCGTAGCGGCGTCGGGGTGAGCCAAATGGCCCGCAGACTTTCGGGAATGAAGGGCCTGGCCTCCGTGGACAGCTTTCGCGCGGCCCCACCCGGCGGCATCACCGCAGCGCCCAACAAGCAACCAAAGAGCGCCGAAGTTGAGGTAATGGCCCGGCGCGTCGACCAGCAGACATCCACAAGCAGGAAGAGCCATGCCCGGTACAGTCCAACCTCCTCCGTATCGAAGGCGACGTGGACTTCCATCCGCGCCCCGGACGGCAGCAGCGCTCCTCCGTTGTTGAGCGGGGGTACGGGCTCGGCTAGTCGGAACTCGCCCTCTGTGCCGAGAATGCGGACAGCACGAAGCCGTACCGAGCTGTCGGCCGACCCGTTGATCACTAGAACCGACAGCTTCTCGGACGCGCCGCTCTCGACCACGCCAAAGTTCAGGACATATTCGGAGAGTCGGACGCCCCGCACGGACTTGCTCAGCGTGGACTGCACCTCGAAGAGTCCAGGGGTCAAACCCGTCGCACGCGACTGGCGGGTACCAGAGACTGCTCCTATCTGGCTGGCATCCAGCTCGCCTAACGTGGCGCCGACGATCAGATGATCGAGGAGTTCATCAGCGCTCATCGCGGCTGGGTCCAGAAGCGTGAGTCTGGAGCAGCCGTGGGCGCGTGCGCGTGCGCCAGCGGCGACAGGGTCGGCGACCGCTCCCGATGCTTGGACAGCTGAGTCTGCGGCAGCACCAGCTTGAATACACGTGTAGAAGCAATAGGCGCTGTCCGCCGGCATTGGCCACACATGGTAATCCTGCAGCGCCTTCTTGCGGACAAGCGAGACGCGTACTGGGTGCTCCCCATTGTAGAAGCGCGAGAGCGCATTCACCAGCTCCTCCTGCTCCTTGAAGTTGCTTGGCGCCGCGAGTAGCAGCCTCGCCTCGAGCGCGGAGAGCGCGGTGCGCCGCAGGGTCCATGCCGTACGAGCGGTCTGCGCGTGTGATGGCTGTGCGGGCGCGTGCGCGCCAGCTTGCACAAACGGAGGAGGCTGGCGATGGAACTGTAGCGGCCGAGGTGGCCCGGAGTGAAAGGGAGAAGGCAGAGAGCCTGGTGGAGTGCCATGGGGAAAGAAGAGAGGAGGAGGCAGAGGGAGGATCGCATCAGCAGGAGGGGGGCCCTGCGGCAGCGTCTGCTGCATGTAGAAGTTGGCGGCGTGAGAGCCGCGTGCGGAACCGGAAGCCCAGTCCCCCTAGCAGTGCACAGGGGGGGAGTCGCCGGATGATGGCCGGGAGAGGGGCCGTCAGAGTTTTATTGTTGTGTTAGTATAACCTTAGTGCTGCGGGACCGTAGCCCTTCGTCGGCAACGGAGCCCCTACCCCGCGATGGGGTGTGTGCGCGGTTGGCGCATGGCTCGTCCTGTGTATGTGGCTAGGAATGCTAGCTAACAAGATGTCATATGACGCTATAAGTTCTAACGGGGGCAAAGGGCCGGCGGAGTAGAGTACTCTACTCGGTGTGTACTCCACTCTTAGCACCCCTGTCCTTCCCCTTGGTATTTTTGGACCATAGCTGCTTGGGGCCCGACTAAAGGCACTCAGCCATGGCCATGGAGGGTGGTTAGGCTACCAGCACACCAACAGCTTCAGTTTCGCACCTTCACCTTCACAGCCGGTACGCCGTTCGGCCCCCGTGCCTCGCCGGCCTGTCATTCTAGCAGTAATAGTAATAGTAATAGTACACTTAATTCATAATTCATCCTGTCATCGTGTCCTTCCAGGCTGCAAGTGCACATAGCTCAGCCATATCCTACATAAAATGGGCATGCCTAAAAAAATCCCCGCTACCGCTACGTGTGCGGCGTGAGGCAGCGTGCTGTCGCATTCGCGAATCGACGCTCGTTACTCGTTAGGCTTCTCTCTTCTCTTCGTTCATCATTCGGTATTTATCGTTATAATTCTCTCGTTCTCGTTCCCTCCGCTGCGCCTGCCGCCGGTCTGCCTCCTTCCTCATTGCCCTCAGGCCCTATGGGCCATTCCAATTCGTCACGTGCTAATGACCCTCCCTAACTAACACCCATCCTTACTTAATTAACACTTAACGTACCATCATCAACCCCTTTCCCCTTCCCCCTTCCCCAGTTCCAGTTCCCTCTTAACGGAGATACTGGCTTCGGGGAAGCTGCGCGCGCTGCTTCGGCCATTCGGCCAGGAGTTGGCGAGAAGGGGGCGGGAACTCG
>CM030940.1:371647-417712 GCA_018136815.1 Isochrysis galbana | reverse complement strand
GCCGCCTGTGCGCCCTTTCTTCTTCTCTCTCTCTCTCTCTCTCTCTACTTCTCTTTTCCTTCCTCCCTCTTTCTTCCCCTGCCGCCCCCAGCGGCCGGTGCGGTGGAGTTCTTCAAAATTTGACAGCTGTCTCTGAAGTACTTCTGTTCTTCTATTCCTTTACTCTAATATAATACTAGCACACGGGGAAAGAGGCCGGCGAGCGAGAGGCGGAGTTATGAGAGAGGAGAGTGAGGGGGGGCTTTTCATTTTTCTCATCATTCTCGTCGTCTACGAGATCTGTTTCTCAATGAAAGTATTAGAAATCGTTTCCGTTGTTTTCCGAAACAACGGGAGGAGGGGGCGAGAGAGAGGCGAAGGAGGGAGCGAGGGGGAGAAGATGATCGGGGGGAGAAGAGAAGAGTGACAGAAGAAACGGATGAGACAGGCGAAAAAGAGAGGAAGAGGAGAGAGAGGAGAGAGAGACAGTGCAAAGGCAGACGGAAGTGAGAGAGTGGGAAGAGACTCAAGAAAAGACAGGAAAGAAAAGAGAAGAGAGAAGAGAGAGAGAAGAAGGGAAGGCAGGGAAGAGACGAGAGAAAAGAGAGAGGAGAGAGAGGAGAGAGAGGCGAGGGAAGAGAGGGAAAAGAGGCCAGAGAATAGAGAGAAGAGAAGGGAGGAAGGACGGAGAGAGAAAGGAGAGAAGAGAGAGAGAGAGCGGGGTGAGAGCCGTGCGGGATGCGCTCGTCTGCCCTCTTCTCTCGGCGTGCGGGCCGGCTCGGCCGTCTGCTGAGCTCGTCTGGGTGCGCGCTGCTACTATGCGGCGAGTCAGCCGATGCCCGCCCTCTTCTCCGCTTCCTCCTTTCCCACGAGCTCGCAGAGGAGCAGTGGGAGGGCCTCGTGATGCTGCTGAGCGGCCGCAAGCTGCTTCTCCACCTCTCTCCCTCTCTCTGGGCTTCTCTCGAGCCGATCCTCGGGCAGAGTGGCGTGCCGCTCGAGGTGTTGCTCTCATCCGTCCTCGAGCCTCTCGACGCGCGCCTCGAGGCCTGCCGCGCTATGCTGTGCGCGGCGGAGCGAGAGCGGCTGCCGGTGCTGGCGGGGCAGCAGACACTCGCCGCCGCTGCAGCCTCCGTCCCGTTGCTTCGCGCGGCGTGCCAGATCATGCCGCCCACCATCCAGGCTTCGCTAGCGCCAGAACGTGTCGTCGTTACCAACGCCTCTCTCACCGCCCTCATGCGCGCAGTGCTCGATCACAAGCTTGACCCGACGCATGCGCTCATGGCCAGCGCGCGCGGCTTGGAGGGCAGGTGGGCCGCACTGTTCATGTATCTCGACCGCGCCGCCGAGGACGAAGATCTACTCTCACTTACAGAGAGCCGTCTGGAGGCAGTACTCTGTGAGCACCCGCAGGGCTGCGACCCGCAGGGCGCGCCCTCACTGCTCTTTCCGGGGGAGACGGTCGTCCGCATTGGCTTGCGCACCGGCGATGAAACGGCCAAGAAGTACCCTGCCCATAGCGCAGGGACCGGCCGATCACCTGCCGTACACCTGACAGTTCGTGCCGTTGACCACCGCACCGGCGTAGCCTCTGCGCGCACTCTCTTTCTAAGCAACTGCCGGCCGCCGCATCACTGGCAACACAGGGTCTTCCCTGACGGTGAGGTGCTCGAGCCACTCCTTGAGGATGAGGTTGGCGAGGTGGAGCTCGGCAATCGGACGGCGAGGCTCATGCAGCTGTACTGTACTATCGTTGCCGCCGCGCGCGCCGCTGCCACTGCTGCGGCCGCTGCGTATCCAAGGCAATTCTCGGATGAGGACGCGCTGCAGACCCTCTCCGCGCACCTCTTTGCAAGCGAAGACTTGCGCGCTTTGATGGACGCCACACGGGCCCAGCCGATCGCGTCAGTTTGGAGAGGGCTCCTACGGGAGCCACCTTCTTCAGAGACACTCGACGTGCTGCAACGCACAGGGGACGCTGCATCACGCAAGGGCATGTCGGCAGAGGCCAAGCGCGCAGAAGCCGCGCTGCTGGCATCTAAGGCGGCCGCCTTTGGCACGGCCGCGACAGACGAAGCGACCACCACAGGACGGGATTGCCCGCTAGAGTGGCTCCTCCACTCTGTCCACTTTCGCCTCGACACTGAGGAGGGTGCACTCGTCTATGAGACTCCTTTCGTGCTTGACGGTCACGGTGGCTGGCACGAGGTGGTCAATGTGCCCGCATTGAGCAGCTGGCCCTCTGCAGGGCTCGAGACGCAAGAAGCGCGCACCATCCGCAACGCCGTCGAGAGCAACCTCGTGTGCGACAACCCCGCCGCTGTCATCGAGCGACTACGCGCTGGGGAGCATGCGCAGCTGCAAGCGCTGCTCTGCGACGCAATCGACGGCTGCACGCTACTCCTCGACTCGCAATGGCTACCTGCAGTGCGCGGGTCGCTCCGGCTCTTCAGTGGCGGCATGGCATTCGATTCACCGCGTTTTGGTCCTATGGTGCTCCCGTTCCGCATCCACTTGGCCGCTGTCGCCGCATTCAACTTGAGCGGCGAGCAGGGTCCGGGTGCGCTCATCTTCACACAAAAGGCAGATGAGCATGGATACGGTCCACTCGCTGTTCTCCCCGAACGCTGCTTCGATGGAGCCCCCTGCGTGCTCCGGATTGCGATTGTCGTGCCGTGTCGAGGCGAATTGCACCACACACTCCAAGAGAAGGTGTGGCCCCATTGGGCAAGGCTCTTTGACGAATGCTGTGTCCATCTCGAGGTTGCCCGGATGTGTCCAGAGTGGGTGCGCCTCGGGTTGGACGCCTCTGCAGGGGCATTGTAGAGCGTGCATAGGCCGTGTTCCTGACTACTAGCCATCGGACACTACTTGATGCGAGGCGAGCAACTATTGCCTTGCCAAGCTTTAGTGCCTTTCCGCCGTAGGCAGGGCCTGCTCCTGTGTACCCAACGTCAATCATCGCTACGCTCACAGCCTCACATCCCCCTGAGATGAAGTTGGCGAAAAAGACTAAAGGCAAAGGAAGGGGCAGCGGGCATTTTTTTCAGAGGGTGCTCTACGCTTTGCGAGCAAACACTTTAAGTAGTTTAAAAATCCTTTTAATATTCTCGCCCCGCGACTAATCTTATGATTTGTCGCCATGGAGGATGGAGGGGGGCCTCGCGCCTCAAAACTAGAAACTGGAAAGCTAACATCCATAGAAATCTTCCGCACAAATACACAAAAGCCACTAGGACAACAGTCCAAGCCAAATGCCAAATGGATACTAAACTACTTGGACGCGAGACAGGCCCAATGGAAGCAAGTCCTGGACGCATGGCGCATGGTTCTGCCGCACGAGCCTGGGCAGGGTGGCAGTGTTGGCCGACATACCCACGCACAAACGCTTACAGACGGATGCTACAAGGACAAGGAGTGAGTAAACTTCCGGCTTTCTGGAAGCATGCCCTTACAAATACAAGGACGCTACAGCTCACCTCGACCAAATTGAGCAGGGACGGAGCTCTATCTCAACGACCCGTCTGGCACCACCCGCAACCCGACGCACGCCAGCCCAAGCAGGCACCCCCGCTGGGCGGAACTATGGAGCAAGCTAGATTGCAACGCAACTAAGTTTATACTTAGTTCGCCCATGGGGGGGCACGAGCCCCCCTCTCTCTCCACTCCTCCCCTGCCATGCCTGGATGCCCCGTCAGGCTGATATCAGGTTCTGATATCAGGTTATCAGGCCTACTAGACCTGATAACCTGATATCAGGCTGATATTATGACTACTAACTTTAGAATAAAATAAAATTCACGTCAGTAAACGAGCCATCGACCCGAACCGCGAGCGATCGGCCATGCCTCTCAGTGAGGATGGATGATGGGCTGCGAGGCTGGGTGGCGGCGAGGCTGGTGGCGGCGAGGCTGGGTGGAGGTGAGGCTGGTGGAGGCGAGGCTGGTCGCAACGAGGCTGGTGGCGGCGAGGCTGGTCGTAATGAGGCTGGTGGTAACGAGGCTGGGGTGGCGGTGGGGTTGGTGGCGGCCAGGCTGGTTGCGGCGAGGCTGGTGGCTGCGAGGCTGGTGGCTGCGAGGCTGGTGGCGGCGAGGCTGGTGGCTGCGAGGCTGGTGGCGGCGAGGCTGGGTGCAGGCGAGGCTGGTGGCTGCGAGGCTGGGTGCAGGCGAGGCTGGTGGCGGCGACGCTGGTTGCCAGGGGGGAGGGCGACTGGTGTTGAGGTGGGGGAGGCGAGGTGGCGCTGGGGCAGGCGCGAGCGCAGCGGCGAGGCTGGCAGCGAGGCGGGTGAGCCAGCGAGGCGGGCGGCTGCGAAGGGGACGGTGGTGGGGCGAGCAGAGGTAGCAGGGGACGCGCTGGCGGCGGAGCGGGCGGGAACAGCGGCAGCAGTGGCGGGCTCTGGGGGGGGGGAGGGGTGTGGGGCGGGTGCGCCTCCGGCGGAGCGGCAGAGGCGGGTGCGCGGGGGGGGGGCGGCGGGGGTTCCCGCGGGGGGAGGGGTGGGGGTTCGCTGGGGGGGGAGGGCTCTCCCCTCCGCTTCCACACGAACCCCCTCTCCGCTTCTAGCTAGACGTAGTCCATTTCCTCGGATCTTAGAATGGCTCATTAGAAAATTATAATACTACATTAGTGGTGGACCACCTGATATCAGCCTGATATCAGGTCCTGATATCACCTGATATCAGGTATCAGGTCGCCAAGACCTGATGACCTGAGACCTGACGGGGCATCCGGGCTGCCATGGGGGAGGATCCACCCACTCTCCTGGCACGCCTGATGGCTTGCCAGGAGCACACAGCCCTGCTGACCCATTCCTCTCCCCACAGGCCCGCCTGACTCGCCCGCCCTGGCCCGTCGTGGCCTGCCCATTCCTCTGACCAGCCCCTCCTCCCCCTGGGCCCCCCTGTTCAGGACCCCCCAGCCAGCTCCTGTCGACCCGCAGGGGCTCGGAGCGCCAGCGAGGGAGAGGCAGGAGGGGCCAGGGCCATGCCCCAGCCTCACCTGCCCCCTGAGCTGTGCTCCCAGGCCCTGCAGGCCATCTGGGGACCTGAGCGAGGGGCCGCAGGCGCGCGCCATGGGCCCCCGCCGCAGGGAAGAGAGGAGGAAAAGGGAAGAGGGAGGGGAGGGGGGAGCGGCAGCTCTCCCCTCCGGCATTTACGTGTCTTCTCGCCCCGTTTGGGTAAGAGAAGACGGGGGCGCCAGAGCCAGGAGGGAAGGGCCGCGGCTCGCCGCGCCCACTCGCTCGGGCGAGGGAGATTAGCGCTCTAGGCCCCTAAACTCACGAGTGCCCCCCCCCCTGCGTTGTTTTACCCGAAAGGGGTTTTCCCCCAGCGTGGCCTCGAGGAGAGGGTGTGCTGGGGTGCGTAGGGTCGGTGCTTGCACTGGGGGGAGGACAAATATCGAGGGGAGGGGGCAATGCCCCCCCCCCGGTACCACTCGGACACCTGGCTCGCCAGGCATGGCGGGAGTCCGGGGCTGAAAAGTTGTGTCCAATTAGCTAGTGGGGTTGGCTAGGATATAACATTTTAATTTATTTATTTATTTAGATTGCAACGCCGTACACAACGTGTTTAAGAACTACGCGTGTACGGACGCGTTTACCCCGGAGGAATGCGAGCAGTATCTAAAAAACAACGATACATACATACGAGTCGGAAGCGAATATATCCCACGAGATAAGTTTATAGCAACATGGGAAAGCATAGTGAAACATGCAAATAACCTAATGAAGGCGGCGACGCAAGACGACAAGACGACACCGTCACCCGAAGACGGCGGACGAAGGAGCCAGTTCCCTCGTTCCCTCATAGTGGAGATCCTGGGTTCGGAGAGGCTGTGCGCGCTGCTTCGGCCAGGGTTTGGAGAGAAGGGGGCAGGAGCCGGTGTTATCTTTGTCCCTCGGACGCAGCTTTGTTCCGTCCATGCTATCCCCTGGTGCTCTTACTTACAGCATGGATTTTTCGTCGTCGTTAAGTGATGTTTCGTAGGTGCGTTGTCGGATGGGAAGTAGAGTCTACTGGTCCAGTGCTAGGTGTTAGCCCTGAATCTTCAGACCCTTTTTTAAAGATAAGAGGAGCACCAGCACTCTGACTCGCGCCATGGGAAAAGCGGCTAGATTGTTAAGGTATTTTTTTACGCACTCCATGGGCGCGTGTCGCGTCGTCCTTCCTTTGACTCCGCGATACCCTTTTCATAATGTGCACAAGACACCATCGCGGCCAGTAATTAGCTGGTTCGTCGTCTTGGAGGGAATCAAAACGCAAGGCTCTTTCGTTTCAAAAGTGCCAGGTCGACAAAGGCAAAAGATTGAGGGTGTCCGATGGGACAAAACAGCATAAACTCTAAGAGAGTACGATGACGCAGACGAAGGCAGTCGGCCTCAAAAGGCAACGCAGCCTGCACATTCCTAGGTAGTTGATGCTCAACGTAACTGAGATTTCACAGGAGGCTCGAAAATATTGTAGGAGAATGACGGTAGGAATGTTGGAGGCCAATTATTCCTAACGGTCAAAGTCGGTCAAAAGATCGATTGGTTCAAGAAGATGGCGAGGTCAAGAGCATGCACACGTGCCCTCTGCAGCACGTGCATCGGACAGTATCTCAGACGGGAGCTCACTGTCACACAGTGGAGTTTTTCACACTGTGGCGTGATTTCATGCGGCCGAGGCATATGTTGCCATGATCTCTTTGAGCACGACGCCATGATCGTTGTACAGTGTCGCCAAAGCTTCTGTTTGCCTCTTCAATAGCTCATCTAAGGCTTTAGTGTACTGATCGAATACGGCCGGGCTGCAAGGGCCTACGTTCCAGTCTAGAAAATGAAGCATCTCCCCCTCCATCTTTGCCAGATGCTTCAAGTGTAGGGGTGGAACATGCAGCCCAAAATCGCCACAGAAGATGAGCTGCAGAGGCCGGGGCAGGGTATGAGCTTAATGTGCGTGAATTGGGCGCCTTCCGAGCCTTCAAACGGCATCTACTTGTGGCGCATGCCGATCGGTGCACTGGATTGAGGATGGAATGCACACCTCATCTGACTGTTCTTTTGAGCACAAGTTCAACGCGGTGATCAAGACGGGCCTTACGTTCATGACGGTAAGCTTGAAGCCGCAGCGTATCATACGCTCGATCAGAACGAGGGACATCAACAACATAGAGCGATGCAGCTGAAGACCACACGATACCGCCAGCATGAGAGAGACGAGCTCTGCCTGGATCTGGAAATGCACTCTTCGATGGCCTATCTGCGCTCTCTCAGACTGGAGCTTTGCGATATCGAAGAGGAAGGCGTGTCCGAGGGGTACATTCTCCTCTGAGAGCACCGAATATCTCTTCTGCCTCCTTGATGGGTGGGAGGCCATAGAGGAGAAATCCTTTCCCACGAGAGCGCTGATGGCAGTGCTGACAGAGAGAACCGTCTGCAGCAGCGTGGAGCACGAGGGCGGGCAGTCGAGGGTGGGCCCGAGGAGGGCGTAGGTCGTGATGGTCGAAGCCGGTGACTGCTCCAACCCGTCGACCAGAGTTTCGCTCTCCGACATCATCCCGTTTTCAGCTGAGGGGCGACGTGGGGTCGGGCAGCAGGGCGGGGGGTCGTCTCTCTCTCCTTCTCCCCGCTTCTCTCCCGTCTCGCCCGCGTGCATGCCCACACCTCTCTCCCCTCTTTCTCATCCTCTTCCTCATAAGACGAGGCTCCTCCAACCTTCTTTCTTTGTTTGGTTTGCCCCTCGCAACTCATTGGCCACGACGCCGTCTCTCCTCTCCAACTCTCCTCCTAGCTCATCACAACGCCGGGCGCGGAGAGCTATTTTCTTACCAAAGTGGGGGGGGAAATCCATCCAAACAGCGGCTAAAGGAGTGGTCGATCGCAGGCGCTTCCCTCGCGTCCCTTGGCGGTGTTGGGGGGGCGGACGACAAAGGGCCCAAGAGAGAGGAGAGAGGAGAAAGAGGAGAGAGAGGAGAGGAGTGGCGGCGTCACACAGAAATTCCGGTGGGATTGGAGCTCTCTCTGTGGATGTGACGCTGAGAGGAATCTGAGAGAGAGAGAGAGTGGATCTGTTTGATTCCCACATAAGTGGGACTGTGAATGCCCAGTAGTAGGGTATAGATCAGTGACATTGACAAGCGTTAGCGCAACTACGCGACAGAGCAACGGCGACGAGGGGGGGGGGAACGTTCCCACACTGGGAATAGAACTGACTCAGTTACAACAAATCTCACTTAAGATTAAACACTCCCCCACAGCGATGCCACATCGATGGATACATAGGTCAAGATATGTCATTGAGCAGGCTTGAACGATGGCGCAGGAATGTGGTTTTGTCCAAGCACTTCGTGAATATGTCAGCGGTCATCATTGATGTAGAGATCCAGTGTGGCGCTGAGATCCGATGGAGAAATTGTTCCCTAGCATACAGCAACCAGCGAGCATAATGACGAGTTCTAGCCGTGACACCGGGATTTTTGATTGAGTCGCGAGTTGCTGCGTTGTCGGTGAATATGTGGATAGGGAGCTGCTGTTGATTATCGAGAAATTCAAACAGATGCAGAACGAATTGAAGATTTTTGGCACTTAGTGCATACACAGCGGTTTCGGCTTCAGCAGAAGACTGGGCGACAAGTTTGAGTTTCTTAGACTGGTATGAAATCGAGGCTCCCCCATACTTAATAACGTATCCGGCAAATGGCTTTGGCAGGGAGCCCCATGATGAGTCAGCGTAGACTTCGATCGTGGCCTTAGTCCCAACATACGTTAGCCCAAGATTCTTGGTTTGTTGGAGATAGCTAACTATGCCCAGCGCGGCATCATAGTTTTGCGGTGATGGGTCCTGCATAAATTGGCATAGGAAGGAAACATAGAATGAGATGTCTGGACGGGTGATTGTCACCCATAGCAACGATCCCATCAGTTGGAGGTACGATTTGGATCGCATGCGCGATCTATCAATGTCTGAAGTGGCACCCGTCATCTTGTGAAATTCATCAATTTTGGAAGAGCAAATGGGGACCGAGAAACATTTGCTTGTACGTTCACTGAGGAATGTAGTGGCGATCTCTTCAATGTATTTCGTTTGTCGAAGGGACATAATGCGATTCGATCGGTCACGTGTGATTTCGAAACCCAAGAATCGAGAGGGCTCTCCAATGATGCTAACATTGAATCGTTTCGAGTACTGATCGATGAATTCGTTAACTAAATTTCGCCGGCCTTTCGGAAATCTGACCAGCATGTTGTCAACATAAAGAGCCAAGAATAGTATTGTACCATCTGTGTGTACTTTCTTGAAGAAGTTAGGCTCCACTGTAGATTGTTCAAAACCTATCTTGGTCAGAGTAGTGGTGTTGGTGAGCATATATTGGTATCCCGCTTGCTTTGTGCCTTCAAGTGGTGCAAGGAGAAGGCATGCTGCGTAAGTTGGATCTTCAAAGCCGGTGGGTTGCACAATATATAGGGGATTTCCGTCCATGTCGGCCGAAGAGAAAGCTTTAACTGTGTCAATCTCGAATAGGTCATCGTCAGCTTCATTGGTTAATGCAAGGAATATTCTAGAGCTTTCATGCCTGAGTGTGCCACAAAACGTTTCAGTGAAATCAACTCCAGGGACTTGGCTGTAGCCGCATGCCACCCATCTCGCCTTGAATCGTTCCACGGAGCCATCGGCGTTGTATTTCACCTTATAGACCCATTTTCCCTTCATGGGGTTTCTCCCTTTTGGTATCTCATTTTGTTTGACCAGCTTCCATGCCTTGTTTTTTTCATACTTGCCACGCACGTCTTCCTGCATGGCTTCACGCCACTTCTCCCCGTAGATTGGGTCGTCCACAGCCTCTTGGTATGTTCGCGGCTCCGGAATAGGCCCGGTTGGGGTCGCTGCCATGAGGGCTTGAGCAATGTGAGGATGCACATGCATGGGCATGGAGGTGGGCATGGATGTGCCGGGTGTGGCTGACTCCCCCACGACCGGAGCGGTCGCATTCAGCGAGACACTCGGAGGAGGAGGCGGGGCAACGGGATTTGGCGGCTGGATCGGCGGCGGGGCACGCTCATGCAGCGAGAGGCGGCGAACGGGGACGGGGAGGGCTGCGGCATCGGCAGCCCGTCGGACAAGGGGGGGTCTGCTGGCAGTGCCGAGCGACGGGCGACACCACCGAAAGAGGTGAAAGACTGTTCCTCGAAACAAACATCAACGGAGGTGGTAATGCGGCGCAGAGCGGGGATGTAAACGAAGAAGCCCCGACGGCGGGAGTCCCATCCGAGGTGGACAGCAGGGAAGCGGCGGGGGGCGAGTTTCGGTGTCGGGTTCTCAACGTGAACCTGGCAATCACATAACATAACACGGAAGCGGGAAAGCGGGGTCGGTGGACGGCTCGGATCAGCTCTCTCCCACGGGACTTGCGGCGGCGAGAAGGCGAACGATGGAAGGGAGTTGGAAATCGCGACGGCTTGTGACATTAGAAAAGGCCACAATGTGGTGAAGAAGACATCGTTCCCAGCGTGAGCGAGCATGACTCTCATGCAGCGGAGGAGAGTGCCCCACGCGCGCTCTGCAACACCGTTGGTCTGGGGGGTTTCGGCTATGGAGAATGAGCGGCGGATACCTAGTTCAGAACAGAAGGCATCCAGGGCAGAGGCTGTAAACTCGGAGCCATTATCAGTGTGCCATTGTTCGACAACTCCCGGGACGGAGGTTTTCGTGAGGAGATACGTGTGATCTCCCACATATGTCTGTGCCGCAAGGAGAACATCCGGCGCGGATTTGGATTTGAGAAAGTAGACAGCGGCAAGACGCGAGAACATGTCGACAAATATGATTGCAAATCGGAGTCCGGCCGGAGACGGAGGGAATGGCCCACACGTATCTGAGACAACTCGTTCACCAAAGAAGGCATACGTTCGAGATTGTGGTTTCTGCTTCCTGTGCGGCGACCGGCGCTGATTGGAAGAACAGGCTGCACAAGATATCTTGGTCGGAGATGCGTGTGCTGAGTATATATTTCTGGATATCATCGCGGCGCGAATGCGGTGCACGTTGAAATGGGCGAGTCTAGCGTGCCATAGGGTTGCAGTGGAGCCATCATCGTCGTCGTGTTGTGCGGAGAGGGCCAGGGCTGTGTCGAAATTCAACACGTAGTGGTGTCCGGATTTTCCCATAGGTGCAATCTCGCCGTTTGGTAGACGCAGGTAGCAGTCATTGTTGAGGAATGTTGAGATGTTATCGGCTTCAAATCCCGCGCGGCAGCTGAAGAGCCTAGCCGTGAGGCCAGGGACAACTCTTACTCCGGTCAGACGCACAGGGACTTTGGTTTCTATGCGGCGGGAGCTACCTGGTTTAGAGATTTGAGCGTTTACGACGATTGTCATATCACCTATTTTGGAAACCGGCACACGGCGGCCGTCGCCTATAACAACGAATGTGCCTGGGTTGTCATCTGTGATACGATCTAGTTCAAGCTCATTTGCAATACAGTGCTTTGTGGCGCCACAATCCACTATGAAGTCAAGCTGTTTGGCGGAGGTGATGAAGGCTGAATCATTTTCCTTGCGTATCTTTCTCACATATCGGAGGACATTGAGGAAAATGGTTGCGATCGTAGCCCAAAGGTAAAGTAACGGAGCACAAAAGCAAATTGTAGCGAGTTCGATCCCCGCGTGAAGATTTTGTCGATGATTCGGAGCTTTTACATGAAAGGCTGTGTCATCCATAATGTCATCCCACTCTTCAGAGGTGAAATTTGCTGTTTCCAGTGGCAGATCGTCGGCGGTACTATGAGACGGACGACTGGTTTCATTAGCTGATCCGTCGGCCATATAAGCCGAGCTTCCTCTCCCTTTGTTAGTTTTGAATGAGACCATTTTCCTTCCTTTTCCTCTTCCTTGTTTGGCGCGTGAGGCGTTTTGGGATTGTAGAGCCGCTATCCAATCGCTGATGGTCACAGATTGATCCGCGGGTGTGGGGCAAACATTCGCCTGGTGCCCAGAACCTTGGCACCTGTAGCATCTAGCCGATTTCAAAGCTTGAAATGAAGATAGGATACCTCTAGGTGTTGGATTGTTAGGTCGAGATTTTGCCATCAGGGCAGAGTCTTCGGCATATGAGGCATCAGGACGGGCACTACCATGCGTAGCTCGCTTACCACCATCTTTTGGAACAGTAATGGAGCCTTGGTTGAATTTGATCCGCCATAAGGGTTGGAGTTCCGCTTTAAGTTTGAGGATATCTCGTGCACTATTGGTCCAGAATCTGCGTTTGGCTGGGGCAGCAGCTATTTCTTCTTGGCAAGTATGGGCCAAGGATTCTGAGACGTCCGAAGTTATGCACGAGAGCACCTTAATAACGAGTTGATCTTTTGATTTCTGCTGGTTTGATGGGCGTTTGGCGTTCAAACTGTGTAGATGGGCAATCAAATTGGAGATTGAATTTTCATTGATACCCACAGTGAGAAGAGAGACATTATCCCATGTTGCATCATGTTCTAGTAGAGTTAGGTCATCCACTTCTTGATGGCATTGCTCATACAGAAGCCTGTAAGCTTGCGCACCATCATGGGGAGCTTGTGATGTTAACATTTCCCGAATGTCCGAATTGGAGATGTGTTCCATAAGGTGTGAGAACAGGATACGTTTCCTCTTGATGTGATCAGAGTGTAGAGTTCTGGCGGCTGCATTCCTAAAAGTACCATCAGCAGCATAGAAGTTGAACATGGGTATTCCACCAAAGATGGATCGGTCAACATTTGGATTTTGTTCAACATATCCACCGACATCTAAGCCTAGCATGCAGGTGGTAAGGTCGGCGTCTCCGATGTATTCGCGCGAGAACGCATTACCGAAATCTCGGCAGAAGATGTCGAACGGGCGGCCAGGCGTGCCGTCGAATGGGCGACAGCGAAACTTGCGAGAGTCATAGTCCTCGAGGTTGTCTTCTCCCATCATGAAAGCATATGTGTCTTGAGTTTGTGATGGAAGAGGTTGGGCGGTAGAGATTGCTGCCGCCGCCGCGTTTTTGGGCGTCTGATGAATCTCGCGAGATCGAAGCTCGTCGGGAAGGAGGTCCAGCAGGTGGGCAACAGCCCTCTTGAGATTGAGTTGGAATGTGCAAAACGAATCGATGAGAGCCTTCCCAAAGGTTGGCATGTTTACCAAAAGGTTAGGAGAAGCTGTGCGACGTCGAGATTCGATCCAGCAGCCTTCGGCCGTGCGGTCCACGCGCTCACCGTGGTACCATTGAGCTGCGACTTCATCATTTCCATTCGAGGTGCGGAAGGTGAATATGTACCTTGGAAGAAGTTGGGTGAACTCTTCACCGTCAACCAGAGATTGTTTTTGAAATTTTTGGAGGGTCAGTGCTCCGGCGAATCGGAGTTGTCCGTCGCGCGGCATCATTGGCGGTGATTGTGGGCCCATTTCCAGTGCTTCTGGCCCGAAGATCGCTCCCTTGAGCGGGTTTGACAGCGTAGGCCATGAATTTTGACCCAAAATGAATTCGATCTTGGCCTCAATGTCAACCTTGTGTTGAGAGAAGAGGCCCGGCGAGCGCGCGCCAATGTTCGCGCGTGAGAGGAGTGATGAACCCCTCTCGGCGGGGGTACCATGTTTGATTCCCACATAAGTGGGACTGTGAATGCCCAGTAGTAGGGTATAGATCAGTGACATTGACAAGCGTTAGCGCAACTACGCGACAGAGCAACGGCGACGAGGGGGGGGGGAACGTTCCCACACTGGGAATAGAACTGACTCAGTTACAACAAATCTCACTTAAGATTAAACAGGATCCCGCTCAAAGCTGAGAGCTGAGCCACCTTAGTCCGTAGTATCTCTTGTTTGACTAACGTCTTCGTAACGACCCGCCACCGCCGAGCACAGCCGAGAGAGAGAGTAAGTATCTGAACGAGAGCGAGGCCCATCTCCTCGGCGATCGGCCGTTTCGTGATTCGTCATTCGCGGCTTTCGACGAGAGAGACGCGCCGTCACAAACAAAGAAAGTCGAGAGAAGGGCTCCACAGCGCCTCTCACCTAGTCGCGCTGGGGAGAGGGGGGCATCGGGAGCGTTCCAAGAAATGAGCGCTGTGAGGCGCTGTTGAGGACTCCGCCGCACCTCCCGCTCCTCGTCGTCCTGAACCGCGCCTCGCGTTGCGCGTTGTGTGTGCCTTTGTGCCTCTCCCTCATCCACCCCTCTCCATGCACCCGCACATCCGGACACAGGAGAAGGAGCATCTTGTAGAAGGAGGCATTCATTGCTCACACATCTTTTTCTAAATATGAGAGTTAGTAGGAATACCATCTTCGGGGCGCAATCGCTTATTACTCGAGGACCGCTCGCGGCGCGAGCTGGTAAGGGCATTTCTTATTTTTTGATGAGATGTCCCTCCCCCCACCCCACCCCAACCCCAACCCCCGGTGCTTCTTCCCGGAGAGTCGCCCGACGTAGGTCGGTCCGCCTCAATGGTCAATGGGTTTTCCCTCATTGTAGATTGTGGGGAATTATGAATTATAATGGGAGCCGGGGGTTTGCGAGGGGGGAGATTCGAAGGGGTGCATATGCGTATGTGTCTAGTGACGACGCACGTCAAGGCGTACGTGCGCTGAGGGGTGTCGTGATAGTACCGGGCTAGTGGAAGTAGTAGTGGTACTAACGCTCAGATGTTTTATTGTATTAAGGTGGTTCCTTAGGATTTAGGAAGAGGTGGGAAATCGGCAGGTGGGCGGCGGGGCGCGCGCTCTCCAGCGAGGAGCTCTCCCTTCCCAAGGGAGGCCGTGGCGACGTATGGGATGCCTGCCCTCGACGACCCGCTGGGCACCATTCCAGTGGAGTTAGGTGGGCTCCCCAGCGCGGGTTCTGCGGCCCCCGAGCATGCCGCGCCGCCTCTGCACATGGTGCAAGTGCAGCGTGGCGACCTGCCCACATCGTCTGCGCTTCTGTACCCGGTGTGCGACCCACCCGACGATGACGAGGCAGCCGCTGTCGTGGCAGAGGCAGCGGCAGCTGGGCAAGTGGCAGCGTGCGCAGAGCAGTGGCTCCAGGGAGTGAGGCTGGACGCGGACGGATAGCAGTGGCTGTGTTGGGTGGAGTGGCCATACTCAGGCCCAGGGTTCGAGGACAAAGTGGGCAAGAATTTCAGGTGGTGCACACGCCGGGGCTGCGTCAGGACACTCTCTCACACCCAATTTGGCCACAGGTCTAAGCTGCCGCGCTGCGTGGAGCGTAAAATCGAGGAGTTGCATGGCGAGTCTGTCATCGGCTTCTCCGAGCAATAAGGGGGTGTTAGAGGTGTGCATAGGGCAGTAGGAATGGGTGCCTCTACTTGTGCATGTGTGTGCTGCAAGTCACATCATGGGAAGTAATGATACTCCTAGTAAATTTCCACCGTCTCAGATTTCGAAAATTTTGCGCACATTGGCCCGTTTGGTAGCCGTCTAGCCGACTTCTGAGAGTACTGCTCCTCTCCGCCCCGCTTTCAGTGGGAGAAGGGGCACACCTTGTGGTCAAGTGGAGTTTCTGAGACGGTGGAGCTGCTCAGCAAGTCTCATGAAGGGCGCGAGGGCAAAAAAAATGAGCTCCCGCTTGCCTGGGGGCCCCCCATTTCGCCTGGCCTCCCAGCCGTTCCCAAAGCCTGTTTTGTAAACATTTGATATAGTGTTCTCAAAATAGCAAAAGCGCTCACTACGAACTGGAGAAAACGGCAAATGTTCAAATTGGATCGGCAGGCATGCAACTGTACACAGACGATTCACTCACATCACTTCCTGAGCACACTTCATCACCATCCACCTCCGCTTGCCCCCCTGTGTTACCCGGCACACACCGCACACATCTTGGGGCCAGCTTCCCGCCGTGGCAACGAGGAGTGCATGGCACCGCTGCACAAAGACAGGGACACGCACGGTTGCAGCACGCAGCCATTTTCCCACAGAGACAAGCCCCCGCCTCCCCCTTGCCCTTGCCCCCCGCCACATTTTCCTCCTCCTTGTAGGTGTGCTCTCGTGACGCTGCCTTGCGTTCAGCGTTCCGGCGTTGCTTCTGCTGCTTTCGCATGGCGGCTCGTCTCTTCTTGTACGCTTCCGTTCGACGCTTCATGCTGCGCCGCGCCCGCCCTTCGACGTCCTTTTGCCACTCATCAATCTGCTGTGTCGAGACCGGGAGCCCCAGCTTCCTATGAACATCCAGCTGCCATGTGCCGTACTCTCGCAGGCGTGCGTCAGTAACGCCGTTGGCGGTGAGGACCGAGTCAAACACCGCGAGCACTGTGCCGTTGACATGCAGCAGCCCGCAGTCTGTGGCGGCGGCATAATGCACGCCATCCATGTTGACGCCTTTTCCGCGGTACAATAAGCACACACTCCCCACTCTTTCCGAGCTATTTTGTGTGACAGCCCCCTTTGAAGTGAAGATTGCCTCACGTCTGTCGTAGATAGTCTTGCGCACGTACGCAACTAGCGCTGCACCCTTTGGACCACATGATTTGATGGGCAAAGCGTTCCCGGCGGCGCGATCCTCCATCAGACAAAAAAGCTGGCCCTCGTCGTCGACTCCTCCATGGAGGCGGAGGGCATCGCCTCATTCATGCAAGGCCGCCGAAAGCGTCTCGTACGCCCGCGAGATCCTGCGCGCTATCGGCGTTGACCTCGACGGACCGACCCTCGTCGGCACCGACAACCTCGCCAACATGCGCGTCGGCTCCCTTGTCGTATTTCATACGATGACAGGCTTGCTTTTACTTCTAACTTGTGGGTTATTTTAAGCCTCAAGGTCTCGTCGATTGGTATACCGCCTCTTCTCTTACTTTCTCTCGACGTCATCAAATGTTCCATGACCGTCTTCTGTCTTCTCTCGTCCATCGGTCGTAGCTCCCCAGCGAGGTCAGGTCGTTTGCCTTCATTTGGTACCCCTCGTTTCCAAATACGCGATGCGGGGCCACCACGAGGAAGTCCCAATGAGGGAGGGTGAAGGCGCGGGGCGCGCCACTTCATGCGCCGCTACCACGTGCTCCTCCAGCGCGTCGCCGCTGGCGAGGTCGCCCTTCGTCACGTCGGCACCGAGCACATGGCCGCCGATTTCCTCACCAAGTGGCTGCCCAAACGCAAGCTCGATGCCTGCGTTCGCTATGCCACCAACGCTTGGGCCCACGCATCCGCCTGACCACACCCCGTCCCGTTCCCCGCTCTCGTCCCTCCCCGCCTGTTGCGCTGCGGTCGCCGCCCGGGCATCGGCTCCCGCATGGGGGGGGGTGTCGCGGGTAGGGAGGGTTCATACACCTCCTTTGTACTTTTCCCGCCTCTAGGTTTCCCCGCGCGACTCCCTCTCCGCCGTCACGCTCCGGTTCCCCCCCCCCTTCCTTGTGCCGCGCCCTCATTCCGTCCACTCCCAATAAGTTCGTCACCCCACGTCTCCGGGTTCCCTCCCCTTCCCCGTTTCCTCTGCCTCGCCGCTCCTCCCCTCTCCCCCTTCCCCGAGTGTTTTGTTTAAGCCGCCGGCCTCATTTCATCCCTCTCTTTTCCCGCGTGTCTCCTTCCCCGTGTGTGTTCCCCGTCCCTCGGGTGTCTTCCGTACGCTCAGCGCTGTCGCTCGAGCGCCCTCGTGTCCCCTTCTCGTGTCCCTCCCGCCCTCGTCCTCGCTCCGTGCCGTCACATGTCGTCTGAGGGCACCCACTCGTCCTCGGCTCCCCTGTCGCGTGCTCCCCCCGCCCCCGGTAGCACGCATCCCATTCCGCTGAGAGGCTGTATCTCACATGTTACATACACCAGCCCCCCCACTTCCACACGCCCCACAGCCACAGCTCCACTCCTCTCTCCACAGATATGAGATATGATGGGTGAGAATTATGGAGACGCCCTCCCATACCGCTACGACAGCCGCCAATGAGATGGTCTGAGAGGCATTGGAGGGGACGGCGCGGCGCGGCGACGGCGTGCAGCACCTCCGAAGGTGCTTCGCCTCTTAATTAAGAGATAATCCAACGGCTAGCACCTAAGCACCTGAGGGGAGATCAGGGTCACACAAGGGGGCGGTTCGTTGGACCCGGCGATACCTAAACGTGCGACAGAACCTAAAAACGCTAGACGCTAGACGCTAGGGGCAAGCAAGGAGGTAAACCAAAAACCCGGCGCGAGGGCGAAGGGGCAAAGCAGGCGACAAAGTAGGCGAGGGGCGAGGGCGAGGGCGAATAACGTGGATGGAATGGCAGAATGAATGTAGGCGGAAGCAATATTCTCCAATGGTGCCTAGCCTACAAGACAAGGGAGGGGACATAGAAACGTGGACGACTCCCAAAACAAAAAGTTTTCAAAAAGGTCGATCGCGGATGCGACAGCGTCACGCTCAATCCGTCAGGATGTCGGTGGCTAGGGGTGACCACCACCTATTGGGGTCGGGTTTGGGGGGTTCAGGGGGCAACTTAGACGGCGTTGGTACGGTGTTTGCACGTCTCTCGTACGCCCGCGAGGCTAGAATGTGTGAGGAAATCTGCGGCTGAATAGTTGTGTTGTTGGGGTTCCAATAGGCCTAGGCTTGGCTGGGACATATACATATATATATATATATTGTGTGATTTATTTAATCGGCTGCTCCCGGTTGAAGTTGGAGTTGCCAACATTTTAACGCCTTCGCTAGCGCCGCCAAATCAATGCCCACAAGTTGGAATTCAACTCGTGTGGAAAGTGTCAGCATAAGCCTCACGCCGAGCTTCCTGCTCTCCATAAGCGCAGGGTCGAGTCGTCGCTCCAAGTAGCAATCAAGTTCCGGTGTGGATGGATGGCAAGACCGATCACCTCCTTGTCATGAGCCTGCGAGGGGAGGCAACGGTTTCTGAAGCATTTCGAGCCATGACATCGTTCCCAGCTAGAGGACTGCCACCGATCCACCAATGGCCCATGAGCCTAGCCACAACTCTTAGCGCAACACATGGACGCAGGCGGCAGGCTGAAAAGGGCCCAGCTGCATACCTTGAGTAGGTGCGCAAGTTCCCCTTTTTCAACATCGAAGGCGTACAAATGTGAGTCCTCGGCGAGCGCATGAACCCACCCACCCGCAGGAGACACGACGCACGAAACAAAATCTCCTCCTTGTGCCTTACCACTACAGAGTGCTTTGATGAGATTGCCATTTGTGGCCGTAATGTAGATGGTGTTGGAGCGATTGCAAACGACGAGCTGATCGGCGGAACCCGGGAGAAAGCTCACCTGATAAGACGGAGTAAGATGGTGTGAGAGCTCGTGCAAATCGTGACAGCGAATCGCTTTTGGCGCGGCTACAACATAAGAGGCCAATTTGCTCTCGGGGGTCATTCGGCTTGCGCTGTCTGGCGGAAGACAATCGACGAGTAAAGTACTCCTCACCGAATTAACGGCCAGATCCGCGCCCGCCTCTTGGGGTGGCTTGAATTCATGCAAGCACTCGCTCGTGCGCGCGTCCCACACTCGGACGGTTCCGTCTGATGAGGCGGAGGCTAGGCGAGAGGCATCTATGACAGGACGAGGCGGAGGAGATGTTGTCAAAGAAGCGAGTGTCGAGGCGCACGTCGACGCCCAGATGAGAGGGGAGGGGGATCTTAGCCCCAGTAATCGTAGCACGTTGGTGTCCGGTGCATTGACCAGGGCAAACTGATTGGGTTTCAGTTGTCTTCTTGCTCCTGGGAGGTGGCGGCTGCCATTTGAGAAGGCGTACAAGCATCCTTCACCTGGTGAAAACTCAACAGCGTTCACATACGATGTATGGCCGCGGAGCTCCTTGAGCGCTTTTCCCGACTTGAGGCCGTGGACGCGGATGAGCTGATGGCACCCAAGGAAGCGGGTTGGGGAGGGAGCATTCAAGGGTTGGTGTAGCAAACAAGAAGTTCTCGCTTTGCGCCACCATTGCAACACTGCGCTGCCGCGCGCCCGAATCCACCTCACGTCTCACGACACGTGAGAAGATGACTAGCTAGCATCAAATGAAGAGAGGGGCACACTGACATGGTCAAATGATCCGGTGGCAACGAGCATCGCGTCCCTTGAGAAGGCGACGCACGTGATGCCCTGCGAATGCGCTTTGGGAAAGCGGCGGACGCATTGCCCGGTACGTGGCCGCCAGACCTGGTTGGGGAATGAAAGGAGGGCGAGAATAGGCCGAGCGATCATGGATACCATGCATGACATCGTCGAGGGGTGTTTGGAGAGGAGGCACCGCGCCCGGGACAGTTCCCTGATCAGGGGGACTAGATACAGCGTGCATTGCTCATGGCGCGGGGAGGAGTGAATGAAGAGGGCCCTTACCTTGAGTGTTCCATCTTGAGAACCTGACGCCAGGAGTTCTGAGTCACGTGAGAAGGCCAGGGCAAGCACCTGAAGCGAGCAAAAAAGAGAGAGAGAGTGGGGAGCACACAGGTATCGAATGCCATGGCTCAAGGGATGGTGCACCACAACAAGGACAGGGAATACTCACACTCATCTGTGCGAAAGAATCACTCGACGGGATGCGCATAGGTGGGAGCGGCGGGGGAAGCTGCATCAGCGGGCGAGTATGGCCCCACGACTGAACACCGAGGATGAGACGCCGGGGCAACTTGAAGACAAATGAATCGCCGTCGCCGCCATCATTTCAAATTCCACAATCAAATCTAGTCCCTCAATTGGTTTGGATGCTGTAGCGCACCGGTTCGTCATGCATCATGAGATTGTCTTGCTCCTGATACGCGAGGTCCTTGCGCAACTTCCCGCGCTCATAATCCCACACCTGAGCAGAGATTTCAATAGGAGCTAAAAAGATAATGAGAATCACGCAGCTCAATTCAATGTGGGGCCGCAGCGCATGCCGTGCACTCTTGTGCATGAATGGGGGCAACCCCACCTCAAGGAATCCATCCATTGACCCTGAAACCAAGAATTGTCCGTCGGGAGAGAAGGCAGCACATTCAGCGTGGCATTTCTTGCCGAACTTGATCACGGGCCCGGCAGTAGTGACGTACGTCTCCGCCTCGACCACACGTGCCGCCGTGCCACCAGACAGCAGGTCAAACCTGTGCAACAGGGAGCATCTTGGTGGCGACATCAGCCAGCCACAAGGCCAACTTCAAAGGTGGCCGCAACTCCAAAGGAGAGCACCATGAGCTCAAGGATGCCGGAGCGAGGCGCTTGTGCAGATACTGTTGAGGGTTCGGCCTTGACCAGAGAGCCCATGGCATGGCGGCAAGGCTGCGGGCCGTGCGCGCAAGGCACAGTATCGCGCCTTGCACCTATAGGCGAGCTGGCCGCAACGAGGTGGGCATCATGTGCGCACCTCGCCCCTGTAGGTAATTGGCCGGTCTGCTGCTGCCACTTCAGCGCCTGCCCAAGCAGTGCAAGGAGGCGGGCCGGCGGTACTGCCTGGATCTCATTCCGCAGCGCATCCGCCAGGTGGGCTCGCCTATGCTCGCGGGATGAGCCGTCAAGGTAGGCATCCCTCGGCTCGAAATATGGCCTAGCAGCGAGGCTCTCGAGCCTGGCAAAGCGCTTCTCGTGGCTCTTCTTCATGGCGAGGAGTGCGGGTGCCGAGCGGAGGAGTTGTCTGGCGGTTTCTATCTCGCGCAGCTCAAGCAGCTCGATGACCACCTGCTCGTTCAGGTTGTCAAAGGGGAGCAGTCAGCAAGGCTTGGCGGGGATGAGCCTAGAGCCAGCAGTAAAATTCGGCTTGGTTCGAGAGCGTTGAGGGCGCGTAAGGGGGGGGAGGGTATGAATCTCGAAGTGTCAGCCCGCCCGTGCCTAAATGCTGGGATCCCCACCTGCTCGTACAGGTCTGAGAGGAGCGGCGAGGGCAGCCGCATGTGGCCGACGGCTGCCAGCACCCGATCCCAGTGCCCACCGAGTGTGTGGGCGATAAGGCCATCGACGTCGTGTGTCGCATTGAGCGAGACCCCAGACTCCTCCTGCAGCGCAGCCACGCTGCTACTTAGACCGTTCTCCTGCAGGAACTGTAGCACCACTCGCACCACGTCGGCAGACTCCACCTCGAGCGCGCCCTCCGACATGGGAAAAGGAGGGAGGGGGGGGGCTTGGCGAGAGCGCGGGAAAGGGGGAGGAGGGAGGGGGCGAGGGCGGGGCGGGGGGGGGGGGGGGGGGGGGGGGGAGGCAGCCAGAAATAGACTCTCTTTGTTTGGCCCCATACCAAGGGGGCCCAGTGATAGATAGCAACGTTGTGTAGACGAGAGGTAACATCGATCGGCTAGCGCACTCTAGCGACGGGGTAAACGACGACGTTGCCACACCGGCAGTAGATCTGACACGTCTACAATAGAACTCAACTCAGACACTCCCCCACAGCGATACACATCGCTGGACTGTGGACTGTGGAATCCGCTTAACCTTATTCATTGAGGAGGGAAGCGCGATGACGGAGAAAGGTAGTCTTGTCCAGGCATTTAGTAAAGATATCAGCAGTCATCGCCGATGTCGAGATCCAATGCGGCATAGAGATACGATGGAGAAATTGTTCACGAGCATAAAGTAACCAACGAGCATAGTGACGAGTGCGAGCAGTTACACCGGGCATTTGAATCACGCGTTGCCGAATTGTCAGTGAAGATGGGAATGGGCATTTGCTGAGGGTTATCAAGGAACTCAAATAGATGGATGGTGAATTGGAGGTTACGAGCGGCTAGAGCATAGACGGCGGTTTCCGCTTCAGCGGACGATTATGAGCGACTAACTTGAGTTTCTTTGATTGAAACGAGATTGATGCTCCCCCATACTTGAGGACATATCTTGCAAACGGTTTGGCAATTGAACTCCAAGACGAGTCGGCATAAACTTCCAATTTTGACTTGGCTCCGTCATAAGTCAATCCGAGGGTCTTAGTATGGTGCAGATAGCTGAGTATGCTCAAGGCAGCATCACAATTTTGAGGTGATGGGTCCTGCATGAATTGACAAAGGAAGGAGACATGGAAGGAGATATCGGGACGTGTTATTTATTGTGACCCACAGCAATGAGCCCATAAGTCCATAAGTTGGAGATAGGATTTTGACCGCATTCGAGACCTGTCAAGATCAGAGCTCGCCCCAGATAACTTATGAAATTCATCAATCCTAGAAGAGCATATATATGGGGGTGGTGAACGACTTCGTTGTTCGTTCGCTCAAGAATGTTGCGGTTCAGGTTTTCCTGCGTGCTGCGGTGTTAGTCGTATGTGACTTTTAATTGTAATTGATCAATCGCACTTCCAGGTGGTCTATTAATACCCGGGCGAGCCGAGAAGCTGCTGCCGTGCGTCCTGTGCCGCCGTGCGTCGCACTCGTCCCCCCTTCCTCCCGGTCGCAGGGCTGGTTTGGGGGGGGGGGGGGAGCTGCCGGCTCCGACGCTCTTCGGGGGGGGCTGCCTCCCAAACCTGTGATATTCCACAACTCCTCCACCTGCTGGAGGAGCGAGCCTGCGGCGGGCAAGCCCATTTCGCGTCGCATCTTTGCGACGTCCTCAGTGAGCTGCCCGCCGGGAGGGGTGCCGAACAGCTCCCTCAGTCCCAAGACCATGGCGACGAGCGAGGGCATTTGGGGGCGGAGTTTGTTGGGGCCACGGCGCGCGGGGGGGGGGGGCGGGGGGGGGCGCGGGCGGGGGGGGGGGGGGGGCGCACTCGACTTTCGTCTCCGCAAGAAATAAGAACCCCCCCCCCACCCCCACCCCGCCCCTAAGAAACCTCAAATAAGAAACCCCCGGGCGGAGCCCGGTGGGGGCAAGAAAGCTTTAGAAGCTTTGGAGTCCTGTTTTCTTAATGGTGCACCCATACTGTACATACCCCCTTCATTCCTTTGTCGTTGGTTTCGGGGGGCGGGCCCGGGTCCCCGGGTTGATGTGAAACCGAACAAAAAAATCTCTAGAGCTCTAGTGAGTTATTGGCTCCTCTTCTTAGCTTGCCACTGCGCTCCGCGATGCTGGCCGCAGCGCTCTGGTGCGGTGTGATCACACCGCCCAGCACAGGCCAGAGCCGGATCGTCCTCCCGACTACCCCTACCATCGCACGGGCGCCGGCACCCGTCAGCCAGATGCAGTCCGACTCGCGGCCGACAGCCGAGTGAGCGCGCCTGCCCACACCACGGTGTGACACCTCACTGCCGACGAACACGGTGGAGCTTTGCTCCTGAAGTCGACGTCCCTTCTCTCCTACATTGCCTTGCCAGTACAGCTTTGGCCTGATCGTCTCGATTGGCCGCCCTAAATGCTTGCAGGTACTTTGACTACTTGCTGGGTGAGTCACGGCGTAACATGATCTGTGGTGGTGGACTTGTGGCACCCTTTGAAAACGCTAAATCTCCTCTTTGCTGGCCTCACACAACCTTCATGCTCACATGCAGGGCGCAATCAAAAGGAGGCGACTGAGGACCAGCCATCGATCATCGTAGGCGATGGGCGCATTGGCACCCTCCTTGCTCAGCTCGGTGAGAGGCGAGGCTTCGATGACATTATCATCAAGCGCGGTGACCCCATTCCAGCGGACCACAAGGGGCCCATCTACGTGTGTACACGCAACGATGACCTTGGCGCAGTTGTGGCCCAATGCCCCGAGGAAAAACGGGAGGACCTGGTTTTTATGCAAAATGGCATGCTCGAGCCCTTCCGCCAGCGCTATGGCCTATATGAGAACACCCAGGCCATGCTCTGGCTTGCCGTTGTGCGTGCGGGTGGCAAGCCGATCGATGGTATCACGTCCGAGAACCCCGAGGGTCTGACCAGTGTAACGGGTGCGCGACGACGCGTTCACTTGTAGGCGGAGCGCACGGCCGGGTTGTTCAAGCCTTCTGATGAGTACTGCCCTCTTCAACCCGACCCGTACTCGCTGCAGGCAAATGGTCGGGTGCTCTTGCGATGCGCCTTGGCACTGGCGATCTCGCTTGTATCCAGATGAATGAACGTGATTATCGGCGGAACGCGCTTGAGAAGCTCATCTGGATCTCAAGCTTTATGTTGGTCGGAGCAATAAATGGAGGCATCACCGTTGGCGAGGTGGAATCGAAGCATAGGACACTGGTGCGCAAGGCCTTCAGCCGGCCTCTTGTGCCGTGCATCGCGCTAGTCTCGCCATTGGGGCAGTGCAGTTTTGAGCAAACCCGCCACCGGGTGCTCCTCCAGATCGAGGCTTTGATTCGAGAGCTAGCCACGATGACGCGATTCACTCTTTCCGTTGCTCTCAAGACTGGTCTTGAGGAGCGACTTTGCGCATATTCGCGCAAGGTGAGCATTGCTGCCACGCCGTGGTTCACCTAGCATCATGGCCCAGAGCACTCGCGAAGGCTGCTGTGGTTGAGTATTGCCGGCGGAAGCAAGTTTGTTCCCATCATCGTCCACGTGTTCCCGTCATTCTCCCCAACCGCAGGTGGATTTCTTCCCTACTTCTCTCAAAGAGTTCAAATGGCGCAATGGCTGGTTCTACCGGTACACGCTGCTCTCGGGCACAACGACGAACCGCAACGGTATCAAGATAGAAATGCCCGACCCTACTCCGCTGCACACTGAACTACTCGAAATCGCCCAGGAGCAAGGACTCATCGACCTCGGCCAATACCAAGACACCGAGATTCAGTGGTGAACCCATCCCACTAGAGTATGCATAGCGAGGCAGCATCCGCGTGTAATCGAGCCGTCCTACTCTGGACAGAGCCACTTGCTCAGCGTCGAGCGCACGCCCTCCCCTGCCCCCATCCACCCACCCCCTCAATATTGAATTCTCCGCGTACATCGTCACCTCATCGGCTCATGAGCAGCACTTTGTGGCCCCTATTCTCCAGCCCTTCTCGCCATGCTGATGCCGACGTGATGGCGTGGCTCTAAGGATGGGGCGAAAGGTGTGACAGGAGAGGTGACAGGCGAGAGGGCTGTGTGAGGGGGAGGGGGCTCAGTCGGCTTACGGCGCTGCCACAAGCATTGCAATGGTAGGACTGGGATTCTGGCTACTACTGCTATAGCTACGGGGGCCCCATCGCACTCACGGTGGGGAGAAACTGCAATCTCAGGTTCGGTTTATTTCTCCGCACCTGAAGGTGCAACCTGAGTCCAGTTTTTTCAACCCCGGCCCCCCCCATTTTGGTACACCTGTGGAAGCACCCACACTTTGGAGGGTAAACCGGCGACTCGCCGCCGCCCTTCATTTGAGGGACTCCTTCCTCGCAAGCTCAGCCCCCCCTTTTTGGCTGACACTCGCCTTCACCACCCCTCATTTCACGGACGCTCCTGCCGGAGTCCGAGCGAGGCAAACCCGGGCCCAACTTAGAAAGTGCAACCTGAGGGTTCGTGTTTTGTCGGTCGCAACCAATAAGCGCACAAGAAATATTTGTTACATGTCTTTATTAGGGCAACTATCGTTGTAACGACAGGCGATAGGGTCATGGAGCGCGCCACGCTCCCCTCTTCCTCTGCTCTCTCTCCGCCCGTCCCGCCGCGCCGGCCGACCAGATCATGGTGGACGCCGCGCAGCCGAATCACTCTCCCGCCAGGGCCGCGCCCATCCAGGTGCTCGAGAGCCACCGCGCGCGATGCACGCAGTGCCCCACACCTGCAAGATCCACCCCATCAAGAGGCTGCAACCTCAGCAGGTTTGGTTGTTTTTTTGGCAGCTACCAACTACCCCCGTGTGGATGGTGTAAAAAAAACTTCTCAATAGTCCCGCCGCGCGCGCGACCCTGCACAGCATCTATGCAGCCACGCCCGCTTCCCTTATCCCCCCTCCACCTGCCTTGCGGCTCGTCCCCTTGTGCTCTACCTAGGGGCTGGGTGCAGTAGGTTTCCGGTGCCCGACCAAACAAGATAGCCGCGGGTGACTTGGGTACGACGCGACCGGCGGTCGCTCGCATAGACATGAGAAGAAACGGGAGGTGGTCGACCCAATGGGCGCCGCCTTCATTGGAGACTCGGGTCATCGTGAGGAGAGTTTGTTGAGCTCTTTCCACTAGCCCTACGCCTTCGTGGCGATAGGCTTCAGTAGTGCTCAAGAGGATGCAACCTCAGGTTTGGTTGTTTTTTTAAAATTGCCCCGTAAAATGTATGTAAAAATTAGTACTTCCCCCCCCCCTCGCCCTTTGCCCTCCCCCTTCCCCTTTCCCCCCTCGTACTCTTTTTGGGCGGTTAAAAAAAAAAGGGAACCTCAAGTTGCATCCTCTCAAGTCCGTGCCGGTCGCTTTGAGAATTAGGTCCATCCACTAATCGAGAGCAAAGATTCGAGCCGGCGTCGGTTCGAAGTTGGCGAGGGACTCCATAACGGGATACGATGAGACGCATGAAGACGTCTAGACATTTCGCGGACGAGGGCTTACCGTTGCAAGGCTCAGCTTCAATCCAACGAGAGAGAGAATCGACGAAAACAATCAGCTTATCAAAACCGGAGCGGCCGGATACGAAATCGTGAGTGGGCGCCATCGAAAGAATATCGCAATAGACGACGTCGAAAGGATAGGAACCGATGGAAAGACCGGATGGATGGGCGAGCGGTCGCGGTAACGGTTTGCCAAGAGTGCACTCCTAAAGATGCGCTCCGCCTCTCAAAAGTCTAAACTCGGTGTCACGTTCAAACCAGGAGACAGAGAGACAGAGTTTGTCGTCGAATCCCTGGCCACGCCAATTAACTTCAGTATCTCTACTCCGGTCTTTACCGAGTAGAAGAAGCCATCTCGGCCACTCGCTACCGTCTACGCGATCTCGAAAATCGTCAAGTCAAGGATGAAGTTCACATCTCCAATCTTCGTCCGTACTTCACCGTCACCGATTCGTCTCCGCTCGCTGAGGATGAGTACTTGGTCGAAGAGTTACTCGATCGCAAGGGCGATGGAGTTTCATTCAAGTATCTCGTCAAATGGCGCGGCTATCCTCGTTCTGAAGCTACTTGGGAGTCTCGAATTGAGTTGCTTCGGCGTTGTGCTGATCTAGTTGAGTCGTACGACACCACTTTCGACCGCCGTCCGGTTCAACCCCAAGCTCACTCCGCTGTAGACTCCTCTTCAAGTCCAAGTTCAAGTCCCCAGTCTAATCAAGTTCCACGTCGAATTCAAGAGTCAAATCGTATTCCTCCTGATCTGCCTTCAAGTCGTACCCGTTCTCGTTCACGTTCGTAGCGCTAAGTCGACCGGAAGTGGATGATTAGCGTCGCGTCAGCGCCTGACCCAGCGCAACTGCCCGAGCAAAACTCCTGTAAAAGGGAGAACGTGGTAGGACGTGACGTACGAAATCGGGAGCCGCCGCGCTAAGCTGCCGATTTTGTGCTCGCTTTGGATCCATGGGTTAATCCTCCTCTTCTAGGTCTCTCGTTTCGTATGGTTAAATGAACTCTCTTGGCTCGACATCGGGAGACGTCTCGATTTAAGTCGGGGGGTGTTGTATTCCTGCCCATCTGAAGGCTGTAGGCATGAATATTCGTGTAAGGTACGCGCTCACAATTACAATTGAACAGTTCCCCGTGTTGCCACTGACGCACAAGACACACAGATTCGGATTCCCCATGGTCTCAAGTCCAGGTTTGCAGATTTTGGTCTCGAAATTTGCGATTCGAATTTTGTTTTTGCTGTTACTATAATTGTTGGCTCGTTTAAGTTAATAAACCGGCATGACTTCGACTTCTCGTTCTGCAGTCGCTCTGCGAGACTCTCTCTCTCTCTCTCTCCGTCCGCCTCTCCTCGGCCGACGACAGGAAGATTCGTCCAAAACATTCTCCGGTCCCAAGATATCTCGTGGGGGGTCTCTCCGCGCTCCGCGAGGGAAAGGACGCGATCTCGCTCCGAGATTGGCCTCGCGCCCTCCCAGGCTGCCCCGCCGTGCCCTCGGTCCCTCGCCCCCCCCCGCGCCGGCAGGTTCTTTCCCTCGGCGTGCCGTCCGTCGCCTCCGGCCCTCTTCTCTTACCTTCTCTCGATGTCATCAAATGTTCCATGACCGTCTGTTGTCTTCTCTCGTCTATCGGTCATAGCTCCCCAACGAGATCTGCCCTCGTTGTGTCGGCCTCCCCTCTGTCGCAGGTCTGCGCGTTGCTGAGTTGCCCTGGTGCCGACCGACGCCTGGCCGTCCGTCCAGGTGTGGTTAGTTTTCGCCCCGTTTGGTTTAGTTTGTGTGGCTCTGTGTCCTCGAGCTTTTTGTAGCAACTTCGTCGAGGCCCACCGTGTTCCCACGCGAGTCCCCCCGAGTTCCCGAGTTTATACCCCGAGTCAACGAGTCAATACAAGCCAAGCACGCGCCTGAGCCACCCCCAGTCGCCTTGTCGGATCCAGAGTATTTCCACAATACTCTAGACGGATCCGATGGCTTGTGTGTCTTTTAACTTTAGGATGGGCATTGTTTCTTGAGGGGTGATCGCCGTTTACTTCGAGACTCTTCGTTGTGGCTTCGTTTCGGTTGGCTGCATTCTTCTCCGGACTCGTTTCTTTGATTGTGGCGACTGTTTACGTGAGTTTTCGGAGTGTCCCTTTGTTGACTGGGCGGTTTTGTGAGTGATGTGTGATCGTGGCTTGTGTCGCCATGTAGCGCGCGCGCTCCCTCTCTCATTCTCAAGACTGTGCTCTATGCCCCTTGAGACTTGCCCCACGAACAAGCACTCGCTTGTTTCGACAGTTTGAAGACATCCCCCACTCACTTGCACGCCCTCGCCGCGCCTCGCCGCCCATTGCGCCGCGCACAAGCCCATTCATGTGCATTGCGCGCATGCCCGGCTGCACACCACTCGCTGCCCGACACCACCGGCTTGATGGGGTGAGCTTGGCTTGTCTCTTTGGCGCCGAGCGCGGTCAACCTGCCTTCCCTCGCCATTCCCCCACCCCTCGCCACGCCTCCGCCTCTCCAAGCCTCCGCTTTCCACCCTACTCACCATTCTTCCCATCTTCTTCATCTTCTCGCCCGCCCGTTGCCTTTCCCATATGTTGCTCCCTTCTCTCTTGGTGCTTGTTGGCTGAGCTCTTGCTAGCCTCAAGTTTTTAGGCTTTCTTTCTCTTGACTTCTTCCTCCTTGTCGTCCACATTCTCATCAATCGGTTCGACGAAGATGGTTGTAGACAAGATGGCTTGATGTGTTGTTTGGTTCTGTGTTCCCGATCCCGACGTGCAGCCGCTTACGTGTCCGTCCGTTCGCGTTGAGTGGGCTGTTGGGTCTCCCTTGCTTTCTGCCTTGTCCTTGAGCTTTCTCTCGAGCTTTCTCTCGATCTTGCTCTCGATCGCGCGTTCATTTCAGCGGCCTTCAGCCTCGGTCCCTCGGTCAATCCTCCTCCCTCGGTTGCGTCATGTTTTGAGCCGTGTTTCTGTTCTTGTTCGTTCTCGATTTGGCTACGGCCACCCTTCATTCTCAGTCCGGCTATACGCCACCCCGTTCGGCTATTTGCCTCCAGGTTCCAGGTTCTTGATTCTCGATGATTCTTGTTTCATTCGGCTCTAAATATGATGTATTCGAGGTACTAGGTTGATCGGGGGTCGACGTTTGTTGGTTTCTGTCGATGTTCTCGAGTTCGGGTTCAAGTTCAAGTTCAAAGATTTGAGAGAAGACTCGGTTCTTGGTTGATTCTTTGGATTCCTTGACTCCCTTGTCACGTTGTTTGTTCGGATTGTGAGCTACCGTGCGTTCGGAGTGTGTTCGTGTGCCCGTAACGTTCTCATTAGGGATGTGCGCCCCGAGTGAGACTTGTCTTCAAACCAACAAAGTGTTCTTCATGTTGGTTTAACCCACTGAGTGCGCACACTCTTTGGGGTGAAAGGCAAGAGGGTCACGTTCACTTGTGTTTGTTTGTGCATGTCAGACTTGTGTGTGCCTCATGGGGACGCCTATGAGTGTGCTGTGCAAGTTTGACTCGCGCGGACGCTCGACATTTAGTCGGGGGGTGTCGGATCCAGAGTATTTCCACAATACTCTAGACGGATCCGATGGCTTGTGTGTCTTTTAACTTTAGGATGGGCATTGTTTCTTGAGGGGTGATCGCCGTTTACTTCGAGACTCTTCGTTGTGGCTTCGTTTCGGTTGGCTGCATTCTTCTCCGGACTCGTTTCTTTGATTGTGGCGACTGTTTACGTGAGTTTTCGGAGTGTCCCTTTGTTGACTGGGCGGTTTTGTGAGTGATGTGTGATCGTGGCTTGTGTCGCCATGTAGCGCGCGCGCTCCCTCTCTCATTCTCAAGACTGTGCTCTATGCCCCTTGAGACTTGCCCCACGAACAAGCACTCGCTTGTTTCGACACGCCTGCCACCACCTCCCACAAGCCTCCTTCCACACTTCCGCGCCCTCCGTGCGTCGTGCGTCGTGCGTCGATCACCATGCCCGTAGTCACCCCGAGGAAAGCTCCATGAGCTCCCCGCAAGAACCGCATTCCGCGCTAGCTGCCGGCGCGCCCTCGCAGGCCATCTCCAAGAGTGAGATGAGCCTTGCTTTGACTCTATCTAGACTCTAGCTGGGAAACACAGCCGGGGCTTCTCCAAACACAGGAAACACGGTCTGTGTTTGGGTTTCGTAGAAACACAGCCAAACACAGTCCCAAACACAGCGGGGGAGCGGGGGGCCTCTACCTCTACCTACTATCTATAACTGTAACTCGTAACTCTCTCTAAGTATAGTACTTTGTAGATTGTCAACATGCCCCGCACTCGGCTCCGCTGTTCCGCTCCCCCCGCGCGCGGCCCCGCGCTACGCTCCCTTGTGACCGTGCGCGACCCCCCCCGCCTCTCCTCCCTCACACCCATGTTCAACCCCAACCTCGACCGTTCCTGGCGCGTGCGCGCGTGCAACGACGAGGCAGACGAGGCAGACCCTGCCGAGACACCGACACCCCGCGGCAGGAGAGGGCACCCACGGCCGTTGCGCCCCTGCAGTGGGCCGTGCTCCTCAACGGAGCGCGAGGCCAGCGGGCGGCCGTCCTGCAAGACGACGACGAGGCATGATGTGACGAAGAGGCCCTGCCCGCCGCGCGTGGCGCTTGGCAGGCCGGGAAGCATGACCACCGTTGGCGTGCTCCCCGCCCGCGCCACCGGCCTGAGTCAGCCTGTCCTTCATTGAGTGCGCAAGCGATCCATTGTCGCGAGGCGCACCAACGCAGTTTGGTTTGGGCGTCCGTCATCATCCTCGGCCTCGGCGAGGAAGACCCCAACCACACGCTGTGGCGGTGCATTGGTTGTCGTGTTGTCGTGTGGAGCGGCGCGACAGTGCTGCGCGCGCACGCCGCTAGCCACTGGCCAGCTGCTACAAACACGGCGGCCAAACCGGAGAGGGTTTGAAACACGGCAAAACACGGCTGTGTTTGGCTTTCGTGGAAACACGGTAAACACGTGTTTCCCAGCTAGGGCTTTGACAGACTCCTGATGTTGCGAAGTGGGATAGCGACGACGATGATGACGACGAAGATGATTGGATTGGTGACGAGGGTGCTAGTCCAAGTGAGGAAACCGTGCGTAAGTTATTTGTCTAATACTTAGCTGGGAAACACAGCCGGGGCTTCTCTAAACACAGGAAACACAGTCTGTGTCTAATAGCAAAAGTGCTCGTTGGTCGTTGGGTGCGCACGGCAGCGCGCCACGCGCAGGGCGCGCGCATAGCTGCTATAAACACGGTGGCCAAACAGGAGGGGGTTTGAAACACGGCAAAACACGGCTGTGTTTGGCTTTTGTAGAAACACGGTAAACACGTGTTTCCCAGCTAGGCAACCACCCCAATAGCCGCTATTGGGGCCCTATTTGTAAACCTGTATTTGTAAACCCTCGCCGCAAGAGCACGGCACAGCTGCTCGTCATTATTGAGAGGGGGGGGGGGGGGGGGGGGGGGAGGAGGGAGGAGGGGGAGAGAGAGAGAGAGAGAGGGAGGGAGGGAGAGAGGGGGAGAGAGAGAGAGAGAGAGAGAGAGAGAGAGAGAGAGAGAGACGAGAGAGAGGAGGCCCGAGACGAGGGTGTGTTTTTGACCGCGGCAATCGCGCCGCCGCCGCCGCGCCGCCGCGCTCTCCCTCTCTACTTCTTCTTCCTCTCTCTCTTCTCGTCTGACGACCGCTTCTCTGTTTCCTCTGCTCTGACTCCTTCCTTTCTTCCTTTTCTCCGGACGGCTTCTTGCCCCTTTTCTGCCACCAGCCTTTTTTCTCCTCTCTCTCCTCTTTCCTCTCCACTATTCTCTTTTCTCACCTCTCGTCTCCTCACACCTTCTCTGCCGTATTCCCCCATTCACTCCCCCCCCCTCCCCCCCCCCCCGGTCTCTCTCTTCTTTCTCTCTCCTCCCTCTCTCCCTCTCTCCCTCCCTCTCCCCTCCCTTCTTCCCCTCTCTCCGCGCGGCAGCGCTCTCGCCGATGGCGCCCAAAGGGGTGAAGCGCACCTCCTCGCGTTCAGCGAATGAGGAGAAGGAGGAGGCGAGCGAGGCGAAGGGCGTGAAACGCGGCGCCGATGAGCCCACCGATGCCGTAGAGGTGCACCAGCGTGCCGACCGTGAGAGCCTTGGGGCGTACTGCACAGCGCAGCGCTCTCGTTCTCCCCCCCTCCCTGCCACCCTCTTCCCTGCCCCCCCCCCCAAACCCTCCTCTCTCCCTCCCGCTGCCCCTCTCCACCCTTCTCTCCGCTTATTCGCCCCATCCTTCCTCTCTGTCCACTTCATCCCTGTGTGTGCTCTCGCTGGTGTCCGCTGAGTCTCCCCTCACACGCACTTAGGCGGCTTCATCGGGTGGACGTGTGCGTAAATCGGCTCGCAAGGACGCTGAAGGTCTGCGCACCCCACTTGGAAAGCCATAGGGGCACGGTGAATCTGTGTGGTTGACCAAAGCCGAGCTTGTCGGCAACTTTTGCCCGCGGCCTATATCTATTCCTGCTGTGAGCGCACATCGCCTCCCTATGTTGCTTGCGGCTCCTGCTGCCCCCACAACAAGCACTCACCTTCACACACCTGATCGCCTTCCATCCGCAGAAGATAGCATCTCCAGTGGCACCCGTCGGTCGTCGCCGCCACCGCGCCAACTACGTGTGAAACTTGTTGGTGCAGGCAACTGTACTCGGCAGATGCCCGATGCTGCATCCGGGGGGGACGACGGCGATGGAGGTGGGTGATTTATGGGGCGCAAGAGCTTCAGCTCATTTGTTGGCTTTGCTTCCCAATCCCCACGCATAATGTTGTCCCGCTCAATGAGGGTGTTCGGCGCGTGGTTAGCCCGTGGCTTCCGAGCTGCATATATTCGCACAATACGTTTTGCCTCCGATTGCTCATGAGTCCACCTGCGCTTGATCCAGATGATGACGAGGAAATTGGCGGGGCAAGTGCTGCCGCTGGTGGCGATAGTGGTGATGCCGAAAGTACGGGTACGTATGTCAGTGCAGGCGCGGCCTCATCCGGCAGTGGAACATCCTTAGACGTTGGGGACAAGGCCATCGCAACTTGTGGTTCTCTGAGCTTCGAGGTGGAAATCATGAAGAAGGACAAGAAGCGTGCGGAGGGAGCCTCTTTCCTAGTGAGGGCCAGCACTTAGAGCGCCAGCCGTATGCATGCTTGAGTCCATGCGTCCATGAGATCATCTCTTCCTCATACCCTTCCCGACTTCATTCTAGGTGCGCTACACGCGCTTTCCTCGTCGTGGCGAGGACTGGGTGCGCTCTGCGCACCTCTCCAAATGGACGGAGGCAGCAGCTCGGCTTACGTCGTCAAAGCAGCCGCGACGAAACCTATGGCTAGAGCTTGATGGGCGTGAAGCCTCGGAGGGTGGCTCACAGCCGGACGCCGAGCCTGCCAAACAAGCTGCAAGGCAGTCATCGCGCACCAGGTGTGAGGCGTGCGCCTCGAGCACATGAGACGTACTTGGCTGATGCGGTGGCCTACTGTCGATTTGACTGCGCCACCACCGCGATGGCCATTGCCAGCCGTATATGGGCCAAGGATGTTGCATGTCAGCCCACCCTAGCGTGGACGTGAACGCATTTTGATGCCCTCCCGTGGTGGCGCTCAGGACCGGTGACGAGCGTGAGGAAGAGGGATCCTCTTCCACCGTCAGCCGAGCCGCTCCTGCTTCCCGACACCGTCGAAACGGCAAGGATGATGGGGCTAGAAAAGAGACTACGCGAGCGGAAGAGGCTGCACTGCTGCATGGACTGGCTGAGGGTGATGGAGGCAAAGGCGGAGGAGAGGGGGCTGGGGAGGAAGATGAGGAGGATGGAGAGGAAGAGCGAGACGGTGAGTTGCCACGTTTGAACGGCACAAAGTACATCTTTGTCCTATTCAATGGCGGTAGAACGGATCGCCAGGTATGACCTAGGTGTTTCCCCGCCGCTGCGTGCAGGTGAGGACGACGAGATGGACGTGGACAGGATGGAAGACGGCAATTCGCTCGATGGTGAGACGTCCCCGGCCTGCTGTTGGGTATATGTGAGATATTTCACACCCGGCGGACGTCGGACACTACAGCAAACACGCCGCATCCATCTCTTTGCCGGAACCCTCGCCCCCCCCCCCCCCCCCCCCTTGTCTCCCCGTCTAGGTGATTCGTCCCAAGACGATGAGGAGGAGGAAGACGAGATGAATGAGGACAACGACTCGGAGCTCTCTGATGAGGTGGGTGGCACTGGCGTGCTAGTATCAGTCAGACGCATGCTCTGCTCTTGCTTGACCCCGTGGCCATCATGTACTTCATTTGCTCTCCATGGGCGTACGCTGCAGGAGGATCCCGCAAAGTTGGCCATCGAAACCGGGTCCCTCTCGCCACGCAAGGGGCCCACTGCACCGGGAACGCCTGGTTTGCACCCTGGCACTCCGCGTCGAGGTGGCATAGGATCTCACTCAGCGGTGCCGGCGATGGCGATGGGGCTCTCAGATGCTATCAAAGAAGCCGTGCATCAAGAGGAGGTGCGCTGCATTGCTATGGCGAGCGTCCGTAGCGGATCAAGCCAGCCAAGACAATGCTCTTTTGCTCTTAGACAAATACTCGTGAGAATTGGAGCTGCTGGATCTGTGCCTAAGTGCACATTACATCGTGCAAAATGTTTCAGTTGCGGTTTGCGGAACGACTTGCCCTAACACTTATATCATTTGCACTCATCTCCGTCACCTCCCCGACTTGATTCATCAGGATGCCGACCGCCATCGTCGCAAGGCCCGTCCTATGAAGTCTCTTCCCGCGCCTAGAGTGCCATCCCTCGGTCAGCTCCGCACACAGGCTGTTGCCGCGTACGATGCTGGATCGCGCGAGCGGGAGCACGCGCGCACCAAACCGGCCGAAAATGTCGTGGCAGCCCCTGCTCAAGCGGGCCCGAAGATTCCATCCAGCCATAGGCATCGGAAACAACTCTGTCCCGTCCGCTCTTTCGTGTCCGCTGTTTGAGCCGTGCCAACAGCAGATGCGCAATCAAATGTGTTGCATGCCATTCCCCCTCTGCACGGGGAGGAAAATTTGGTCACGACAAGCAAACGTTTAGCATTTCTAATTGTAGCTCGGGCCTACGCGAGTCCTAGACCTGTCGTCCTCATGGGCCAATGCACAGGTTGCAGACCTCGATCCATGCTCGGACAGCATTGAGAGGCAGCGCGACTTTGTCATGGTCCAGCCGACTTTGTCATGGTCCCGACGAAAGAATGAGTTGCTAAGGCGGAGATGAATCGGCTCTCAGTTATGAAGCGGAGAGGCGTAGCACCACCAAGGCCACCCCTGGCTTGGTAATATTGCACAATAATGTCCGCGTGATATTAGATCGTACGCCATTGGGCATTGGTGGCGTTGAGCCCTGCACAACCAGCTCCAACCTTGCAGCAATCGTCAAATGCATTTGCATCACTGCGTCCATGGCGTTTGGTATCTTCAAATTGTTAGCAGTGCGTCTTGCCGGTCCCCTAGGCGCGCTGGGGCGCGCTGGGTCGGCGCGTGCACTGGCACTGGAAGGGGGACAAATATCGAGGGGAGAGGGCACTGCCCCTTCCCTCCGGTATCACTCGGACACCTGACTCGTTTGGCAAGGCGGGATTCCGGGACTGAAACATTGTATCCAATTAGCTAGTGGGATTGGCTAAGATACAACATCAATTATTTCTCTCTTTCTTATTTTACTAATACTATAAATCCGCTCTCTCACCTTGTCTCATCTTTCCTCTGCGCGCTGTCGGCCCAATCCCCAACATTGCAAGACATGAGGGCTTTCGGCTTAAAGAAAGACTTCATATGCCTTTTTCGCCGGAGCCGCCGCTTCATGCTAGGAGATGGCACGGCAGGATCATTCGCGCCAATGGGTGCATCGGTCACCCAACGCAAATAATCGCCCAGGATGGGCAAGGCGGGCTCAGAAGCTGTAGGCGCTTCATTGGAATCCAACCACTGGCTGAGAAGACGGGCAGATGCAGCTCGCTGCGCCGTCTTCTCAACGCCACCCCCACGAACGGCAGGAGGCAACGCCCCCTCGGGAGCAATAAGCTGAGCGAGTGCAAGCGAAGGAACCACTTGAATTGTTCCAGCGCTCTTCTGCCGCCTGACGCGCGAGGTAAGGCCACGGTCTGCGGTGAAGACTGCCACCTCGCGCCCTTCGTGCAGAGCCCACCATGTGTCGCGGACGAGCACATCGTCGGCGCTCTGGGAGGGCCCAGCGAGTGTGATTGCGGCGTATGGACCGACGGGCCACGCCCTCTGTTCCTCGCCGTGGTCCATCACGAGCACGCACGGCAGCTGATGGCTCTCCGCCCAGCGGGAGAGCGAGAGCGCAAGCTCACGCTGTGAGAGCGCAAAGACCGTGGCACCGCGTAGGTTGTTGCCGTCGACCAGGACAAGTGGCGATGCACTCGACTGCAGGTGCTCTACAAGCGGCGGCCGCGAGCTCGCCACGCAAGAGGAGAGCAGGGGGAGGGAGAGAGCGAGCATGGCGCCTCCTACCGGCGAGGGGACGCTCCGTCGCCTACTCTGCCCGCCTACTCTCTCGCTTTACATCCGTAAACAGTAAATAATCCTCTGCCGTCCGCCTGCGTCGTCCTGCGTCGTCCGTCTCTCCCTACTCTCTATGTCTCTATGCAGCCTCGGACAATACTGGGAATGTGGCGTGAATGAATGGTTCCTTGAGGTGATAGTCTGAAGAAATGCCCCCCCCCCCCCCCCCCCCATGATGAGAGGGGAAATCGGCAACGGGGCATGCCTCCCGCGAGCGATGGAGGCGGTTGCAGAGGCCTCCTCGGAGGCTAGACCCTCCCTGCACGAGCCGCATGCCCGCACATGGAAGAGAAGGCGGCGAGGAGGCGAAGGAAGGCCATGCAATAGCTAGCAACCCTAGCAGCCAGCGAGGGGGATGCCTCACAGCTGATGTTGCGGAAGGGCTTGCCGGTATCGGTGACGATGTGTGGTAAAGAGTGTTCTTAGAAAATGTTCATAGGTGGGTAGGTGGGGGGGAAATGGCAGGCCTTTTCCAAAGTGGGACCGCCGCCAATGCAAGCCGAGTCTCTTTACTTACTATAAAATAAATTTCACGCCTTCTGTCGCTTGCTGGGGCAGCCGGTCAGGTCATCTCACTATCGCGCTTCGCAGCCGGCCGTAGGATGCCGAAGTCGGGTTACGGCCAGCCGCCTCCAAGTCACAAGCCGGCGGCCAGAGGGCCAGCGCGCATAGTCATACAGCACGACGAGATTCGTCCTCCTCCTGAGCCCTGTGGCCACTCATGCGCGGCGTGCGGCACTGTCCTCTGCCCGCTTTGCGCCGAGGAGGCCAGGCGACTGCTAGACCTCGCTTCTGAGGGCAGCTGGAAAGAGGTGGAGGCTGTGCTGGCTGTGCGGCCAGAGATGCTCAACTATCAACCCGATAGAGGCGAACGGAGCAACGCAGGGCCACGCCGTCGAAACTTCAGCTTGCTTCACTGGGCAGCGCATGATGGTGATGAAGATCGGCTTTTTAAACTACTAGCGCTTCCAGGTTGCCAGCAGGCTGTTCGCACGAGGGAGGGAAAGTCTGCAAGCACCGTTGCGCTTGAGGCCAGGAACTATGCAGCAGCAGCTCTTCTCCATGCGTTCGAGAAAGGCCTCATAGCTGAACACATTGTAACACCATCAGCCCCTCCGCCAACGCCAGAGGAGCAACGATCCATCCACACAAGTGCCATGCAAAGCAGACGAGCAGAAGATGTGCATATTGTGGGTGCCGGTTCAATTAAGAAAGTTGGAAGCTGAATTCTAGCGGTACCCAAACGTGTATCTTAGGCATGTGGAGAACGACGTATAGGGAGACTACTTGCTGCATTCTACTTGTCAAATTCATTTTCATTCTTTCCACATCTAGTATCTAGTATTGTTTATTGTACCATTTACCTGTTGTGATAGTTATGAGCTGGTGATGCTGGCAGTCGCACATTAAAAACACCTTAACATTCCCACCGCAACTAAGTTTATACTTGGTTCATCCATGGGGGGCAACCAAGTTTATACTTAGTTCACTCTTGGGGTGGAGGCGACTCGTGACTCGTGAGGACCGTGAGTGAGGTCGCGTTCCGTCGAATTTGGGACGGACTTATGAGACATTGTGTTGCGGGTAGGGGGAGCACCCCATGCGGCACGCTCTATTCTTAGAGCGCGCCCCCTCGCATGCAGGGGGAGCGTCTCCGACACACTCTATTCTTAGAGCGTGTCTCTCCTCAGGTGTCGTTCCGTCAATTGTGGGACATCAGTCGAATTGAGCTATCAAATGTCCATATACAAATCTACCACGTTCTTAGGGATTGATCTATTTTTGGCGACAGAGTGACGAACCAGCGCCCCCATTGAGACACCGTGCGTGCGCATAGCAGCTTGTTTCTCTGCGGTTTACAATTACAATTACATAAACACGCAGTATAAGAGAGATGTTTCACGGGAAGTGTGTGATGAGTTGCAATCACCCATGTGCACGCCGTGGATGCGCACGGCGCGATGTGCATCGGTTCCCCCGCGGGGGCGCCGTGCGTGCGCATAGCAGCTTATTTCTCTGCGGTTCACAATTACATAAACATGCAGTAGTGCCCCCACCCCCCGGTCGGTATCACTCGGACACTTGGCCCGTCAGGCATGGCGGGATTCCGGGACGGAAACGTTATGTCCAATTAGCTACAACTAAGTTTATACTTGGTTGACCCATGGGGGGGCACGAGCCCCCCCCTCTCTCCACTCCTCCCCTGCCATGGGGGAGGAACCACCCATCCTCCTGGCATGCCTGATGGCTTGCCAGGAGGAGACTGCTGCCCTACTGACCCACTCCCTTCCCCACAGGCTCGCCCCATTCGCCCAACCTGGCCCCTCGTGGCCAGCCCATTGCTCCAACCCCCCCTCCCCCCCTGGTCGACAGGCAGACAGGTGCAGCGTGGGGCCCCCAGAGGCTCACGAGCGCCAGCGAGAGAGAGGCAGGGGAGGTCAGGGCCCAGCCCCAGCCTCCTCTGCCCCCTGAGCTGGCCTCCGGGAGCCTCCAGGGGTCGCCAGAGGGCAGTTGGAGGCCTGCCGCAGGCGCGCCAACGCGCGTGCCGCAGGAGAGGGGAGAGAGAGCGCGGAGAAGGGGGTGGGCGGAGCGAGAGCTCCGCCCACCGAAAAATTGGTAAGTCCCGCTCCTGTTTACAGGATAAGTCGGGACAGAGTCGGCCGCCCACTCGGACCACTCGGAGACACAGGAGGAAGGGGGGGAATGATCACCGGGGGGAGGCGCGGGCCACCGGACCATATCTAAGCCCTTCACCCCTATCCCCCTAGTAGTGCACGGGGGGAGCCGCCTTATGGCGGGGGGAGAAGGGCCGGGGGAGTGGGGGTGTAGAAGGTTTTCCTACGTGAGTAGGAAGTAGAGGGTCCACGGCCGCGTGTGCGGTGAGACTATTAAAAGGTTTATTTAATTATATGTCCAATTAGCTAGTGGGGTTGGCTAGGATATAACATTGATTATTATTATTCTTCGCGCTCTCTCTCCCCCTCTCCTGCGGCACGCGCGATGGCGCGCCTGCGGCAGGCCTCCGAGCTGCCCTCTGGCGGCCCCTGGAGGTTCTTGGAGGCCAATTTAGGGGGCAGAGGAGGCTGGGCTGGGCACTGGCCTCCCCTGCCTCTCCCTCGCTGGCGCTCCCGAGCCTCTGGGGCCCCCACCCCCACGCTGCACCTGTCTGCCTGTCGACCAGGGGGGCGGGAGGGGGGATTGGAGCGATGGGCTGGCCACGACTGGCCAGGACGGACGCGCGAGGCAGGCGAGCCTGCCAGTGAGAGGGTGGGTCAGCAGGGCAGTGGGCTCCAGGCAAGCCATCAGGCATGCCAGGAGCATGAGTGGTTCCTCCCCCATGGCCCATGGCAGGGGAGGAGTGGAGAGAGGGGGGGGCTCGTGCCCCCCGCCATGGGCGAACCAAGTATAAACTTAGTTGAAGTTTTGCGGCTTTTGCTAGAAGTATTGACCTGGCCCTACATGTGCCTCACGCTGCCGATCAAGGGCCAACCGCGCGCCACGCATGACGCGTGGGCTGCGCCCACACACACACGACCACACTACGATAACAAGTTTACATTTTGGCTAGTACTAGTAGTCGGTCTTAGATCTTAGAGTTCGTTTCAAATTATAATTAACATCAATCAATGACCACAACCGCAAAAGAACAAGGCAGCGCACACATGACGCTCAATGACGCAGTGACACATATACCCATCCTCGCAGTAAAATCTATAAGCTACCCGCGTGACATTCCGCCACGGATGCGGCTTACTTTTTCGCCACTACAGCGTACAGGCACTGTTTGTAGCAATACGAATACGAACGCGACGCCGATGAACCTCCACACTTGAGATGCGCTCACACACCACACGTTTGTAGCCTGCTTTACACCCTTCCTAGCTCACACGGCAGTATCGTCCCTTCAAACACTGCCCCAGATTCGATCACGACGCGCCAATCGACGCGTCAATCGCAGCACGAAACGTAAGGAGGGGTGCAGCACCTGCAAGGACCATCAAAAAACCTGAACCAGTTTGATCGAGACTGCAACCTACCGACTCCCCTCTGACTAAATGGAGAAGAGGAAGGTAGTAAGGTGCCATCCTTTGCAACCAACGATTGGCACACGCCACGGCCGCACGCTCGCTCATCTTATTGCTGGCTAGTTTAGCATCGATGATGACGACGTTGGTTCATTGCTATCACGCACATCTGGGTTCCTTCTTCGTGCGTGTTGTCCGATACTTGTAATCGGTGCAATCATAACCAAGCAAGCATGCAGTGAGGACCAGATCTAGCAGTGCGGGCCACGTGCAGCCGTTTCAAGTACCAACACACGAGGTTTGCAGGTCAGAACCTCTCCCATCTATACGTTCTCCTTCTCAAGTAGCAGCACCCCGCATACGACGCTGTCAACTGGCACGATGACGTGCCATTAGTCCAGCTGCTAGGTGCATTAGTCCAGCTGCTAGGATGGCGAATACGGCTGTGCCGAGACTATCCTGGAGGCGGCGGCGGCGGCGGGGGCGGCTCCTCCTCCGGAGGCGGGGGAGGTGGCGGGGGCACATCAGCCCCATCCGGTGGAGGGGGAGGGGGCGGTGGCCAGCCTTCGCTCGGAGGTGGTGGTGGAGCCTCATCCATACCCTGCGCCGGCCCGTCGTGCCCAGGCGGAGGCGGCGGGGGCGGTGGAGGCGGCGGAGGCGGCGGGAATGCGGGTAGCTGGTACGGGGGTGGCGGAGTAAACCCATGCGGCCGACCAAAGCCAGGCGGAGGGGGCGGTGCAGGTTTGCCGCCACCCAAGATGTGTGGAGGTGGGGGGGGCGGGATCGGAGGGCGAGGGTAGCCAGGTTGTGCACCGAATGCCGGCGGCCCTCCAGGGGGGCCGCCCCCGAGACCAGCCCATGGGGGAGGTGGCGCTGGGCCTCGCGGAGGCATAGGTGGCCGCGGCCCACCACCACCAGGTGGCATTGGTGGTCGTGGGCCTGGTGGCGCGCGAGGGCCGCCACCGATACCCCCCTCTGATTCAGAGCGTGCCCAAGGCGCATGAGTCGGATCGGGACGTGACCGGCCGCTACCACCTCCGCTGCCGCCACCGCCTCCGCTGCCGCCGTCCAGCTCGGCCATGAATGAGGCATACTCGTCATCCATGCTGTGCCCATTGCCACCTCCTCGTGGCGGTCCAGGTAACGGCCCACCAGAAGGTGGAGGCGGTCGCCACAGGGCGCCCTTGGCAGCAGTGTTGCCCCAATTGGCCACTGGAACGAGAGCCGAGTCCTCCTCCTTTAGCGTGCCTACGAGCAGAAACATGTAAAGGTTAGCTGCATGCAGTGTGTTGCTTAGGGATGGATGGCGGAGAGAACATACTGCGAAACACCATGGTGCGAGTGAGCTCAGATGGGCATTGACAGCGACGTGCCGCATGCGTAAGCGAGACGCCGCAGGCACAATAGAAGTGTCTCGAGTAACGACCAGCGGTGAGCAGCGTACCGTTGATGATCGCAAGCTCTCGCATCTGCTTCTCCTTTTGCTGTACCGCATCCTCCGAATACGGGTTGAGCACCACCTCCACCATTGCCTGGCCTTTCTCCACAGTTGCCTCATCCGGTCCCTCAATCAGGACATGCATAGGCTCCTCGTCCTCGGGACCGAATGGCTTCCCATCGTGCCGTCCGCAACCGTCCTTGATGGCACCCTTCCCGCGGATCACAATCTTGCAGCCTGACTCGCGTTCCATACGCTTTTGCGCATTCCCGCGGGGTCCGATGATGGCCCCAAAAAAGTTGTATCCAGGATACTTGTCGACGGGCACGATGAGCTTCCTCCAGCAGCGCTGCGCCACCTTGGGCTTGAGCGAGTCCATCAGGCTTTGCCTCGTCGCGAGAAGCTGCCGACGGCGGCGCATCTCGCGCGTGTTGCTGCGGTTGCCTGCCTCATCGTACGTTGGCTCTGGTGAGGGCGAGCGCTCTGCGGGAGGCACATCTCCGACTCCGCAGTCTGGCAGCCTGAGCAGCAAGTCGATCTCATCGACCTTCCGCTTGAGTCCCGGAAGACTCGCTTGCTGCTCTGCGTCCATATTCTGCAGCGCAGCGAGAGGGAGACCCAGCTGGACCGCCAGCTGGAGAGGGTCACTGCTCTCGGCCGGCGTGGCGCCCCAGCGCGAGCGCTTCTTGGGCTCCTCGTCCTTCTTGGAGCCCCATCGAGAGCGCTTCGGCTTGGCAGCCTCGGCTGACGGCCCCGCCGTCTCTGCCGGGCTGGACGCACTGCCTGCAGACTCCATCGCAGAGGCGCCACTCCGCAGGCAGAGGGAGCAGGGACTCGGGGGGGGGGGGGGGGGGGGAGGGGGAGCGAGGGGGGGGGGGGGGAGGGCTCCGCGCCCCGCCGCGCCGACGCGCGGGAGAGAAGCATTCTTTTGTAGATGGTGCGCGTACTTTACACGTGCACGGTCGGCGGGCCACCCACCACCCACGCTGCTTGCTGCTTGATGACCTACCTTCCTTAGTACCTACTAATCATGAGACATGAGACCTCCCCCCCCCACGGGTCTTGCTCTATGTTTCATAGTTTCATGCTATCACGAAAATGAAGGAGTGCCGGTCGGGAAAAAAAACGAACCTCAGGTTACAGGCGGCCGCGGTGCGTCACGATGCGGAAGTGGCGAGGCTTCAAGCGGAGACCGAGGCCAGCGCCCTCCTCAAAGGCTCAATGGTCAATGGGGCTGTGAAGCGCTTGTGCAGTAGGGCGGCCAAACTTCTATTCTAACCTCTAAGGGTGAAAATTGACCAAGTCAAGATTGCGCATTCGTCACGAGATTTTTGATTTTTGGATATGCTGATGTTGACCGGATAGATAATATAGATATAGATATAGATAGGTGTAACTGGCACATATCACATATCCGGTGCCCTTTCGGCCCTAGACCCAGACAGAGCCCCTACTACGGTAGCCCCGATACAAGAACCGCGGCGCCCGCCGCGGGAGTGATAGAAGATAGAAGAAAAAGTGCTGTAGAAGTATTTTGAGACGGAGTATTCATCACACCGGATTTCTTATTTCTTAGTTCTTAGTGATCCGTTCCACTCGTCGGCGGCCCGAGATTGATTGTGATTGTCTGCCTGCTGAACTGCTGAAGGCAAGACGTCATCTGTCATCTGCGCAGCCCTCAGCGCTCCTCGCAGAGCGCGCATACGGCCCCCTTGGCCACACGCGTACCCACCCTAGCCCTGACCACCCCGACCCGCCCCTAAGGCGTGGAACAGGGTCTTGTTTGTGAGCACTAAGTACTTAGTTAGAAGTAGATAGTGACTCATGGCTAAGTACCTACTTAAACATAGTTAGTGCCTGCAGCGAAATACTTACTTCGAGATGATGCCGATGTCTATTTGTCTAGCCAGTTACCTTATAGATAACTGAGAATTCTAGATAATTGGGGTTAGCTAGTTTTGAGTTTTTTTCTATTTTTGTTTGTTTGGGTTTGGTCACGCAGGGTCTGTGCCTCCGCAACAAACGTCGGCATCGATCGGTTCGAGGTTGGGCTCTCCGGGCCTCCCTCGGCGACAGCTCAACGTTGAATGATCAATGGGCTCCGCGTACGGGTGATTTCGACGAGGTTTCGGCGCGCAGCCTGCCCCTGCCCCTGCCCGATTGGCGTAACCATCCGGGTTGCTCCTGTGTATTTGTATTTGTTTGGTATCCGTATCCGGCGGGGCGGCGGGGCCTCCCATCCGGATGGATCGTCGAAAACGGGCACGCACCCCGCCCGGTCTCGACGTCTCGACTTGAAGTTGAGCTTTTTAATTTTTAAGCTTTTGCGATTTTAGATTTTACTTTTTAATTTTTAAGCTTTTGCGATTTTAGATTTTAGCGTCTTTTATTTAAAAAGTCTTTCGTCATTATTTATATTTGTTTACGTTTTGTTGTTTGTTGTGGGGGGCCAAGGGCCAACCAAGCAAGGGCCAAGGGGGGGGTCCGGGTCCTAATGCATGGCTAATGGGCTCCGGATATGAGCTAATTATTGGGTGTATTGAGAAATTTCCACCGGGAAAAATCCTCAAATTCCCGCAATTCAGAATTTTGAGATGGAGATGGTCAATTTTCATTTTTAATCCCTAATACTAATAAAGAAACCTGTTTGACCGCCCTAATATTAACATTATTAATCATTAATTGTACAGTTGCGTCCATCAAGAACCCCGGCATAAGAAAAAAATCTTCTTAAAAATTCCCGCTACTTACACGGCGTGAGGCAGCTTGCTAGTGCACCTCCCTACTACCCAACCTTAACCCCTGACAACCCCCTTCCCCTTCCCCAGTTCCCTCTC
>CM030940.1:356495-371547 GCA_018136815.1 Isochrysis galbana | reverse complement strand
AGGAGAGAGAGGAGGGAGAGAGAGAGAAAGGGAGAGAGAGAGAAGAGAGAGAAGAGAGAGAGAGAAGAGAGAGAGAGAGAGAGAGAGAGAGAGAGAGAGAGAGAGAGAGAGAGAGAGAAGAGAGAGAGAGAGAGAGAGAGAGAGAAGAGAAGAGAGAGAAGAGAGAGAGAGAAAGAGAGAGAGAGAGAGAGGAGAGAGAGAGAGAGAGAGAGAGAAAAGAGAAGAGAAGAGAGAGAGAGGAGGAGAGAGAGAGAGAGAGAGAGAGAGAGAGAGAGAGAAGAGAAGAGAGAGAGAGAGAGAAGAGAGAAGAGAAGAGAGAGAGAGGGAGAGAGAGAGAGAGAGAGAGAGAAGAGGAAGAAGAGAAGAGAGAGAGAGGGAGAGAGAGAGAGAGAGAGAGGGAGGGAGGGGAAACAAGGAGTAGATTGGCCTAGAGGAAGGAGTTCAAACTGAAAGGGGATGAGAGAGTACTTGAGAGTGGCAGAGAGGAAGGGGTGGGCGGGGCGGGAAGGAGACATAAAAAAGCATCGGATCAAAACAAAAAGGGGCAGCGTCGTCGTGATGCTCCTGTCCCCTCTCTCTCGACTTCGTCGCGTGAGAATCCTCTCACTCTTCCGTTTCATTAAAGGATACGGAGGTGCTCCAGCTTGTCTCGTGAGGTCTCTAGCTCTCTCTTCTCTTGGAGAGGTCGTCTCTAAAATAGGGAGATCTTTACTGGGAGAGAGAGTTGTTGGGAGAGAGGAGATGAGAGAGAGTGTGCCCCCAGTGGTTTCATACGTTCCTCGGTTGGATAGCTTAAGCTTCGGGAGTTTATCTTGAGTTTGGCCCCCTGGTCTCTTTGGGACTTTCGTGAGATCTCTCTGTGGATTTTGGGGTATATATATGTGAATGTGTGTGTCTGTATATTTGAGAGAGAGAGAGAGGAGAGAGAGAGAAGGAGAGAGAGAGAGAGAGGGAGAGAGGGAGAGCGAGAACGGAGAACGGAGAGGGAGGGAGAGGGAGAGAGAGAGCGAGATGCACCTCCCTCTCCTCGACATACACCTCTGGCGCTCCTCTCCCCACCGCTTCTCCTCCTCCCTCCGCTCCGCATGCCACACCTGCGGACTCTTCTCCCTCCGCCACCGCCTTCCCCCTCGTCTCCCCCTCTCTCTCCTCTCCTCCTCCTCCACCTTCTTCTCTCTCGAGCAGAGAGAGAAGCAAACCCTCTGCTACTCCCGCTCGCATGCCTTCCGAGGCTACATCGCTCACGCGGTCGAGAAGACAGCCGGCGTACCCGATCTACGAGAGCAGCTCGAGCTTGGGCCCGACGAGCCTCGCAAGACCGACAGGGCGGGGCCTCTGTACGAGCGGCTGAGGGGGAGGAACCAGTGGCCGGAAGGGAGGATGCCGACGCTCCGACCGCTGGTCGAGGAGTACGTTGAGCATCTGTGCGCGCTGTGTGACGAGCTGGCCGAGGCGATGGCCATGGCGCTCGGGCTCGAGCGCTCCGCACTTCGACCCATCCTGCAGCCCGCGCCGCACTGGCAGCTCAAGCTCGTGAGATACTCGGCGGCCGCGCAGCGGAGGGGGGAGGGGGAGCCCGTCGACAGCGGCTCGCTCGCGCTGGGCTGCGGCGCGCACACGGACTCAGGCTTCCTGACGCTGGTGCTCCAGGATGGCAGCGGCGGGTTGCAGGCTTGGTCGCGCGGCCGCTGGGTCGACGTGCCTCCGTCGGGGCCCGAGGTGTTCGTGTGCAACCTCGGGGAAGTGGCGCAGCTCGTGTCGGGTGGCTACTTCCTGGCCACGCCGCACCGCGTGCTGCGCCCGGCGAGGGAGCGCATCTCGGTCCCATTCTTCTACAATCCTCGCCTCGACGCAACCGTGGAGGCGCTCCAGCTGCCAAAGGGGCTCCAGTGGGACCGCGAGCCCGACTACGAGAGCGGGGGCGGCCACTGGGTGCGCGCCACAGCGCCGCGCCGCTTGTGCTCTTGTGCAGCCCGCCTTGTTACGCCTGGGCTCGTGCCGCGCAGGTGCGCGAGGGCAACATCATGCTGGGCTCGTACGGCGCCAACGCGTTCAAGTCGCTGGCTCGCTCGCACGTCGATGTCTTCCGTGCTCATCACCCGGACCTTGAGGTGTGCGAGCAGGGCGGCGGCGTGGTACGCGCGGCTGGTGCTACGGGAAGGCGCGAGGTGGGGAGGGCGCGCCAGTGATGTGCGTTCCGCACGGAAGCGCAGTGCTGCGGCGCCCGGCTCGCGCCGTCTCCCGGCGGGTGAGGGCCCTTGGCCGTTGACCCACTCTTGACCCGCACACCACCGCGCCTTGGCGCTGTCGTCGTGGCTACTTGTGTATACTGCCTTGCTATTTTCTATTTTTATTTTTAAAAACATCTAACAAAGTCAAGCCTAAGCGTTAGTACTATTACTACCCCTCAGCGCACTGCTGCCCTTACACCTTGACGTGTGCTTGTCGCATTCGCGAATCGACACTCGTTAGGCTTCTCTTGCCGTCGTTCGGCATTTATCATTATGATTCCCTGCTTTCTCTCGTTCTCGGTCAAAAGCTTCGCTTGGATGCATGGGGTCGTGGGTTGTGGAGCGCCCTCTCTCTTTCTCTCGAAAGAGAAGGGAAGTTTCCCCACATTTCTTCCTCCCAGGCGCCTCGCAAATAGGTTTAATTTGCTATCTTTCCTGCGCTTCTTTATCTGCTTCTGGGGGCAATCAGGTTTAATGTTTAATTTGCAATCTCATCGCATCTTCCCCTTAGGCACATCGCACTCCTTTCGTCTTATTTGGTAGGTCTCTTGGAATCCTGCGTAGCAAGATTGCCTCTCGTTTCCGTTACGGTGCGATTCCCCTTCCAGACGGGATCGCCGACAGATCGCCTTCTGATCGTCGTCCGTCGTCGTCTGGCCGGAGTGTTTGGGTTTGATTTCAGTCGAGTTATGTGAGAAAGTCGTGGGGCGAGAGTCGGAGTGTTTTCCTGGGTGTCGTTGTCCGTCGTCCTGTCGTCAGTCGTCATCCGTCGCTCTCGCTCTCGTCGCTCTCGCTCTCGTAACACTCACATACCCTACAGTCTCGCCTCTCCTAGCTGTGTGCCGTTTCCGTATAGCATTTTTCGCGCAAGTTCGTCGTGAGGAGTCATTTTAGTATGCAGGCGAGAAGCGCTCAATCACCATCACCCACCGCATGGAAAAGCGTTAAATCACCATCAGCCTACACGTGGAACGCGTTCAATCACCATCACCCCCACCGCATGGAAAAAGCGTTCAATCACCATCAGCCTACACGTGGAACGCGTTCAATCGCCATCACCCCCACCGCATGGAAAAGCGTTCAATCGCGGAGGATCGTGAGGATCATGAGGGTAGCGCTATCCACCCCACTCGTTTGGCAAGAGGACTGATGCATCCCGCTCGAGTTGGTGCGTGACACAAAAATATGTACGATACTATTATACGATACTATCATACATGTCCAGCACTAGCGATGTTGACATAAATTACTCAACGGTACTAAATCCGAACGATATCAAGAATATCCTTACGAGCACGGCATCCGACAATGGGGCGTGGCGGTACGAAATTGATCGAGCTCTGAATAACAACAAGGAGAAGGAGCTGTACGAACAATTCGTGAATAAGCTTGATGATGACCAATACGGCAAGTTCATCAGGGCATACATATCATTCAGGCGTTTCGATAGAGGGTATGTTAATTAAAAAAAAAATCTTCTTAAAAAACCCCGCTACGTGTGCGGCGTGAGGCAGTGTGCTTGTGTACCTCCCTACTACCCAACCTTAACCCCTAACAACCCCCTCCCCCTTCCCCAGTTCCCTCGTTAGCGGAGAAGCTGGTTCCGGGGAGGCCGCGCGCGCTGCTTCGGCCAGGAGTTGGAGAGAAGGGGGCGGGAGACTGTGGCTCGTCCTTTGCTCTCGGTGTTAGCTTTGGTTATTCTCCCTTAAATAATTTAGATTCCTTTTTTGGTAACTGCTGTGATCCCTACCCAGAGATTTAGCTGCTTTAGGTGATGTGTCGTAGGTCTAGCCCCCTTGCCGCTTGCAAGAGGTCCTCCGACATTCCTATGTTGAAATCCTTGTCCACCGTGTACAGCGGGCTTATCATTCTCTTAATGTGTTTGTTGCTCGGGGCGTGTAACCCCATATTCTCCCGTTGTTTTTTTAGCCTCTGAAAGAAACCGACTTTCGCCGTTACTAACAGGTGATATCTCGTGAGGATCGCTCTTAAGATCGACCTGACGGACCTGCCGTCCGCGTTGCCATACTGAATGTTATAGAAGTCGGTTAGAATATACCTCCACGCCAAGATACCTAAGTATCCTGAGGAGGGGTGCGGTCTGTCCACCTGATAGCAGAAAAGACGTTGGGGTATTTCGGATCCCGGCTTAAGGCAAATCCCTAAAAGTCCTTCTATGAATTCAAAGACAGGCTCCGTCGCGATACATGAGGCCAAGTGAGTGGAACTCTCGGGGGCTATGCCACAAAAGCGGCATGTCGGATCGTCGGCAAAACGGTTCGCCGTAGCTATTCTCCTATGTAGAATATGTTTAAAATGCAGATAGGAGTCCCTAGGTGTTAAAAAGTTATATTTGTACAGTTGCGATACTTGTTTCCACTTCCCCGAGAGGACCGGTAGCCTTTTCTCCCATCTTAGTGTGGATTTTTGTGCTTTGGTTTTCCTCAAAGCGAGGAACGCTTTAGTCAAGACCCTGACACTCACATCCTCTAGCGTAGTTTGCGTGCCTTTTAACGTGTACTCTTGAGGTATCGGATACGCTGTTTCCGCCGGGCCGTCGTACGCTCGTCCCCACTTCAGTGGGGTGAATAGCTCATCGGGCAATAGTTGCGGGCTGATCCGCTCGTGGATGTGGGGCTCTCCCATAACATTAAGTTGGACTTTGTGGTGATCGCCTTTTCGGCGCAGATAGAAGTTATGGTCTTTGTCCACTAGAATGTCACCTAGATCATGCGCGTCCGGATCTTCTTGAGGGACTAACTCTTGCTCCTCCGGAGGAGGAGGCGGGGGCTTCGCTTGTTTTCTAAGAAGGTCCGTATAGTCAGATGTGGTATCCACTAGTCTTGATCTAGTCCATTCGGATATCTTTTCCCACGACTTAAGAAGGGGGGCTACTGAAATATAATTTCCTCTATGGCGTATCCACCGTTCTCCGTCCGGCAAGTAAGCCGCGCATTCCTCTGTAGTGTATACGTCCCCCGTGTCCGGGTTAATCGTATTGTGTACGATAACCGTCTGAAGAGACTCCCATTTAGACCTATGTGAATGGTGAATCGCCGGAGGTTTGTGGAAAAGGTTGTGCCATATCGGGGAGCCCAGGGTTCCTTCCCGTGTGTTTGTTTCCCTATGGAAGTTAATCCGTCTAAAGTTCTCGAGCGCAAGCTTCCAAAAAGCCGGGAGCGTGCTATTACCACGAATGCTAGCCGTGAGGCTCTTCACGTCGACCTTCGCGAAGACCGCCGCGCGCCCTAAGGGGGTGCGGCAGAACCATTGGTCTAAGACCGTTTTCCATTCCGCCGTTGACGGGTTTAGGTAGCGGGCTATCCATATCGCTTGAAGCGCTCGCGTGTGTTCGGCCATGGGGAGTAGTCCGACACCCAATAGGGGCCCGTCTTCTCTCGTCCCCACTCTCGGGTACGCCGGAAGGGTTATCCATTTTATACCCTCGTGCGAGGAGCCTAACTCGTCCGCCTGTAGTCGGGGAGATCTATCCCATAGTATTGTTTGAACGTCAGAATCTATGGCCTCCATGAACCACGCCGGCGGGGTGGACGTGGACAGCCAATATCTCGGCGTCCCGTATATTATGAAGTTCACTAGTAGGGTCCTTCCATGAATGGAGAGACTCGTCATTCCCCTCCATGTTGCGACTTTCTTTTTAAGCTTGGCGTATAGCTTCTCCCAGAAGGAGTCATTGTCTGTTCCTTCCCAGAATGGGACTCCTAGTATGGTCGCAAATTCGCCTTCGCCGAGCGTTTTAAGATAAGCTAGCGTCTCGGGGACCTGCGCTCCCGTAAGTGATCCCATTCGTATTAGTATGCTCTTGTTTTTGTTCACTTTAGCCCCGGTGGCGGTTCCATAGCTTTCTAGAATGTGCATCGCCCTCTCCAATGACTCGAAGGAGTTTGCCAAAATTTGCGGGTCATCCGCAAACTGCGAAAGCCTCAACTCTCTAGGTCCTATCCTGATTCCTTTCATCTCCGGGTCGGCGTTTACTAGACGTGTTAGGCCTTCGGCCACTAGGAGAAAGGCTAGGGGCGATAGCGGGCATCCTTGGGGCATGCCGCAATGTATCGTGAAGGGATTGCTGCGTCTGCCGTTAGCCTTGATCCATCTGATCGGGAGTGAATCAGTGTTGGTTAATAGCGCTAGCCATCTAGAGTAACCAGGGCCGAAGCCCAGCGCTTGTATCGCTTTATGATAATAATCCCAACTGACTCTATCGAAGGCTTTTTCCCAGTCTATCGCCAGGGCTAGGCCTTCTTCTTCTGTGTCGTCTAGGTACGCTTGCACTAGTTTTAGGAGGTGGGTGGCTTCGCCTATCATCCTCCTAGGCACGAAGCCCACTTGCTCCTTTGAGATAATCGTATGTATCGTCTTTTTAAGTCTGTTAGCTAGGACCCTGGCGAGGATTTTGTAGTCCGTTTGGAGCAGCGTAATTGGTCTATAATTCCTCGGGTCCCTGGCGTCCCCTTTTTTATAGAGCAAAGCTATGTCGCCCGAGCATGTATCCTCCGGTAATGCCCCCGTCCGGTAGGCTTCGTGAAACATGTCCATCAGTCGCGGTGCCACTAGCTTTTCGAAGCTTTGATAAAACTCCATTGGTATGCCGTCCGGCCCCGCGGATTTACCTTTCGCCATTTGCCGTATAGCACGGATGATCTCCGAATATCCTATGGGCTTGTCCAAGAAGGACCTATGACTCGTCGGTATCCGACGTTGACTCAGCGCATGGAGGAGGGGTTCCGCGCCCTGAGAGATCTTTTCGCTGAAAAGCCATACATAGTAGCTCCGCAACGAAACCAAAATCGCGGAGTCGTCGGTTGCTACATTGTCTTCCTTTAGGGCCGGCTGCGGGTCTTCCCATCTCACTCCGGCGTACATCGCCGGGATGTCGCCGCTAGCGTGTCTCGGTGTAAATCTCTTGAAAAATTGCTTCGTAACAAGCTCTTCCGCCCTTATGATTTTTTCCGCTAGGGACGGGGACGGTGAGAAAGTACGTCTTTTGTCGATTACTTTGCGATTGAGTTCCGTTAAGGTGTCCGGCCGGGCCGTCCCGGGGGTCGCCGCCATCTGGGCTTTCCTAGCGTCTGCTACCGCGTCGATTTCCGCTTGCGCGTACCTTTGTCTTCTGCGTAGCTCGACCGCCTTCGCGAGGAGGATCGAAGATACTTTCCTTTTGGATTCCGTCCAAGTGGATAGCTTGTCCCCGGCGTCCTCTCCCGGATGGACCGGGTATAGTCTCCTCCAGAGGAGGTCGATCATCTCTCGGGTCTCCGGGTCTTCTAATACCTCCAAAGGTATCTTGGCCTCTATCTCTGTTGCCCTCCGTGGGGGGGCAATAGCGAAAGTCGCTACTACCGGGTGGTGGTCCGACGCCGCTAGGCCCGTGAAAAGCTTAAGATCTATGTATGCCTTGTGCCATCTCCACGTGGAGTAGTATTCCGCGGCGTATACCCGATCTATCCTCGTGTGGGTCTGATGCCCGCACCTCGTGTATTGGTCCCTAAGGCCCGGATTTACCAGTAATTGGATGTCCGTGAGCCCATGTGTGGCGAGCGCCCTCGCGAGGGCTCTGCCTCCCGAATTTGCGTAAGGGGTCGCTCCCGCGATGGACCGGGTATCTCTACGTATGCTCTCCACGCAATTGAAGTCGCCCGCTAATATAGTGTGAGAAAGTATTTCCGGCGTCTCGTGTAGCTTTTTGATGTCTTCTTTTCGCTTATTAGGTTGAGAATTAAGATACACAGAGGAGAAAGCTATCGTTTCATGCCCGACTTTTGCCTTTACTACTACCAGCCTCCCCGGGATAACTACCGACCAAGATTCTACTACTACGTCGCTTCTGTCTCTTCTAATGGCTATCGCCACTCCGCTTCCCGGGTCGCCCCTAGTTGCGGGAGTTTGAAACCAGTCCCACCCTAGGGACCGGGCCAAGTTTCGCACCTTCAAGTGCCATCCATCGGAGTAATGATGCAATTCTTGCGCATAAAGGATGTGGACTCCTCCTAATCTCGCTTGCGCTAGCGTAGATGCTAATTTATGTTTTGCTCCATTCAAATTGTATGTCGCAATCTTAAGATCACTATTATTCACCATGACGGTACAGGCAACTTACTCCGTTCACGCAGTACCCTGGATAGGCCTTATTAGGTTTCAGATTGCACTTGACCATACAATTTTGTTTACCCGTGGCGGGGTCCTTTACCCAACATCCGGGGATGTCATGGCTGGAAGAGCATTGGACGATTTGTCGCCCCTTCATGCGATTATTTTTGCATTCGCCTGCCATGAATCGACGGCACGGTGCCGCCGCTCCAAGACCCATTAGGGCCCTGTAGTCCATGGCGTTGCTTACTTCGCGTTGGCGTTTGCGCTGCTCCGCTTTCGCCTTGTCTTGTTCGCACGTGCATTGGCGAAAGCTGACTTGGTTCTTGCGTAGATATGAGATAGCCCAGGGCTTATCGTATCCTTTGCACCCGCCCGGGGCGCCGTGTATGGCAATGTCGCCGTCCGGTGTTACGCATTCCACCGATGAGCGGACCGCGTAGTCCAAGTTGAAGTTTTCCCCGTCATCGAGGGTCACGTGGAAGGTTCGGGGAAAGCGATGGCCCAGGGCGGTGGTGTCTGTGTATACGTAGAAGTGCCAAATTGGACGTTTACCGGCTTCTACCTTAGTGATCCCTTCGAGCGTGGTCTTGACTCGCTGTTGATTGCCCCTAAGGACATGGAAGCCTTCACGCTCCAATGCACTGGCCAGATGCCGAGTTTTAGTTTTGTATGCCTTAATCGGATCGAATATGCGAAACACGATGTAGGTGGCGACCTCTTTGAGAGAGGACCTGAGAGGGTATGTTAATTACGATCAGCTCACGCAAATTGCCGAGAAAGAGGGGTTAGAACATCAGATGAAGAACATTCAGAATCCAAATGAACATGATTTGAATACGATTATGATAGATAAAAATTTCAAGAACGATGTAACTACATTGGTGCAGAGGGTGTTGTCAGTATCGCGTAAGTTGTATGAACAAAAGATGCGAAACCCCCACGCTAGAAGGTCACGTTGACGTTATGTAAGAACACGGACCAAACCCGTTCCATCACCCTATAGACGTGTAACGAAACCTGTATTCTGCATTTACGCGGTGCGCGCTCTGCGATCGGAGCGGCAGAACTCGAGCCGTATTTTACTCGGGTGGACGAAGAACCCCTGTCTCCGGATGAGTTTATTGTCGAATCACTCCTTGACCGCCGCGGCGAGCCGCCTCGGTGCAAGTATCTAGTCAAGTGGCTTGGCTACCCTCGTTCCGAAGCTACGTGGGAGCACCGCATTGAGCTCCTCCGTCGTTGCGGGGACCTTGTCGACGCGTTCGATCGACTAACCTCTCCTCCCGTTCCCGAGGGTTTATACGAACCTATTGTTGGAGACTACGACCCTACTCCGGAGGCTACGTCATCGACTGACGAGGCTCCTAAAGACGTGGATCACATACCGCCGGATTTAATCTCTTCTAGAACACGGTCCAAGATTACATGAGTCAATTGTTGCAGGAGGCTGCCACGTGCTATCGAGACATTCAAACACCCCAATATCTACCGATTCCCGTGATCTCTACTCACACGCTGCATGGGATGGCTCGTGCTACGCTCCCTCTATCGTCGTTTCCTCACCACCGCCGCTACGCCCCTTTTCCCCACTCCGCCGTGTCTTACGCTCGCGTGCTCGCTTCCGCCGGCTGCGATCATTCGCATAACTTCCCATCTCTGTATGCCCACCCGAGGCAACAGTGTCAGCCTCGGCGCCCGCTCGTTGTTGGCCTCCGTCACAGTGATGTGACCGTCTTCTTCTCGTTCAGCGCGTCCAAGAAGCAGCCCTCCATCACCTTGTACATGGTGTGGCACTCGTCGAACTTCTTGCGCCACTCGGTGATCTCCTCCTCCATCTCCAGCTTCTCCTTGTTCCGCTTGTTGATCCTTTCAAGACAAGTGTGAGAAGAGGATACAAAAATACAAAGGGTTCTGCAGAGGCCCGCCAGCGACCGTGCATCCTTCGTCGACCCAAGAGGCGCCTACCTGTCATCGCGTATTTGGAAACGAGGGGTACCAAATGAAGGCAAACGACCTTGCCTCTGTCGCCAGCCTGAATGCCCACTCGGGTGAGGGCGATTGAACGCGCTTTTCCGCATGTGTAGGGTGTAGGCTGATGGTGATTGAACGCTTTTCCATCCTGTGGGGGTGATGGCGATTGAACGCTTGATTGAACGCTTTTCCATCTGTGGGTGATGGTGATTGAACACTTCTCGCTTTTCGCCTAGGCTGGGGCACAGCCAGGGCCCAGCCCCTGGCCCCCCTGCCTCTCCCACGCTTGCCTCGCTGGCCATGGGAGCCTCCCAGAGGCCTCTGTCTGCCTGGCGACCAGGGATGGGGGGGAGGTCAGCTCGAGGGCAGGCCCATCACGGGCGTGGGAGTGCGAGCCTCTACTCACGCCCAGCACCAGCACTAGGGGTCTGGGTCAGGTTGTTGAGTGCCGAGGCCCCCTGTCAGAAGGTAGGAGGCAAGGGTTGGGGTTGATTGTGCGGGCACACCCAAGAGGGTGTCCGCAACGGAGTGAGGGGGGCGCGAGGCCCCCATCGACCCCCACTTATAAAAGTAGGTTGTGGTTATTTTAGTAGTATGTAGTTTATCAGACTCACACTTAAGCAAGTGCTGATGCACGCACGCCTTTATGCCGCGATGCGAGCTCCGAGCAGGCGCAGCCCACAAAGACGGAGCCTAGTAGCTTGCCTCCCCCCCCCACTCCGCATAGTGACGACGGCGTGCGCCCGCCGCTCAGCGCTCGAATGGAGCAGTATTAGTAATAGGACTCCCACCGTGCCTATGTGGCATAAGGACATCGCGAGGCCATTCAAAGATGCGCCCATCTCAGCACGCCACGAGCGCGCTAGCACACTCCGACCGCAGTTGAGAGACTCGCAAACCACGCTGCCACACGGCAGGGTACATCGGGATGCTGTGTTGGCGCCCGCACGAAGCAGGGCGATCTGTCCGTTGCGGTTGAAGGCGTCGAGAGGTGCGCGCGGTGCGGCGGGCACGCATGCCGAGCACCTACTCACGCACCGCCGTGGCGGCAGAGCACCTCGATAAATTGACTCTTCTCGTTACAACCGCGGCACTCGACAGCTGCATCGACCCCCAACTCTTTGAGCTGCTTCCGGATCTGCGTGGTAGTGAAGGTCAGGCGAGCGGGCGCTTGAGTGAGCGGCGGCCGTCGGCAAGCCAGTGCCGCCCAGTCCGATGGCCCGCCCCGCGGTTGATCTCAACGCACCTGCTTCATGGTCCAGCCGTCATAGTCCTCCGGGTGGCACTCCTCGGTCTGCCCGTCCCCTTCGTTGTCCTCAAGGCCACCAATGGCATTCTCGGAGATCCATCGCTCTGCGTCGAGTGCTGCCTGGGAGCCCGATCCCGCCGACGTGACGGCCTGCGAATCGCACCGCAAGCGCGCGTGAGCGTGCGGCGATGCTGCATGGGGAGTGAGCCGCTCACCGGCAAGGGGGCGGGATTGCTCGCGGAGACAAGATGCGAGCACAGGCCTTGCGCGGGACCGGAGCTGGTCGGGGCAGTTGCAGGGGTAGGAGGCTCGCTGGCACCGAGCGGCCATCGGCCCCAGTGCGCGTGTGGCAGCGAGCCGCGCGGGGGTTGGGCGCGGCAGCACCTGCCGATAGGTCCAGTCCGCGACGTCACCGGCGGCGAAGACGCCTGGAACGGACGTCGCCGTCGAGCCTGGGCGCGTGACTAGGTAGCCGGACGGCGTCATCTCGAGCTGGCCCTGTAGGGGTGAAGGGGGGGGGGGGCATGCGGACTGTTGAGGAGGAATGCCCACCGTTCGTGCCGTCGCAGAGTGCTGGCGGAGCGGCTCCGGTTGACGAGTCACGAGGGGGGCGCGGCTGCTGGCCGGGCGTCACTCGCCTGCACCATGCCCGTATTCGGGATGTGCCCAATGGCGACGAAGGCGGCGTCGGCGGCGATTGACGTGATGTTGTTTGCGTCGGCTGTGCTGGCGACCACAACTGTGGTGAGCGAGCCGCCAGCCTCGACATCTCCGCCCTGTGGTGTCGGCAGGCGAAGGGCGGGGCACGTGGGCCAGCGTAAAGTGCACGCGAGTAGACGGCGCCGCGATGAGCGCTCGCGCGAGGCAAGCATGCGACCTCGCACCTGGAACTCCTTGATCACCGAGTTGTACATGATGGTGATCTTGGGGTGGTTGAGCACTGCGGCTTGCGCTGCCTTGGATGCGCGGAAGGTGTCTCGCCGATGGATGAGAGTGACGTGCGACGAGGTACGCGCGAGAACCTGCGGTTGATGGCGGAGCGGCGGGCACGATCAGCAGCACCGAAGGGGCGCTGCGCGCGGGGCACTTGGGAACAGCTCGCGCGCGGCTGAGCAACGCGCTGTGTTGCACGCGTCGTGCGTACGCACCAAGGCCTCCTCCATCGCGGTATCTCCGCCACCAATCACGACAACTGGCCTGCCAGCGAAGAGAAAGCCGTCGCACGTGGCGCACGAGGAGATGCCACCCCCCTTGTACTCCTCCTCGCCAGGTACGCCAAGCCATCGGGAGTCGGCTCCGGTCGCGAGGACGATGCTGTGGGCCGTGAGCGATGATTCGTTGGTGTGGATGACGAAGGGCGAGGTCGAGAGGTCGACGCGTGTCACCCAGTCCTCCGCAAACGTTGCGGAGAACTTCATCGCCTGTGGAAAGGGCGCCGGGCAGTGAAGGGGGGGGCAGGGGGGGCGGAGAGGGGCGTTGAAGGGCTAGGGGTCCAGCGGCTGGCTGCGCACAGGGTGGCCGCGGCGTGGGGAAAGACTGTGGGTGACAGGGCGGGGCGCGCCTGCTTCTTCATCTTCTTGATGATGTCACCGCCCGATTCGCCCTCGAGCCCGGGATAGTTCTCCACATTGACACCCTTGGACATGAGCTGGCCGCCCATTGCCGGCGCGATGAGCAGCGGTTTTAGCCCGGCGCGCGCGGCGTAGATGGCGGCCGTCACGCCGGCGGGACCACCGCCCAGGATGGCGATCTTGACTGGTGTCGCCGCCGACGTGCCCGTCTCGCCGTTGTTTGGCCTGCCCACCATCTTCTCGAGCCGGCGCGCGTTCTTGCGTGCGAGCATGCTGGCCTCCTTCTCTTCCATCTGCGACTCGCGCCGGTAGATCTCCGCCTTGAGGTCCTCAAGATCCATCTTCTTGATGTCGACTCCCTTTTCACGCGCGCCGGAGCCATCGCTCGGCACGGGCTTCTGCGCAGTCACCTTCTTGGTGTACTCAGGCGCCGCACCATACCTGATGAGGTGAGTCGGCTCGCGATGGGGCGGGCGCGCGGTCCCGTGCGGGCGTAGCGCAGCGGTGGCCGCTGCGTGGACCGGCTGGCGGGGGGGGGGGGGGGAGGGGGCGCACTTCTTCTTGAGGATGGAGACAAGCTTATACGCAGGGTACTTTTCATAAATCTCGTCGACTTTGTCCAACTTGCTTGGGTCGTACTTTTGGTAAAAGGCCTCAAGCGCGCCGAGTGAGACCTGCGGCAACCGGCGAGTGTTGCCACGATGGGGTGAGGAGGGAGGCGAAGCGCCGAAAGGGGCGTCCTGGACGGCCGGCGAGGGCGCGCGCACCTCGATGTTGAGGGCGTCGGCCTTGCTCGCTAGCAGCCCGGCGTGGTGCCGCAAGCCGCGCTCATCGCCGCCGGAGAATTGGTGCTCGAGCTTGCCCTGTGGCAGGGCAGCGCGACGGGCGCGTGGTGATGAACACGGAGGGCATACTCGCGGCGATGCGGAGTGCGAGGATAGCTGCGCTGTGAGAGCAGCGTGCAATCCGCGCCAGCGAGGCGAGAATAAAGACTGTGATTCCCTTTCTGTCTACGCCTCACCTGCAAGTAGAACTGAAACGTAGGCATCGACCTGATCTGGACTCCAACGTGTGCCCTCTGCACATCCACCTTGGCCAGCACCAACTTGCCCTCGTACTCCTTCGCCAGATCCTTTGTGGCGCGAAAGAGGGGAAGGGGTTCGTGCGAGATGGGGGAGCAGTTTCAGGAGCTCAGAGAGGTGGCAGCCATCGCGCCGCGATGAATGTGCAGCAGGACGGGCGAATTCCCTTTCTCAATCGGGAGAGCAGGCTGCACGATGATGCGCGGCCATTTGAGGAATGCGAGAGGTGCTGGGGAAGGTGTCATGGATGAATGGGGAGGCAGCCGGAGAGTGTGCAAGTGAAGGGGGGGGGGGGGGGGGGGGAGGGAGCGAGAGAGAAACTCCCTCCCTCTGCCTCCCTCCCTCTGCCTCCCTGCCGCTGCCTCTCTACCTATGCCTTCCTCTTCCTCTCCTTCCCTCCCCACTCCACATTGAAAATGAGTGCCATCGTGAGACCTTTTCGGTCCCTCCCCCTCCCCTCTCCCGTCTCACCCAACCCACCTTGAAGATGAGTGCCATCATGAGACCCCCTCCCTCCCTCTCCCTCCCTCCTCCCTGCCTCCTCCCCCCCCCCCCCCCAACCCTCCCTCCCTCCCTCTCCCTCCCCCCTCCCGCCCCTCCTCACCCTGCCTCCCTCACCCTCACTCCCAGCCTACCCTTCCAGCCTACCCCTCCCTCCCTCTTCCTCCCTCCCCCCCTACCCCTCCCCCTTCTCCCCCCCAGGCCCCACCTTGAAGATGGGGGCCATCACGAGACCTCCCCTCCCACCCCCTCTCCCCCTCCCCACAGCCCCCGGGGGCAGGCCCAAAACCACCTTGAAGATGGGGGCCATCATAATGCAAGGGCCGCAAGAGTTGG
>CM030940.1:338447-356395 GCA_018136815.1 Isochrysis galbana | reverse complement strand
GGCTATGTGAAATCTGATCTATCGCATAAAATTTGGCAGCAAGGAGCACCAACAATCTGGCACACAAGATAGGCGACTGCCTTGCCTAAGTCCTGTCACCAATAACGTTGCAATGTGACACGAGGCATGTGCATACGTTTAATGCCCATCCAGTGGACGAGGCGCCACCCTTGGTAAATGCGGCATGCAGCACCTTCAATAAAAGACCGAGCGTATACGCAAAGAGCAGCCGAGTGTGTGGGCCGGCTCCGCTTTGGGAATCCCAGAAGGCACAGTTTCCGATTGAGGCCGGCCTCCGCGTGACAGAGCCGCGGTGACGGCCGCGATCCGAGTTGTCGGCCAGAACGCTAGCGCCCGGCTGAAGCGCTCAGAGAGGCGAGCCGGCACTAGCGCCACGCCTGCCCCTATCCCCCTCCCTCAGAGCCGCGATATGTCGCGCCCGAAGACGCGCGCCTTGAGCCAGTCGACGGCGACGAGCATGCGATTGCGCAGACCGTACTGCTTGGAAAGGTAGACGGAGCGCCAGAGCGCGAAGCCGGCGCGCCCCGCGTTCTTCAGCTTCTTGCCCTGCCCACCGACGTCTACCTGCACCAGTGCCTCCGAGCCGCCCACATACGCGAGGATGCCCAGGTTGAGGAAGCGGAAGGGCGGCGCAACCCCCTTGTTGGCGCCGCGTAGCATCGAGCGGAGCGTGCGCGTTCCCGGCGCGCTCTCGGGGAGCACGGGTGCTGGCGTGTCAGCCGCCAGGTCGTAGCCGTCCGTCAGGAGCCGCCCAAGATAGGTGCCTGCCTGTGAAGCCACCTGCGCAGTGGCGGGCAGCGCGCCCGTCGTGACGTGTGCGCAGTCGCCAAAGGCTAGCATCCCCGGCGCTCCGATCACGCGCATGAATTGGTCGACTGCCAGCCGGCCACGTGCCGCCTGCGCATGTTCGGCCTGGCCGGGGATGGCAGCCGACGTCTTGCTCACAAGGTCAAGTGTGCCGATACCTGAGGGAAGCAGTGGTGTGTGGGGGGTGTTGGCACACAATCGCGCGCGCATGCGCCGAGCCTCCGCGCGCGCACCTGCGGCCCATACAGCGACGCCGTACGGTAATACCTCTCCGTCGGAAAGAATGATGGTCTTCTCTTTGACCTCGGAGACGCCAGCCGACGTGCGCACATCGACGCTGACGCCGCCGCTGCCCTTGAGCCGCTGAAGCGCCGCCTCTTGCATATCTGAGTCGAAGGCCATCAGCACCTTGTCCGACGCTTCGAGGAGCACGATCCGCACGTGGGGCAGCAGCCGGTGGTAGAGTCGCGGCACGTCCTGCTCGACGTAGTCGCGCAGCTCGCCGCACAGTTCGACGCCGGTTGGGCCAGCGCCAATCACCACAAACGTAAGCAACTCCGCCAGCCTCGTCTCGCTCAACCCGGGCAAAGAGGCGCGCTCGAACGCGGCGCTAAGTTTCTCGCGGAAGCGCATCGCGTCGCCAATCTGCTTGAGGAATAGGCAATGCTCGCGCACGCCGGGGATGCCAAAGGTATTGGGCGCGGCACCCACTGCCACCACGCACAGGTCGTACTGCACATCGAATTTGGTGCACTCGCCGTCAGCTGTCGACTCGCACGAGACGACGCGCGCGGCCGCGTCAATCTGGGTCGCCTCGGCCTCAAAGTACTGCGAATGCTTGGGCATTGAGGCGCGGATCGGCTCGATGATCGAGCGCGGCTCAAGCGTGCCGAGCGCGGCGCCTGCGAGCATCGGCGTGAAGAGGAAGTAGGCTCGTGGCGAGACGACCGTCACGTCGAACTGCTCTCCGTCTAGGTGTGAGAGGAGGGCCTGCGCGCCCCAGCCTGTCCCAAGGAGGACAACCCGCGGCCTCTGGTCCGTCTCGACCGCCTCTACCCCTCCGCGCCGCCGCGTTAGGCCATCGTCCAAGGCATCGAGAGCTCTCTCCGCGAGAAGCGCCGCCCAGTCGACGTCTTCACTCAGAGCTTCCCATGCCTTGCCGAAACGAGAGGAGAGGCCGGGTTGGGAGACGATCTGCTGGTCGGGAAGATTACACTCGTCGTCGGTGAGTAGATGAATCAGCGAGCGAGACGCCGCCGAGGCCGTTGGCGAGCGGAGGGTGGTGCCAACGAGAGCGCAGCTGAGCAGCGATGCCACTGTCAGCATTGGCGTGGAGGGGGGAGGAAAAGAGAGGGGAAGGGGGGGGGGGGGGGGGGGGCGGAGAGGGAGGGAAGGAGAAGAAGGGAGGAGGAGAGAGAGAGGCAGAGAGGGAGAGGGTGGCGGGATGAGGGAGAGGGAGGGCGGGAGGGAGAGGGAGAGAGAGGAGGGAGAGGGGGGCTTTCCCTCTCTCTCTCTCTCTCTTTTATTCCTTTCTCTCTCTCTCTCTCTCTCCTCTCCCACCCCTCCCTCTCTCCCTGAGTTTCGAGGTCTCTTCCATTCTTTCTCTTCTCTTCCTCTCGTCTCGCTCTCTCTCTCTCTTCTCTCCTCTCCCCTCTCCTCTCTCTCGCTCCTCTCTCTCGCTCCTCTCTCTCTTCTCCTCTCTCTCTCTCCTCTCTCCTTTCCCTTCCTTTTCTCTTCTCCCCTCTCTCTCGGATCTCCTCCCTCTCCAGATCCCCCCCCCCCCCCCCCCCCCCCCCCTTCTCTTTGCGCCGAGGCTCCTCGATCCCTCTTTCACCTTAATGAAAACGGGAGATAACTTTTGTTTTTCTCTTTCGCGCGTTGGAGAGAGAGAGAGAGAGAGAGAGAGAGAAGAGCCAAAGGAGATCCGAGATTCTCGCCGCTCTCCCGCTCCTCTTTGATTTGTAAACCTGCGTGAGAGACTAAGACACCATTCTACATCCTACACGATCGCCCTCTAGATAGGGGAAAGTAGGACGTAAAATACGGAAATAGGAATACGCTGCACGCACGGCGAACTACAGTACTCTCCCTCCCTTCTTCTCTCTCTCTCCCTCTCCCTCCCTCCCTCCCTCCCTCCCCCTCTCTTCTCTCCCTCCCTCTCTCTCTCTCTCTCCCCCTCCCTCCTTCCTTCTCTCTCTGCCTCTCTCTCTCTCCCTCCCTCCATTCTCGCTCCCTCTCTCTCTCTCCCTCTATTCTCTCTCTCTCTCTCTCTCCCTCTCTCTCTCTCTCTCTCTCTCGTCTCTCTCTCTCTCTCTCTCCCTTTCTCTCTCCCCCCCCCTCTCTCTCCCTCCCTCCCTCCCTCCCCCCCTCTCTCTCTCCTCGTCGGATCTCGCGATGCGGTGGGTGCGGCCGTCGATTTTGCTTCTCTCCGCGTGCGCCGCCTCGGCTCTACGAGGCCCAGGGCTGCTCCTGTGGCCGGACGCGTCTTCCCTCCGGCCCTCCCTCCCCGGCGCTGGCGCTCCGATCCCCGTCGGCGCGAGGGAGGCCCCGCAGGGAGGGTGGTGGGATGGAAAGAGCCTCGGCTCCGCCGTCGTCCGCCGCTTCACGGACGAGATGAGGGGAGACCGGTGGATGGCGTGGTATTCGGCGCGGAGTGTGGATTTCGACGATCGTGTCGTGCCTCTTGCCACAGGCGCCGTCGGACTGGCGCAGTCCACAGACGGAATCCACTGGACGAGGCTCGCGGCGGACGAAGAGGGAGGAGCGTGCCTTGCGCCGAACCAGGAGGAGTGGTGGGGATTCGACACGACGCACGTAGGAGTCGGTGAGGCGCGCAGCGCAAGTTTCAGGCACAGCATGTGCTCGATGCCCTTGCGCCCCATTCTACTCCCCAACTCTCCGAGGCGCGCAGCGCGAGTTTCGGGCACAGCAATTGCTCGACGACCTTGCGCCCCATTCCATCCCCCAACTCCCCTCCTCGGCCGCGGGCGCAGGCGACGTGCACGTGATGTCCTCACGCGTCATCCAAAACGGCCTTGGCCTCTACTGGATGTTTTACTTTGGTGGCGACGGCACCGAGACTATCATGGGATCGTCGAGCTACCTTGGTGGCCGCATGTCCATCGGTGTTGCGCTTTCCAACGATGGAGTGCACTGGGGCCGGATCGAGGGCGAACACGCGTCGGGCGCCGCGCTCGAGCCGCGCGATGGCGAGAGCTTTGTTGGATGGCCGCAGGTGGCTGCTACCGATCTGGTCGCTCGTCACAGCCCGCTACAAGAGCGCCGTTCCCGCGTGCACCACGCCCGGTCTCTTCTCCTCTCACCGCCTGTTGGATGCCTCCACATTGCAGGCCGTCCGACTGCCGACCTCGTCGCCTGAGGAGGAGTCATGGCTGCTCTATTTCCACGCGCTCGATGAACTGGACGGCAAGTTCAAGGTGTGTGTCAGCCCTTGAGTCTGACCCCAGAGAGGCGCGGCGCGACGTAGCTTCCTCACCCCACCCCCACTCCCTCAAGCACCCTTATCCCCGTCTGCCCGCTCTTCCACCCTCACTCGCCTCTCCCGCCCGCGGCATGGGCAGATTGGCATTGCCCGGTCATCTGATTGCGTCAAGTGGGACCCGCTTCCTGGCTACTGCCTTGTCCCTGGCGCCGAAGGCACCTTTGACTGCGGCGGCGTGTCCGCGCGCTGTGTCGTCGAGCAGCCTGGTGGAGAGTCAAACGGGAAACGCTTCGTCATGATCTACGAAGCAGTGGACGCTGACCGTCAGCACTCGTTCGGAATGGCCACCTCAGCCGACGGAATCAAGTGGGAGCGCTCTCCTTCCGGTCAGCCGGTGTTCGAACCAAGTACGACGGAAGGCGCGTGGGACTCTGTTGCCATCTCTCGCCCGTGGGTTGTGCCGATGGGCGACGGCTCTGCCCGGCTATATTATGTCGGCCGTGGTGCCGAAGGCGACACGCAGGGGCTTGGGATGGCCGTGAGCGATGGCGACAATTGGGAGAAGTGGACACGCTACGAAGCGGAGTGAGCGGAGCTGGTGCGGTGGCTCGGCGGCTTGCGAGCCACCAGTCACCTCGCGTTTGAGGCTCAACTGCCGCTACCAACCAGGCACCGAATCAGCCGGCGGACGCAGTGTTCGTATCACGTGCACGTGCAAGCCTCTTGGATATTGTGATCGCACTGCCGACCTGCGTGCCACTACAGAGCTTTGAGCTCGCCAAGGGATGCTACTGACCAGAGGATCGGATACGTTGCGCAAAAGGCGCGACACGTATCCGACGCCGCCCAGCCCACGGGATCGGATTGAGTGGAAGGTAGGTCGTGTTCCGTGAACAGCGGGTCAGATTGGTTTGGGTTTGAGCTCACACTGGGAATTTAGGCCACACGCCACGCGACGGATAAGCCTCTCAGTCAATCCGCTCAAAAATAAACAGCTCGTCCTCTCCCCTGCCCAGCCGTCCGCCTCCCCACTCACCTCGTCCGCCTGCGCTTTGCGAATCTCAAGTCTCATGTATTCCGCCCCATCTCCCATCTGTTTTGGCCCAAATACTTTCTGTACGTGTAAGTAAGGCCGGCCCAACGTGGCGCCCGCGTGGCAAAAAAAAATCTGCCTTCTGAAGATTCACGGTTAACACCTATTGCTAAACCGGCACTTTCTGCCCCTATCCGACATAGCCCCTTTTTCCCTTTCTCTTTCTCCGAAAAAACTATTGTTATAGTTTTAGCGATGGAGCGCGCGCCGCCGGCTCCCACCTCCAAGCCCCCCGCCGCCACGACGCCCCACCGGGGCCGCCCCAAACCGCCGGAGCCCAAGCGCTCGCAGGCCTCCGCGCCGCCTGACGAGGACGTCGACATGACGGCACCTCCCTCGCCTCCCAAGTAGCAAGCAGACACAGCACCAGGGAACAGGCAGAGTCCGCTGTTCCCTGGTGCGACAACCAGACCCAGGGCAATGCCCTGCCGCCCAACTCTGCCGCTTCTCCACCAAACCAAGGACCCCCCATGGGAGGTGGCAGCACTGCTGCCACCCCCATGGTGGCAACTCCTACCGTCAGTGCACCCCTCGGGGGCGGGCACTTCACACAACAATCTCTCACTCATGGGGGCCTTTGCGGCCTCCAGCAACACAACAAAAGGTCGTTTGCCTTCATTTGGTACCCCTCGTTTCCCAATACGCAATGCGTCGGTACAAAAAAATCCACCTCAAGCTTGAGGAACTTGAGATTGGGGAATGCGTTCACCACCTCCCTTAGGAAGCCTCCTCACACTTGTCTTGAAAGGATCGTCTTCAATGAGTGCATTGTATGTATACCGCACTCCTCGTGTGTCAGCTTGAACTTCTTTTCGATGTCGTAAAAGCCTGAAGCACGCTCCGGCGCACCGCCGCCCTCTCCTTCGAGGTCGCGCACCGCCACCTGGCCGCGCACAACGCCTCCGCCCAGCTGCTCGCGGCCGAGGTGGCCGCCGCCGGCTTCCGCCTCCGCGAGTCTTGGGACCGCACGGGCGGCGACTGGGTCGGGGTGCGCGACCCCCAGTGACGTCGCTAGGGAGAAAGACGTGCGCACCCTCAGTATGTGTTTTTCCCTCGTGATTGGTAACGAGAATCATGCGTACCAAGCCCGCGTGTGCCCTGGTGCTCTGCGTCATGTTGGCTTGTGTGATCACAATGCTATTGTGTCATGAGCGTCTCAAGAACGCGTACATCGACCGCGTGACAGCGGCTCGGTTGAGGACCAACCGCAATTTGTATGCTCATTTCTCACAAGTCTTCGATATTCGCAATGTCAGAAGGGACGACTTATTGCCCACCACCCCACACGACTGCAAGAGAGGACACGATGAGTGGGCCTTCTGCTTGGGCGCTTCAGAGTATGTACAACCATTGAAGCGGAAGGTCGCGCGGGGGGATATCGATGCGTTACTCAAGATGATTGTGCCGCATATTCATTGTGATGGGCGCGAGCTCAAGCTTGAGGACTTGATCGTCTTGGATGTACTGTCCAAAGAGGGCGCGTACTTTCCCCAGATCCACAATGACATCCAGTGGGAATTCTATCCGAACGACGGGTTCCAAGTTTGGATGCTTCTTGAAAACGAGCACGAACAAAACTGGGGTAACATGTTCATATTTGATTCCAATGAAGGAGAGAATGGCCGTGTGAGGCTTGCAGACGACAACCAAACATTGATGTTCGTGACCCCTCGGCACGAAAGGGAGTCCAAGATCAGCCGATGTGCGAAGTATTTGGATTTCACGCCCGGAGATATGTTGGTATTTAGCTCCCGCTTCTTGCACATGTCCGACTTTCGCGTCCTCAAAAGCCGCAGGAAGTCGGTTGGCTTTCGCGTCCTCGTGCGTCGAAAAGGGTGCGCCGTACCGCCCCCGCGTAAGCTCTGGAACTTCGAAGCCGGGTATACCCTCGGGCAGAGCCTACTATACCATATCAAATGCTTCCGTGGCTGTACACGCTATTCGCTGTCGGGGATCTGAAATCCCAGGAGCACCCCCCCCCCCCGGCTACCCGGCGAAGGGTTTGAAGAGCGGTTGCAGGCCCACCAATTCAGCACATGCATGTTGAACTCCTTGACATCCGCGCGGTTGACAACGAAACCTTGCGCCGCTGCCAAATATATTGGCAGCTCTTGCTTCAAGTTTGTGGCCAAGGAAGGGATGCTAGCAAATGCATGCAAGTTGGACAGAGATTGAATCCAATTAGAATCAATCATGTGGGCATAAGAAGGATCAAATGCCCTCAAGAGGCCCATCTCCTTATGTTGACCCTTACAGTGATATGGCGATGCACAGTTGTCCGACAAACGATCCCGGAGATATCGGAAGCCACCCTTGACCTTATCAATTACAATCTTCCATTCGGGGAGTTCACGAACGTCAATGATGGCACGCAGTTCTTGCTCGCTGTCCACGGTGAGATGAGAGCCATCTTCATACTTGATGGTGTACGTGCTCCCTCGAATCGAATCCAAAACACCGGCGTACCAGCTATTATACGGTGCGTCGAACCACTCATACGTCTTTACTCCTACGCAAACGGGGTGGCCTGCACGCATGACACCAGCAAGGTTTGGCATGGTTGCAGCCTCCATTCCTAGCGTGCTTTCTCGGGAAAGGATCTCTTCCAAAGCATCATGCACGAGCAAAACCTCTAGGCCATCTCCTTCTAATTTGTATGTGGTAGCACAAAGTAATTGCATATCGAGAGCTGCTGCCAACTCCAATTGTAACATCTTCTTTTTGGTGGTGAACACCTGACGCAAAGAACGAGTGGTATTGTCGCCGATACCCTTCTGCTCGAGCGCGTCGAGAAATGTTGGGATGTGATGGAACTTGAGGGCCAACTGCTTCATAATTTCCCATCGAGACCACCAACGGATCCGAGAGAAGCCTTGCATTGCGACACCGGTAATGTCCTGCCAGATGATACCTGCAGCTCTAGTGTGCGATATCAGCATTAGCCAAGGAGTCAGGAATTCATCTATCGCCCAAAACTCAAAGTGGTCCCCGGTGTGTTGAAGAGTATGTGAGGTACAAAGGACCTGCATTGCATTTGGGCATAGTATCGAGACTAGATTACGGCAAGCCACGCCATTCGTGGCACAACTGTCACGAACAATGCCAACAACATTTTCTCCATCGATACATAGGGTTCGTAGAAGCACCGACGCGAGGAATCGAGAAAGGTCGTCGCCACTCATATGAGTGGCTACTGTCTTGGCAGCCAACAACCTTTTGTGCACGCAACTAAAGTCAGGCGCCGTGTAACGGGCACAAACGCACACAATCTCTCCCAGCCGAGTTGTTCCATCAAAAGTGATGGTGATGAGCTGTCCCTGAAGCTCCTCGCGCAATAGCTTGATTTCTTGCTCTTCAATCTTCGGCACAAATGAGCGAAGGTTGCTGCTATGGCATAGAGGTAGCCCGGCTCGCTCAAAGACAGCGCGCAAGCCATCAATCTTTTCTAGTGGCACGCCGTTCTTCAGGCACGATGCAACAACGCTAAAGCGGTAAACTAGCACTTCCTTCGAAACATTTGTACCGCCCGCTTCATCGGGATGATTGACAAAATAATCATGGAGAAATGTCTTGACGCTTAAATCCTTGGCTAGAGCTTGCTTGTAGTCGTCTAGATTCTCGATGTGCTTCGTCGTAGCAATGTGTTTTTTGATACTGCCCTTGATCAGTGGCAACTCAATCTTGCAAGCCTTGCACCACAATTTGCCCCGGTTTACCAACAGACTTTCGTCGGGGAATTGTGCAACACGCGCCGCTGCGCTGATGCCCTTGGGGTCCTTGGTTTGCCTACCTGCCTCCTTACGACCTCGCAAGCCAACAGGGGGATTTTGCCGAATGACTCGCCCTCTCTCGTGTGCCGCCAACGTTGATGGTCCCTCCTCTTCTTGTGTGTGCATGGAGTCGTCCTCGGTGCAATTGAGCGAAACAAAAGCAGCTCGATCAACGCGGCGCCCTCTGAAACGAGATTCTTCGAATGGTGTGCTCGCAGCCTCAGAGGAGCTAGCGCCGATCATCTCCTGCTCGTGCTCCGGAACGAGGTACACGTCTTCCTCAAGGACCCATCTGTGCTTGTACATGTTGAAAATTCTGGAGAAGAACTTCAGGTTGATCTTTCTGTGTATCCCGTCTTCCTCGCCTAGCTCCATGACGACCCCCTTCCCCAAGAGCTTGTGCCTCACGGTGGCCCCAACCTGCGGTCGAAAGTGTTGACGTTGAGACGAAGAGGGTGCGGTGTTGGTGGACGTACATGTTGCTGTGACGACCCCTTCGTCCTTGCTCTCCTCGTCGTCCTGGTCGATGTTCTCAACCCTTGCGGTTGCGGTGCCCATGTTGTTCTCCTCGCTGCCCTCATCCTTGTCGCTCTCCTCCTCCTCTTCAGAAATTGCTGGCCTTGGGCCACTTGTGCGCCGAGGACGCTTGCCTGTGCAGCGACATGTGATGTATGCGGTGAGTGGTTGGTGGTTGGCATTGGCAGGTTGGGCACACAAGCGCACCATGGGTGTAGCAAGAGAGTACTAGCAGTGCCACGCTACGTCTCACCTTGCCTCCGCGCCATTACACGTCCGCAGCTGCAAGGAGAGGGGTGTTCTCGGCCGCGCTGCGCGCTGCGTGCCGCCGCACCGTCGCTTGTGCTAGATGATCTTCTCACTTTACAAGAAAGACGGGCCTAATTTACGTAAATAAAACACAAAAAGTGGTGTGTATTTGATTAAGAGCAAAAACACATGATTCGCCTGGTCTTCTGCCTTCTGGGGGGGGCGTGCGGGCGCCTAGCCGCGCCACGAGCCACTAGGGCGCGAGCCCGCCCCAATGGGTGGCAAATAGAGTTACATTTCGGCTTTTACCAGCATATTTCGCAAAAGTTGTGTGAAAGTTTCTTTTTTCACGAACCCCCCCCCCCAAATTTCTCGAAATTTCTTCGCGCCGAGACGTCCCCCAAATTTCGTAAAAAGTTTCTCAAAACTCTTACCAGGCCCTATTGACGACGGCGCTCTGTGTCGGCCCGAGCGGCAGGCGCCAAGTCGTCTCTCGTGGGCCACGATCTCCCGCTCGGCGAGCGCCCGCCAGACTCGAAGGCGATAAGGCGAGCTCTCTGCGGAATGGCGGAGGTGCGCGCGTTGGGTGGACGGCGATCGAGGGAATCTTGGGTCTTAAGCACGTCTTCGGAGATTGTGTCGGAGGGAAGAGCGTTTGCTGTTGGGCTCAACGACCAGATACAGGGAGCCCCACGGCGCCCCATTCGAAGAAATCGACAGCGAGACGAAGAAGGGCGCTTTCTAGACGAGGCGCCTCTCCTGCGGAGTGGGGGGCCATCGGCATCTCGCAGCTCCAGATCTGTGGACCGCGAAGGTTGGACCGAGCAGACTGTGAGCTCCGATGCGAGAAGCTTGGAGACGACGGCTGAGAAGCTTCGCACGACTGATGGCCGTGAGTTTGGGTACTCTGCTCCCACGGGTTGTGCCCAGTATCTCCCCCCTCTGCTCCCCGTGGAAGTGGGCCTGGAAGTGAAGGGAAGAAGAAGTCGGTGTCCGCCACCCGCGGCGGGGGGGGGGCGGGGGGCGGGGGGGCGGGGGGGCGGGGGGCGGGGGGGGGGGCGCGTCTCCCCGCGGCGAGCAGGCGGAGGAAGCCAGGAGGGCGCCGGAGAGACCATAGCCATCTCGGTCCATCTCGGTATCTCCCCGCCCCTTGCTTCGACCGCGTCGCCAAGACTTCCCTCTTCCAAAGGAAGTGGCGACTCCCTCGATTCTCTCATCAGTTAGAGTACCCTTCACTCGGGGGCGGAAGACTCTCCTACTCTTCTCCTACTCTTCGCCCCGCCCTTCATCAGCCTCCCCCCGCACCTCCCTCGCCCTCCCCCCTTTCCCCCCCGCGTCCGAGCCGCCGGGAACCGCCGGCCCCCGCGCGCGGCCGCGCGGACCCGCCGCTTAGCTTTCGCCTGAGCTCGCATGAACCTCCCCGCCCTCCGCCGCCCCCCCCGCCGCCCCCCCCCGCGCTCCCCCCCGCGCTCCTTCCCTTCTCCCTTCTTCCACCCCCTCTGCCCCTCTCCCCACTTCTTCCCCATTACTACCGCTGATACCCTCCGCTCTCTCTCCTCCGCTCCCTCCGCACGCAGCCCCTCTCCTTCCCCGGTTCCCTCCCCATTGTCCCCTCTCCCTCCGCCCCTCCTCGCTCCCCCCTCCGCCCTCCGCCCCCCCCCCTCCGCCCCCCACCCCCCTACTCCTCTCCCTTCCCTCCCGGCCCTCTCCCCACGCCCGCACGAGGGGGGAACCCCCCACCCTTCCCATCGCCGCCCCTCACCACACTCAACGCGCTCCGCCTCGATGGTCGGCCAGCCAACGCCGCCAGCCAAGCGTGAGAATCCTCCTGCCACTGACCTGACTCAATCCGACGAGGATGAGTACGACGACGACGAGGTCTCCGTCTCGGACGAAGAGGAGGATGACCCGCGTGAGGACAACCAAGACCTCAAGAGCGATGCCCCATCCCGAGATGAGCGCTCCACCGCAAATCTACAGAGCCAGGCCTCTGCTCCACATGGCAAGGGAGATACGCAACAACAGGCCTCGATACGGCTGGCGGCCCAGACGGCGGCGGCGGCGGCGGTAGCCGCGATGAGTCCGTCAACGGCCCCCTCCGGCGACAGCCAACTCGATGTGACTCAGATTAGTGCGGAGCAGCTCAATGGCTTCATTCGAGGATTTGAGGAGGTGTTGGCCTGTTCAGTCACGCGAGCCAATGCCCGCTGTCTGCCGACTCATCGCACATGTCAGCGCACCGCCCATCCGTTTCGTGACGGTCTCGCGCCGTCTGAATTCGCAGGGATACGTTGCCGCGATGCGCGAGGCCCGGACTCGCGCCTCGGATCCTATCATGCAGGTCTGCACAAGATGGCGACAAGCCCATGTGCCTCCAGCCCGCCCCTGCCTACTACAATCCCTTTGCTTACGAGAACCTTTGCGGCACAGCAATCAACGACATCTGAGAACCGCCCCTGCCCTCTGAGCGCTTGATGACACCCTTGAACGACCCTCAGGAGGTGCGTCCCAGGAGCAAGGTGAAAAGATGCCGCTCGGCTTGCGTCGGCTGCCGGAGCTCTCGCATGCGTTGCGTCATGCTTCCTGTCGGCTCCTGTTCCCACTGCGTCGAACAAGGCATTGCGTGTATACCAAGCGTCAGCAAGTGAGTGCCGGCGGCTATTCGGTGCACAGGCGCTCTGGGGACATCCCAGCCCTAATCACCAGTTGGCGGTCGTCCACCCTCGTTGAATCACTCCCATCCAATTCCAGCTGCGAGGCCCGGGTGAATAACTCCCGTCCTACCCGGCTGCAAGGCCAGGGAACAAGGAGACCAGGAGCCGTGTCGGTCGGATGCTGCTTCATGCTCTAGGCACCCTCCTCCATCCGATTGCCGGCCACAAGGCCAAGGCCCCATGGCCAAGTAGAGTGCATCTCACATCTACTTCAGTCGCTGAGCTAGAGGGCACCTCGCGCACCACCCTCCTCCTCCTCCTGTCTCCATGAACTTCTTCGCATACTCCACCCTTCGCTCTACTCCACTGTCCGATATTCGGCGTCCCTCACCTGCTGAGCCTCCGAGCGACCTCTCGCCACATCCATGGCGACGCCTACTATTCCCTTAGTCTGTATTCTCCTCCGTTGCACCCGGCAGCTTCGCTGAGCCGCCCACCTACACCACTTCCGTGCCCCGACCCAACCTTCCCCATATGTCCACGCCTCATGCACTCGCACCTGTCTATATTTCATTTGCCTGAGCCATCTCCTTCACTTCCGGTCCCCATTCCCCATCGTTTCCGCCCTCAGCGCGTGCCTCTGCGCTATGTCGCTTTGCCCCGCCTCCCCCTCACCCACACCGCTCGCTCCTCCCCCCTTCCTGCGTCGTAGGAAACGGGGGCCACAAGAGAAGGCCGCCAAGGCCGCTAAGCGCGAGATTCTTCAATGGGCGCTCGATGACCAGCAGCGTGTCGCCGCAAACGCCGCTTGCTGCGGCTCCGACGACCCGTCGTGCGGCATCCTTCACATGGGCGGCGCAAGGCCTGTCAGCAATTTCGTTGGGGGCAGCGACGCGGCGGCGACGAGCGGCATATCCGCAATCCCCATGCCCAGCATGCCGTTCGGCATGGGCTCAACAGGCTCGCTCCCCTACCCGTATGGGATGCAGCCTCCGATGGGCATGCCCGGCCACATGCCGCCGATGGAGATGCCATGCCATCCTAGCGCCTTTACTTGTACAGGCCTCGGCTCGGAGAGAATCCCCACCTCCTTCTCTCATCCTATGAGACGCCTTGGCGCCGCACAGACGATGGGAGCGATGACTCCTAGTTTGCCCTTCGAACAGGCGATGACACGTTTCGCAGGCATGGCAAACGCACCAGTGGGGGACGAATCTTTTGGGCGTCCGGCCGCCGGAGGCTCGGACTCGCACAGCTGTATGTTTGATAGACAGACAGCCATGCAGCATGGCTGGTCACCCATGCCTGGCGGCTATGGAATGCAGATGCCTCCAATGATGTACGATGGCGCCAACCAGTCGATGCAGATGCCCGGCTCCTCGGTGCCGGGCTCCTCAGCGATGCATGCGGGCGTCGCAAACCCCAGCTACCGTATGGCGAACTCCGAGCACACAGGACACTTACCTTCCCACAACGGGAACCAACCGCCAATGTACCCGCACCACCAACAGCACCGACCTTGAACATCCCGCTCGAAATAAATGTGGTCGGCCAAGTCATTGCTCCGCTGCAGACCTTTGCTTTCCCTGATGCCACAGCTCTTCCCCGGCTCTGTCATCCAGCAACCTATACCAATGACTATTTTGATCTCGTCAATCATCCTAGTCAATATACGAGTTCCGCATTTCAACTGGAGTTTGCGTTCTCTAGTAAATCCAGTGCCTTTTGTTTCGTGTCGTGCCGTTGGCCATCGTGCCAATGCTCGGCCGCTCCTGTGCCTTGCTCACTCCGTAAGCCTGTCGTTCGTTCCGAGGCCCTTCTGAAGCCCGAACTCGAGGAGCATCGATCTCTATTTTGATTGACACGGACTATCGCCTTTTGATGCTTTTGTTCCCGCCGAAAATTGCGTGGAGTTCTCCAGATAGTTGTCATTCTGTACGGCGCGATATGCCTGACGCAGTCGTATCGCAGATACAAGTCCTCCATCCCGTCCCGTCATGCTCGTCAGTAGTTCCGTGACTGACCATCTACATCTACCATATTGCAGTACACGTGTCGTATGTCCCATCTGTCAACACCAGGTCCCCTGCTGGACGGCCGCATCCTGCTCTTCGACTATCACCACACAAGCCTCCAGCCTCTGTGCCCCGTTGCTCTTGTATTGAGACACCAAATTCAAAAATTAGCGTTGAAATTTCAGCGAGCGATGGAGCACGTGCCGCCGACGGCTCCCTTCTCCCAGCCCACCCCGCAGTTACGACGCCCCAACGGGGCCCACCTCGTGGTCTTTCGTTGGGGGTGGCCAACATTCTAGAAACCCGATTCAAGCACAACCCCGCAGCCCGAAACCAGGACACGAAGCCGGGACACAATAGGCAACCACGACCGAAGACCCAGAAGGCCTGCCCAGACCCCACACTCTAAACTGGGCCCATGGTAGTGCACCTGGGCCGGACGGAGCCCCCGGAAACCGAAGAAAATGGAATGAAGGGGGGAAGGGAAAGAGGAGGAGGAAAGAAAGGTAAGGTCGATGTCGATAGTGAGGTAGTGTGACCTAGAACGTAACCGTAGTAGGTGTTAGCCCAGAATCTTCGGGCGGTTTTTTTGTTAGTTAGGGGTGGTTGTGGGTTGTGGGACATTGGACATTGGGCCCCGCGCGCTTCATTCCCCCGACTTGAGAATTGCATGTGTACCGCGAGTCCTCGCCTAGGAGACAAGCGCACATACCGAGCCTCCTCCCCGCCTCGCCGCGAGATATCACGATCAAATAATCAAATAATTAGTTTTCAGACGGATCCGCTAGATATTGCCATAGAAGAAGCGGACTGTTCTCGTGAGTGAAATAATGGGGGGACCCGCCTTTGAGCGGGAATACACCCTCCCAATGTGACTGAAGCTAGTCGTGGAATGCTTATACTACTATGTGTTTCGTGACGGGTTTTACTGACCGAGGGAGGCGTCGCGCAAGCGCTCAGTCAGTAGGCGAGGAGCGTGCGGCAGTCGCCATCGGCGTGGTCGTAGGCGGTGAGGCCTTCGTCGTCGAGGGCGCCGGTGTCGGCGTGTGCGTCGAGGAGCGCCTGGACGCAAGGGAGGTTGTTGTTGGCGGCGGCCCCGACGGTGTGCACGAGTGCCTGTGCCTGCAGCGCAGCCTTGCGAAAGGCACCATCGTCGTCCAGTGGGACCTGGCCCTCTTTTGACGGAACGCGACTTGGGGTAAGTGCTTAGCTCATGCCAACAGGTAGGGCATGAAAATGACCTACGACCCCTGGGAGGGGAGTTGGGGCCGGGGGGGGGGGAGGGGGGGCACGAGGTGCCTCCTGCCGCATGTGAGCAACGCACTAAGTAAGTAAATAAACTTAGTTGTTGGTTGTTGGTTGCGTCTAGCGCCTGTATGGTATGTCAAAGCGAGCGGGAAAAAAATCTTAAAAAGCTAGCCGCTACATGCACGGCGTGAGGCAGGTCGCTAGTGCTACTCCTAACTACCCTCCCTTTCTTATCACTCCCCCTTTCCCCTCTCCCCGTTCCCTTTCCTTGCAAGTGGAGGGAGGGGAGGCCGCGCGCGCTGCTTCGACCAGGGGCGTGAGATAGAGGGGGTAAGAGTAAGTGGCGTCCTTGTTTGGGTGTGTTTTCCCGCCCCCTTGGGGGCCGGTCCTCAGTAGAAACCTTTTTCCTAGTTCAGGGGGTTCATGTTATATTTCTGATGCCTAGTTCGGTCGCTACTTGCGCCAAAGCGTCAGAGATCTCCATGTTAAAATCTTCATCCACTGAATACAGCGGGGAGATCATTCTGCGCAGATGTTTGTTGAATGTCAAAGCGAGCGGAATGACACGCGATTATCTCAGTGGCGATTTTGGCTTCCTTGGGGCAAAGTTTCAGAGGGGGGACCAACTAGGGTCAGCCGAGTTCAGTTACAGCTGGCGGTCAGTGGGACAACGAACAATTTTTTTTGCAAGGGCATAGGCATAGCAAAGGTGGTGTTAAGACTTGTGACTTGTGAGCGGTGGGGGCGTTGTCTCCGTCATGGCGACCAATGATAAGAATCGTGAGTTCGGACATTGACAGGAAAGGTGAAAAGCCCCGCCGGGTGAAGCGTGAAGCAGGTGGGTAGGTAGGTGGTTAGGGATAAGCGCTACTCTTCATCCCGGCGGCCTCGCCCTCGTAGCAGCAAACAACGTATCGAGGGGGAGATAGGCTCGACACTAACAAGTCTTTTTGGGCGGCACATTGGACATCGGTCGTATCCTCCATACTAGCACGGAGGCGCACTCTCTTGTCAAGAGCCGGGAGAGTATCCGGATCGTGAGACAGCCATCATGGCCGGCTTTGGCGGGCGAAGCGAGTGAGGCCGTGTTATGCTGTTGTGCGGGAGTTGACTATCATTTATCTGTGACCTTACGCGCTTCATCCACCTATGTTCACCAGAAGCGAACGAGTGGAGCAACCCACCAGGCAGTCTGTAGTCTAGCCTAGCTGTGGGAATCAAGGCGTATCGTCGACGTACCGTCGTCTGTGCATGATGCACGCTCACTAGGGCAGCTGCGCCACTTCCCCTCTGCTCCGCGCAATGGTTGCGGCCGTGCCGATCACTTTGGCTCTCGCGCCGATGGCGCGAAGCTTCCGGCATCGAAGTCTGCTTCCCGGAAGAAGCAGACCCATACTCGCCGCCCGCCGAAATACCTGCGCGCAAAACGTGTGTATGAGTACGACTGGAGTCACGTAAGGCATGGGCAAGAGCAGCTAGCCGCGTCCAACATGGTCGGTCGCAATGCCAAGCGCTAGCTCTAGTGATGAGGCAATCCGAGCAGATGGGACATGCGCGATCTGGATCCGGCCTGCACACACGCGGCGCGTACCTCCCATCCAGCTCAATGTATGCCTTCATGGCGACTGCCTGCTTTGAGAACTTGACAAAGATTCTCACACGTTGATCATCGGCAAGGCGCCTCACCGCTCCACCCTCACCGCCAGCCTCCACCTCTATCTCGGCCGGCAACTCACGTACGACCACATCAACCACCTCTCCGAAGCGCGAACACTCCTCGCCAATCTCATTGCGAAGTTCGGCGTCCACCTCACCCGGGCCGACCATGTTTTTAAGCAGTAGGACTCTGCTAGGCCGCCCGCGGAAGGTGATCGGCCCCTTTTTCTCCCCTGTGGCGCCGACCCCGCCGCCGATCGCAACCGGTGCACCGCCCGGAGCGAGGTCAGTTGGCGATGGGAGAGGTGGCGGCGGAGGTTTGCGCGGCCTCTCCTCCGCGTTGACGATGACGGCTGAGACGGACGTGGTCTTCTGGGCCACGAGGGGGGTCATCATGCCCTGACCCGAGGAACCAAGTCCGGTTCCCTCCTGCAAGGAGCGATTGGGCCGCGGGGAAAGGTGAGATGTCAGGCCGAG
>CM030940.1:306442-338347 GCA_018136815.1 Isochrysis galbana | reverse complement strand
TAAGGACCAGAGAGACAAGACAGGGCTCGCTCAAGCAGGTGCGGACGGTGGACACCCGTGGGATCCACGAGATGCACCCACGGTGTCTCCCCATACCTGCCATCCCATCGCTCGCATCATTGTCAACCCTGGGTCTCCCGACTCGTCCGCAAAGCCCGGCACAGGAGGCGGCGGCGCGGCCGACGCGGAGAATGGCGGAGGAGGAGGAGGCGGAAGCTTAGGCGGAGGCGGCGGTGGCGGCGGCCTCGTCTTTCCAGCCGCGTTCCTCACGTCTTCGAGGATGGCCTGCTTCTTGCGGAGCGCCTCCTCGAGCGCGGCCGCCTTCCGCTTGGCGTCTCTCTCCTTTAGCCACTCCTGGTACTCGTTGGGTAGCGCTGGGTCGTACGGCTGCTTGATGTCCTTATACCACGCTCGCACACCCAGCGCTTCGTCGGGCGCCGCTGCTACAGCGGCCACGAGAGAAGGCGGAGCTGTCTCTCTCTGCGGTGGTAGCGGCTTCTTCGCGAGAGCGAGCGGCTTGAATCCGACCGCAGGGACGAGCGTGGGCTTCTTGGGCGTGCGTGCGGACTTATCCTTGGTGGCAGTACTCCCGCTGCCGCCGCTACTGCTGCTCGCCGGCGCGCAAGAGCTCGAACTCGAGGAGGAGACAGGCCCCTCCAGCCCCGCGAGCTCGTAGAGAGACATCGCGCAGCGCCCGTGCGGCGCGGCGGCCCCCCTCCCCCCGGTATCTCTGACCGCACCGCTAGAAAAAAACCTTTTTAATATTCTCGCCTCGCACGCGGCTTTGCGTCTCTACCGTATAGGAATAGCGGAGTAGCCACGCCCGCGCACTCTCTCACTCCTCTCACCCTGCCTTGCGGCGTCTCACCTCGTGCTCCATTTCGGGGCTCAGGTTGTGGGGGTGGTAGTGCCGAGCGGAATGTAGGAATGTAGGGCGGTCAAACAGGTTTTATATTAGTCGTATTAGGGATTAGGGGTGAAAAAATGACCATCTCGAGGAAATTTGAGGAATTTTTTCGGTAGATAGTTCCCAATACGCCCAACTAGCACATATCTGGGGCCTATTGGATCCCAGACCCCCCCATCGGTCCCCACAACAAAACGTAAATGCCTCAACAGCCTCTTCCTCTTCGCCATGCAGATTTCAGTGAGAGCGGGCTCATGCCCGCTCTCCACAGCATCGGAGGGCGATGGGGGTGGTGATGGAGGCGCAGCGCCGGCCTCGAATGGGTAATAGACGGCGGTAGCCGCGAGGTCGGCCTCTGAGGAGGCGCGGTCTTCGGGAGTGGTGGTGGGCAGAGCGGGCAGCGGGCAGGAGGCCCGCTTCTGCAGGAGGAGGGAGGGGCCTTGGGCCCCTTTGGCGGGCCGGGCGCGGGACGCGTCGACTTAGATTCTTCACCTGACGGATCGAGCATGACCACTGGCTCGATATGCGACGATTCGGAAGGGACGAAACGATCGGCGGAAGGCGCGGCGAAGGTGGCCGGGAGTGATGGAATGACGGGCTGGACCACCTCCTCAGCAGAGAAAGGCGGGAGGACGGGCTTGGACGAGGGCGAGCGCGACGACGGAGCGGACATGGCTGGGCGGATCGGGAGTGATAGGCTGAGGCTGAGGGAGTGGGGAGGTTTGGTATTGAGGTAGTGTTGAGGACGAGGGACGAGAACGGGAACGAGAACGAGAGCACGAGAGCGACGAACGAAGAACGACAGACGACAGATGGCCAGGGGCCGCTGGACGCTGGACCGACGAGATGACACCACACTCACGTCAACACTCTCCACACTAACGTATCCTTATCACGGAACGCACAGGAACCCGCTGACAGACCGAACAAGGAAGAGAATGCCAACAAGAGAGCGACGGGGCGACGGACGATCCGACGGGGGCGACAGTTACGCACAGGAATAAGGAGGGAATCTTTCGAAAACCCTTAAGTGAGTTGATGAAGACCGAAGTAAGATAGCGCCACGATATAATCCAACGGCCAACACCTGAGGGGGAATCAGGGTCACACATGGGGGCGGTTCCTTGCACCGGCGATACCTGAACGCGCGACTTAGCCTAAAAACGCGAGGAGCACGCAAGGATGTAAGCCAGGTGAGGGGCAAGCAGGCGACAAGGGAGCAAGGGAGGCGACAAAGGAGGCGAGGGCAAAGAGGGCGAATGGGCGAATGCAGGACCCTGCGACGGTGACTAGTGGCTAGCCTGCAAGGAGGGAACATAGAAACGCAAACAACTTCTAAAACAAAAAGGTCGATCGTGGATGCGACAATCTAGAATCTAGGGTCTAGGGTGTAGATGTAGATGTAGGGGTGTAGGGGTGCAAGGCTAGTGGCAGTTGCTCATTTGTTTTATTATATCGCCTGCGTCGCTAGGCAGCCGGCCGATATCGTTTCCGCTGGTGTCCTCACTCTGTGCAAGGTCAAGGTCTGTACTACTTGGGCCGGGCCAAAGTTTCGCAAAATTTTTTGTAAAATTTGGGTCCGTCAACGAAATAAAAATTTTGACCGAAATTTGGGTGGGATTTGGTTGGGGCAACGGGACCCCGCGGCCGCGGCAGCGAAATTTGGGCGTGTTGGAGCGATGGGCGGCCCGCCGGCGGGTATCGACCCGAATATGCTCTGAAGGCGCAGTTGTGCCTGCCTAAATGAGCGCGGCCGCGTATGCCGCGATCAACGTCTTGGATGTCAAGGATTTTTCGGATGGAGTGCTGGATTGGTGGCGCGCCAACGGCGAGTCTTTTCCGGCGTGGGCGGAGGCATCGCGTGTAGCTTTTGCTTTTACTCCGAATTCTGCCTCGTGTGAACGCGTGTTCTCTTTGCTTCGTTCGTGTCATGTATGATGGTGAGATGCAAGCTAGTGCATTGTCCGATCATCTGCAAGTGTCTTTGATGAGTCGGTACAACAAGAGGATCGTGGGTTGATGCTGATTTGAGCTCGATCGTGCGGGTTGCGACGAGATGTGAGATGTGTAGGGCTGTGGTCACATATGTGTCATGTGGGCTCTCAGGTTTGACTTGTATGTAGAGCAGTGTGATGTACAATGTGATGCTGCCATTCTAGAAAATTTCTATCATTTCTATGCCTCGTGCACTTAGCACTTAATATTAATAATACGCCTCGCCTGGCACGCCGAAGAGCAAAATGTAAAATGTCGGTATTTCGATCGAATTAAAGGTGTAAGGTCGAATTTCAGTCGAAATAAGCTGCAAAATTTGGGTCAAGGGAAGCGAAATATCGAAACAAAATTTGGGTGGGTCTCAAACGAAACTCTGGCCCGGCCCAATGTACTACTCTAGGGAACGTTTGAGCACAGCAGATGTAGGAAGTAGAAGTATGTATAGGAAATAGGAAAGCAAGTGTGGCGGGCAGGGCTCCTGGGGTTTTGTTTTGCCCCGTGTTTTCTTCTTCAGCCTTCCTCTCCCTCCCCCCCCCCCCGAACGTGGCCATGGCCGACGCCGCGCCGCCGCCGCCGCCCGCCGCGGCTCCTGCAGGCGCTCCGGCGGGCGTGGACGAGGCAGAGGAGGCGGAGGGGTTTGGCGCGAGCGATCTTCTGATGGACTCGGTCAATAAGATGGAGTGGAAGAACATCGAGGCCGCTCTCACCTATCAGAAGAAGAATGTGGCGGAGATGCTGAGGAGGGCCTGCTCTCAGATCCGGATTAAGGGAGAGATGACGCTGGACGACTCGAATGGGAAGTTCCTGAGCGACATGCTTCCCGAGATGGAAGACTTCTCCACCTGGTGCTACGCCACACACATCCGGCCCAAGCTGGCGAAGCTGCCGCTTGACCTGCCAGAGGAGCTCCCTCCGCAGGAGAGTGGCAAGGGAAAGAAGAAGGCGGGAGGGGGAGGAGGCGGCGGTGGCGGCGGCGGAGCGAAGGGCGGAGCTAGCAAGGGTGGCAAGGGCGGCAAGGGAAAGGAAGAGAAGATCTCGGCCAAGACTCAGATCAAGATCGACAACGTGATGCGCATCATGAACGGCGAGGCGGCAAAGACATCGACGCTCAAGAAGGTGCAAGTGGGCGATCGCGCGGTCGGCTGGCTCGAGGCGCTCGAGCCTGGCAAGAACCTGGTGCTCGACGCACCGTGGGAGTTTCACCTGGCCAAGGAGATGGGCTCGGCCTCCGCGCTCCTCATGAAGAAGAAGGGCGACAGCGAGAAGGACTCGGAAGAGGCGCGCTACCGCTCCGTCCGCAACCTTGCCGACGGCATTGTCATCTACGAGGCGCAGTACCGCCTTCATTTCGGCGTCGAGGAGTTGCCCCCCATGCAGATCTTGGTGGACGCGCGACACGTGCTTGACCAGCTCAAGGTCAAGGTCAAATTCACCGTCCATAAGTGCCTCCGCAAGCATCCGCAGCTGCTCTCTTCGTCGCAATTCAAGACGCGGCACGCATCCAAGTTCCTCCAGCCGTACCCATCGCAGGTACGCAGCCCGGGGCAGTGAACTTCGATTGGAGCCCGTGACAGTGCACGAGGGCGCGCGGCATCTGATTCGGTGTGACAGGCCGCGATATGGCACCCGGGCCCGCAACACGGACGCGGGAAGGCGGCGCCATGTGCCGCAACTCGCCGTAAAGAACGGGCTGGGCCGGCGCAGGCTGGACGTGGTAGGCATGGATGCCGGCGGGATGACGGGGGCCCGAATGAGAGCAAGCGCCCTGTGTATCGGCACCTCCGCCCATTATCTGAGACTGGCGCCGAAGCCACGCTCTCTATTTTGTGCGGCTAGCTGCTGATTGGGTGGCTCGCGATGGCAGCCCGATGCTGGGCGGAGCCGCGGCAATGTGAAGGAGGGTGCCAGATGGCTTAGCTATCGCCTCCTGCACTTCACGAGCTTGCCCGATCGCTCACGTCGCCTGCGACTGCTTGACTTGTTCCTCGTAGATCCAGCTCTTCAAGGCCGTCTCCCAACCTGGCCCTCGCCTTGTGCTGCTTCGCTCTCCGCCCGATACTGGCAAGACCTCGCTTGCGCCAGCATTGCCAGAGCTCTTCCCCGAGCACAAGGTGCGGACGTCGGCACCTCGGCTTACGCGGCCATGGGGCGGCTGATTGCCCTTGCGTGTGTCGCAGCTCCGCTCCCTGCTGAGCCTGCCATCGCGGCCCGCAGCGCTCCGGCTCACCCTAGCGCCTCGGTCAAACACTTGTGCTCCGTCCTTTGCGCAGGTCATCTTCTGCTGTCTTGCGCGCCGCGTGAACCTCGAGGTGGCACAGACGCTTTACAATATGGGCATCCCGTTTGCATGGGTGCACAACCATCAAGTCACCTGCTCGTACCTATGCGGCTTGCGTGGCATGTCCACGTCCAACTCGATTGCCCAGATGGAGGAGAAGCTGAGACTGGGTGTGGAGCGTATCCAGGAGACAACTGGAGGCCTCGCTCATGCTCGCGTGCGCAAGAGGCATGTTCAGGTGCACGCAGCTCCAGGTCATGGACGCACGCCATCGTGTGGTCAAGGGATGCCCCGCCGCATCCGAGCCGCGTTCACCACGACTCCGTGCGCGCGCAGGTCATTCGTCCCCCGCGGATGTTTGTGACCGACGTCTTCTCCTGCGCGTGGCTCTCGTCGCAAATGGACCCTGACAAGACTGTCCTCATGATTGACGAGCCAACCATGGGTGCCGATCAGGGCAACGGCCAGGTCCGCTCCTTGACTAGATGATTGGAGCCTGCGCAGTAAGGCGCTCCACGTGCCATGCTCACGACCACGTCTGCCCCTTGCCGATAGTGTTGCTCCAAAGTCTTTCGGGCTCATCACCCGCCCTCGCCGCACCCTCTCGCAGGCGCTGCCGGATGGCACTCTCACCCACTCGATGGTGTCTGCGATGCTCGACGCGCCATACAAGACGATCTGGTCATCGGCTACCCTTCCAGCCAAGGGCTTCCTACCCACGCCGATTGGACACTTCATGGAGCGGTGTGCACACCATCCTCCGTGTGCCACTCGGCACTTGCTTGTACCCACATCCTGCAGTAGCCCTCACTGCACACTCCCGCTCCACACTGCCCTCGCAGGTTCGCCATCGACGACTCCCACGTGTCAGAGCTCGTCTCGATGCAGCTCAACGTGGGTGTCCTCTTGGTCAAAGCCAACGGACAGGTGTTTGACGAGCACAACGCCGGGCAGGGGGCTAGTTCTACGCGACACCATCGTCACACGCGCACCCCTTGCATGCCGCCGCCATCAAGCCCCCTTGCTACCCCTGTTCAGGTCGCGCTGCCACACTCAATGGTGGCTTCGGCGGAAGATCCCAAGGAGGCGCTCACCGACTTCGTTCGACGCCTCAAGGAAGAGCCACTCCTCCTCAAAGCGTACACTGCTCAAGCTATCGTCTCGATGCAGGCAAGCGCTACTCCCTCTCTGACACCCGGCGCCCCACGTTTCGAGGATGCCGCCTCGTGCGCATTTCCACTCGAGGCTCGCAGCCCCGCGTTGTTCCTGCCAGAAACCTTTCCTGTTCCCGTCGGCGCCTCCAGGATCGTCTCGAAGATGAGGAGGTCGCCACCCACGCCAAGCGATCAGGGTTTCGTATTCAGGCCGTCGACGATCACTTCTCCGACCTTTCTAAGCTGTCGCACTCATCTCTGCGGCACTTCGCCACGTACATGCTCGAAGAGCTATGTGAGCGCAATGCCCGATCGTGACGTCTGCAAACTCGCACTCCGCGCCAAGAGACGCCCGGTCCAGGGTATCCCTGGTTCACATCCTTGGGCACGCTTTTTGCGATAGGCCGCTAGCTGCAAACTCACGCGTCTTGTTTTGTACGCCTCGAGTGCCCCCGCCCTCGTCCCACGACTTCAGGCAGCAACGGTGACGTGGAGCTTATTAAAGCATTCTGCACGCCATCTTCGAACATGAACAAGGCCATCTTCCCGCCGTTCGACACGGAGCAGCTCCTACTTAAAAACGCGCACCACTTCCCCGGTGCGCACACGCCGCCAGAACAGGAATAAACGGCACGAGAGCGCAGCGCGCTCTCCGGAGCCCAACCCAGGACCACGATGACACGGCCACGCCAGCTGCCGACATTTTCTTCCGTCCCGCCCAGGTATGACTCTGACGGTCTCTGCGCAGCCACACAAGCAAATCATGCAACAGTCGGAGGCGCTTGTGAAAGAGATGCCGTCGATGAAAAAGCTCAACAAGGAGGTGGAGGCGGAGGAGGCCGCAGCAGAGAAGGTGAGCCCATATTTGGCAGTCTTTGCCGGCTGGGTTGTGCTTAGGCGGATATGTTGTACTCCGCACACGGCGCCCCTGGCCGCCTACGTTTCCACCACATGTGCCACCTACTTTTAGGTACTCGCGAACATCCGCAAGGAGGCTGAGAAGGTCAAGGGTGGCGAGGATCGCATCGAGGAGATCATCGCCGCCAAGATGCGCGATATGGGCCTCAAAGAGTCGGCCGGTGTGCTCAAAATTCCGGAGCACTGCGTCGTCAACTCGCGGGTGAGTTGCCCGCCCTGGCTGTAACTTGTTTTGACACTATGGGACAGCCAGGCCAACTCGGTCCCGCCCCATTGCCCAGCTTACAAATTAGCCCGCATTGATTGTCGTCCATACTTCCTCCACGCCCACGCGCATCCTCAACGTCTTCCTTCCATTGTCTTCGCCGCCCTGGTGTTCGCAGGCCCACCTCAAAAAGTTTGCGCCGCAGACCTCGGCTGGAGAATTCGACTCCTCTTTCTTTCGCACCGTGCCATCCACTGCCGACTTCAAGAAGGCGAGTGATCATGCACCCACTGCCTCAATTCCGGATTGCCCTGTATGCGTTCTCGCGATCCGTCAGTGGCACTCCCACACACCGCCTCTGCTCTCAACGCCCATAGCGTGGCGGTCGCCCCGATGCTGAAACACGTCCTCCGTATCCCACGACGCAGGTGGACACTCTTCCCGTCGATGAGACGTGGCGTATGCTTCTGCTTTCGGGTGTCGCCGCTCACATGCCATTGGAACCGTCGCTCAACCCCAAGGGCGATACTAGCTACACTAACTACGTTGCGGATCAGATGGAGAAGGGATCGCTTGCGGTATGCGGTGTCACAAAGTACGCGCTCGTTCAATGTCTCTCGATCCTGCTTCACCAAATTGGGCCGCCCAAACTGACGCTCACACGCACGCTCCGTGTGGCGCCTGGCGTGATGCCACATCTTGACACTGCCACGCTCTCCCTCGCAGGGACTTTACATACGGCGCGAACGTCCCCTGCACTTCCGTTCTCGTCGACAAGGAGTTTATCGCCTCGCACTCAGCAAACACGCTTCGTCAGTTTGTGGGCCGTGTCGCCCGGACCGGCCTTGCACCGTTTGGCATCGCTCAGGTGAGGGTCGCCGAGGGATAGCGTGCTCACAATCAGTGCCATTGCATATGCCTCTGCACATGCTTACACACACCATGGATTGTGTGGTGATCAGTTCGAGGACGACTCCTTCCTGCCCAAGATGTGCGGCACAAAGGATGAGTCAGAGGCGATGTGCATGGAGAACACTGCCAAGGCTATCCTAGCAGCGCGCGCTGAGGAGGAAGATGCATACTAAGCTCGCTTTGTGCAAGTGACACATTTGCGGAAACGTTTCGCCTGGGATGTCACTTTCCTCGCTACATCTCGTGACATTATCGAGGACTTCTTGTAGAGTCGAGGCTCAAGATAAAGTCGTGCCCTCTCGGAGGGCGAGCGCGCGAGAGCTTAGGGCGGTCAACGCGAGCGTTGAGTTGGGCGCATCGTGGCGAGAGATTGCGACGAAGTGCGTACGGAGCAAATGTCTGCCGTAGCTGCGAGAGATGTTCGTGGGATGGATGATGGTTCTTGCTAGGCTGCGATTGTGTAGTTGTATCTCAGGGCCGAAGGAGATGACTGGTCAATTCTTGCCGGGTGATGTTTGGTTCACGTATGTGTCGCGTTGTGAGCAAGTTGATGCTCTTCTTAGCGAAGGGAGGGACCAAAGCAGTAGTCAATCGCGTTGGTGGGCCTGGTGGGCGACCCGCGGGCTAGAAGATAGCAAAGTGGAACCTATTGTCTCACACTGGGGACTGGGGGTCGATGCCAACTAAATTTGTACTCGGGCTTGAGATCGAGCGCGCGCTGACGCGGCTCTCCTCTCAACGAGACACCCCCGCCGAGGTCGGTCCCTCAGCCATGGCCATTCGGAAGCCGCGGTCGAAACGGAAGCCGAGTTGCCCGAAGCGTGGTGGTCGCCAAGGTAACGCCTCGTGCCTTGTCGCGGCACGATGCTGCCATCCACCATCCATCTAGATAGAAGTCGATAGTGACTTGGTGCTATCCACCTAGATACAAATAGTGCCCTGCTACTGCTACCTGCTAGTGCACTACTAGAGTTATGCACCTAGATACTAGATATATAATATAGACAGTGGACAGTGGATTTTTCGGCATAGATATCTAGATACTAGATACTACTATCTAAGAAAAAAATATTCTTGAAGGTGCCCGCTATGCTGATGCTGCTACTGACTCACACCCCTCCGGTATCTCACTCGCCATCGCCTAAACCCCACACTCTCACCCCCTCTCCCGCTACCCCCCCCATGGGGGGTGGGCCCGCGTGCACTACGACGGGCCAGACGGGTGGGGGGCAGGCTGGGGCAGGCCTGTCATCTCTATCTCTGCGGACAAACGTAAACACTCGCGTCTCTTACCTTTTTTTGACTTCTTGTTTTGCGGCCCCCGCCTCTTGCCAGCTCTTCAGTCGTTTTCGTCCGGCACCGCGCTTACGCGGTGCCCGCCAGTCGCGTCTGGTGTCGACCTGGAAACATATCGTAAACAGGCGTCGGTATTACCTTTTCTTTGGGTCGAATCGTGTCGTTTTCTTGTCGTTCTTTTCTCGGCCTTCTCTTCGTTCTCCTGCCATGTGCACGCCGTGGATGCGCACGGCGCGATGTGCATCGGTTCCCCCCACGGGGGCGCCGTGCGTGCGCATAACAACTTTTTCTTCTACTATGAAGGTGCACGCCGTGCGTTCACTCTTTCCGCGGGGGAACTCTAGAACTCTAGGCGCGGGGTGCGGGCGGGAACCTTGGGGGCACCCCCTGGGACCGGGGGACTTTTACAATATACAGTATATGACAATAACACTAACGTAAACGGGTGATCTGTCTTTTGATCCCCCTCTTTCCCTTTCCCTCCCCCGACCCACCACCGATCGTCCGCAGAGAGAGAGAGAGAAGGCTCCTACTGCCTGCCTCCCTCTTCCCTGCTCGCTCACCCTCCAGCTCTCTCCTCGTCCTCGTCTTCCTCACGATGGTGGCGACTCGGCGCGCATCCGCACGGTCTTCCTCCTCTCGCGCTCATGCTCGCTGGCTTCGTTCGACTCTCTCGACACGGCCACCTGTCGACTGGACGCCGAGCGCAAGCGCTGCTCGCACGACTCGTTCCTCCTCCTGCTCCACGGCCCCGGCGGCGGAAGCGGAGTCTCTTCGCGTTCCTGAGGCTGAAGAGGAGGCTCTTTCTCCGATCGAGGAGGCCACCACCACCACCGACGAGGACTCCGGGCCTGCGGAGGAAGGAGGAGAAGAGAAGAAGAACGAGAACTGTGCGTCGGACGCTCAATGCCTTCTTCTTCCCATCGCGCCAGCTGCGGAGGTCGAGGAGCTAGCCGAGTCGATGGTCGAGGTCGAGACCGCCCATGCGCTTGCTCTCACCGAGAACAAGGAAGCGGAGAAGGACGACGAGAAGACGCAGAGGGAGAAGGAGGGAAAGAAGACGGCTGCGTCCGACGCACCAGTCGGAGAAGTCTTCACTCTGTTCGAGGAGGCCACGCAGCAGCTAGAGGAGGCCATGCAGCTGGAGGAGGCCACGCAGCTCGAGGAGCCGTACACGGATCATCAGTTGACGAAGGGTGCTGTGGATCCGCCCCACTCCACACTTTTCCTCCACGTGGGGCGCTTGGCTTCACACTTGCTGCAGAGCCCATTCCACTTGGCAAACTTGTCTTGCGTGTAGACTACGTACTTGCCCCGCGGTAGGCGTAGAAGACTTCGCACGCCTTGGGCGGGGTACGATAGGGATTGCCACTCATCATGCGTACATGCGTACGGCGTGCGCCTGCCGAAACCCGTTATGCGCATCCGTGACGGCGTGCGGAAACTTCCATGACACCTCTTGTAGGAAAGACGCGACATGCCGTGGTACCATTGGGTATTCGGCATTGTACCCATCCATGGGTATCATGATTAGCTTTGTGCTCGCATCTTTGTAATAATAATACTCATCAGATCGAGGAATTGTTCAGACATTCCTACCGGAAAAAGAAAACAAGCTAAAACGGTGATTACCTCACTCGATAAATCGAATGGTGCGCGCGCTGCGCGCCGCGTCCTTGCGCCTGTACTAGCACTGAGTGGAAAACAAACCCCTATCACCTGGCCCTCTTTTGACGGAACGCGACTTCAGTTGAGGCAGGCGGCAGAGCCAGAGACTGGCTCTGCTGGTCTGCAGGGAACAGGGCTCTGCCTGTTCCCTGCTTCTATGCCTGGTGGGGAGGAGAAGGAGGAAGGATCATGTCGACGTCGCTGTCGGTCAGGGGGGCGGCCTGCGAGCGCTTCGGCTCCGGCGGCTTGGGGCGGCCCCTATGGGGTGTCGTGACGGCGGGGGGCTGGGGATCAGGAGTGGTCGGCGCGCGCTCCATCGCTCGAACTATAACAACAGTTTGTAACATGTATCTTGTTTGAAACCTCGCAAGCCCATGACTCCCATTATAACGTCCCCACGGTTAAAATGGAAAATGGGGGAAAACCCAGTGACCAGTGAAGTTGCCGCCACACCGGAAAAAAAATCAGGGGGGGGGAGGGTCCTCTCGTCCGTGTAGCGGAACGCCGGGCCTTTGACCGCTCCCACAGGACCTCCGAGAGCAGGCCGTGGCGCGTGGGCGCTCCGCGCGGGGCAACAAGACCCCAAACCCAAACAAAGCCACACCAACATGAGAACTACCGCCATTACGGGGCACCGCTGTGCACAGATAAACGCATGGCACATCACGCCTACCGCACCTTTCCCGACTAAGGAATCATCAACACCACGCCCTGAGCGGCGCTGTTCTATAGCGGGCTCTGCCACTCCTCTCCAAGGCCAAATTCCAGCGCAAGGCCCCTAGCCAGACTCTTACTCAGTTGTGGGTCCGCGTGCGAGGATACAAAGCGAGTTACCAATGCAGGCAATCGCCAGATGGGCAGATCGAGCTGATCAGGGGCTAGCGGCGTGAGGGGCGCGTTGCCCTCGTGCAGGTGGATGCCCGAAATCGCGCTCGCCACGTCAACTGCCCTCTCCCGCAGCCGCTCCAACTCGTGTGCATCACAGAGCCTTCTAGGTGCCAAGTCGATGCAGCAGATATCCTCGCCGTCGGCTGACCGCGCCTGCTGGCACCACACAAGGCACTGATCGAGCGCATCAGCGCGCTGTCGGAGTGTATTGAGCAGCGGCGAGCCCTTACGCTCTCTCCGGTGACCTGTTCCCTTAACGACTGCGAAGCCTCTCCGCTTTGCCAATTCATACGCAGCGAGCTCTTCCGCATTGAGCCGATGAGGTACCGCGCGAGAGCCCGTGCCTCGTCGAGCGGCTGCGAGGCCGCGCGCGAGGCGCTCGACGTCGGCGAGCGACGGGCGGCGCATTGAGCCACCGCGCCGGCCGCCACCCTCGCTTTCCCTCGACAAGCCTCCTCCCCCCTCCCCCTTCCCTCCCGGCAGAGGGCGCAGGAGAAGGAGTCCCATGCTTCCACTTTACTTTCTATCTAGAGCTCTACATACCACCTTGAGTAAACATTGCTGCTACTATACTACTATTATGTATTATGTCGCATCCGCGATCGACCTTTTTGTTTTAGAAGTCTTCCACGTTTCTATGCCCCCTCCTTGTAGGCTAGTCACCGTTGGAGAATCTTGCGTCCACTACATTTTATGCTCTGCCCCTGCGCCTTCTTCGCCCTCGCCTCCTTTGTCGCCTACCTTGTCGCCTGTCGCCTGCTAGCCTGCGTTTGTGCTTTGCGCTTTGCCAAACTTTGCCCCTTGCCTGGTTTACGGTTTACCTCCTTGGGTGGCAGATTGCCCTACTGACTACTGACCCACTCTCTCACTCACAGACTCGCCCCATTCGCCCGCCCTGGCTTGTCGAGGCCAGCCAATTGCTCCAACCCGCCCTCCCCCCTTGGCCCTTGGTCGACAGGCAGATAGGAGGCAGGTGTAGCGTGGGGGCCCCAGAGGCAGAGGCTCAAGAGCGCCAGCGCGGGAGAGGCAGGGGAGGCCAGGGCCCAGCCCCAGCCTCCTCTGCCCTCTGAACTGGCCTCCAGGAGCCTCCAGGGGTCGCCAGAGGAGAGTCCACGGCCGCGTGTGCGGTGAGAATATGAAAAGGTTTATTGCTACATCTACGTGTGCTAAGTGCTAAGCAAACACCACGATCACGGCAATGAGCCTTATTCGCAAATGTACAATTTTAATTTTTAACAAATTTATTATGGGGCTCGCGGCGCGGCAAAGGAACGGAACTAGCGCTAACTCAAGACAGGACTCCCTGCCGCGGCAAGCGCAAGCACCCTTCCCCCTTATGCCACCCAGCTCTTCACTAGCTTTCTACCTGCGCTAGCTGGAGCGCCCCTCCCTCCACACTCAAACAGCCCCCCACGTCAGGATCCTGTTCTGGTCTCGCAGGCAAGGGGCTCGGGAGCGGTTGCGGCACGCTCCATAGGTCAAACTATAACAATAGTTTTGTTATTCGCAAATTTACATGCAGCAGGTCGAAAATTCAATTGCCAATACGCTCGTATTATGAAATCGGGCTGACGGTTGTGGTCTCGGGCTGACGGCCGTTTTTCGAGCGGATCCTACTGTCATCGCATGCCATCGCCCTGATCCCTCGCCCACTGCCCCGTCCTCCCCCCCCTCCGTTGTTCCTTGGTCTTCGGTTTCCGGGGGTGTAGAACATGCAAAGAACCTACTTTCCTCGGCACACAACGTCTCACCTCCGTCTACCACACCGCATTAAACCCTCCGGACGAGGTTGGGCCGCGTCGAATCGTTGTGTGCCGCTGTCCCCTTCACAAGGTGAACAAAGACGGATGCTACACATAGCGGTCCTGCACTGCATTGCAGGGGCCGGCACGAGAGTAGCTGGCAGTAACGAATCCAGCACCCCTACGTGCGCGCACGCCAAAGTAGAGTGATGGCGGCAGCGGCCCGCAGAGCGCGCATGATCAACACCCCAATGGCAGCGGCTGCACCTAGCTTGCCACCAGCGCCCACGCCGACGGATGCGAGCCCCGCCTGAGCGAGACCAGCAAGGGCTGCGGCACTGAAGAGGGCGCGTGTCGATAGCAGCTTCTCTGGAGACGACATAGAGACGAAGGCTCCTCCAAACGCCGATGCCGCAAGAGCTGCCCTCGACGGACCCGCTACGATGCTTGCGAGTAGACCCACAATGGACGCAGATGCGACGGGATTTGAGAGCCGCTTGGCGACGGCCGCTCGCTTTGAGCTCGTTGATAGCAGGGGCGAGCTTGTGCCACCTACAAGAAGCAGCAGCGCCAGCCGCCGCGCCCATAGCCGCATTGCTGCAGAGCCAGCCACCGTTGCAGTGACTGTGGTCAGCAACTTTCTGGGGGCTGCGGCAGCAGCCGCGCAGGAGGGGTCGAAGAGAAGCCCGGCCGAGACCAACGCTGGTGTCGCTGCCATGCTCGCAAAGGCTGCGAGCGCCGCCACTGCTCCGAGCCGACCGCCATACCCCTTGAGGAGGCGCGTTCCAGTTGCGTCGAGCGTTGCGAGCAGTGCCGCTGCCGCAGCTCCGAGCGCAGCTGCAGCAGGCGCGTTTGGCAGGACAAGCTCCGAGCTCATGCCCGTGAAGGTTCCGCAGAAAGCAGCGGTGGCGAGCGGCATCGGTAGCAACGCGCCCGCGGCCAGCCCAAGGAGAGAGGAGGAAGCGACTGGTGAGAGAGAGAGCTTTGTGCTCAGCGCCCACGTGCCTGCCGATGCAGAGGCGGCTGAAACGATGCGCGCAGCCGTCTGGGCAGCGAATGGCTGTGTCGTTATCCGTGCTGTGCCGCCACGCGCGCAGCCCGCCACCAACCGTGCAGGGCAGAGCGCCAGCAGAAGCACCATCGGCGAGTGCACCGCTTTGGGACGCATGGCAGAGACACCGACCGACAGACCGGAGCACACCACCGCCCCCGAGTCGGACGTCTAGTCGATAGTGTTCATAAGTGTGAAACGCCCGTATTCATTCCTGTCTTCACAGCTTCGAAAAGTCTGAAGGAGGGTCGGGGCTACATACCACCGAGGAAGGCGAGAGGACACGGCACCAACTACCAACTACCACTCCAGTGACACCGCCCTAATTATATCCCGTGATTCCCATTTCCTCTACCCTTCCCCCCTCCTGTCCTTTGTTTTTGTCTTCGTCTAACGTCTAAACTATTGTTATAGTTATAGTTTCAGCGCTGGAGCACGCGCTGACCGCTCACCGCTCCCCTCTCCCAGTTGGCAAACGCCAGACTTTTGACTTTTGAGATTTTTTGGGTAAAGTTTGGGATTCGGCTCAAAATGAAAAATGATCGAAATTTGAGGGGCACAGGCGCCCCCCCCCCCCTCACCCCTCCCCTGTTGTATTCAGGCCTTCCTTTTGGCATGAATATTTCGGCACGAGTACGAGCCTTCTTCGCTATATACCGTCTTCTATGTTCGCCGTGGTCGCGCAAGGCGTGCAGATTCGGATTCTCCCTGGGCTCAAGTCCTGGTTCGCCGATTTTCGTCTCGAAATTCGAGGATTGGAGTTTATTTTTACTGTTACGGTAATTGTTCACGCGTTTAAGGTAAGAAATGCAGGTAACAGAACTGGGCCCCTCTGCATTCCCTTCCCCCCCCTTCTGCACTTCACCTCCCCCCTCTGCAGTTCCCCCCCTTTTTGCAGTTTCCCCCCCCTCCGCAGGTTCCCCCCCCCCTTCGCTATTCCCCCCCCCTCAGCAGATTCCCCCCCCCCCCTCCGCAGATTTCCTCCCCCCCCCTCCGCCGTTCCCCCCCCTCCGCCGCTCCCCCCCCCTCCGCGCGCCGAGACGGCGGTTCTCTTCCGCGTCCGCGCGTTGAGACGCCGCGTTCTCTCTCCTTTCCCCCCCCCGCGCGGAAGTCCTTCAGCGTATCTGTATCTGACAACGTCCAGACGGCCGCCACCCGCGAAAGAATGAAGACGGACCCACCCGAGACAGCTCACGAACTCCAACAACCAAGCTATCACTGCGAAAATCAGACCGCCACTCCGGAGGAGCAAGCGCCCAAAAACGGTACAAAGCGAACACCCAACAAGCCTGCCCAAACCCAAAGCCTGCGCACTCTAAACCGTAAACCGGGCCCGAGGTAGTGTACCTGGGCCGGACCCCGGAAACCGAAGACAAAGGAACGAAGGGGGGGAAGGAATAGAGACGGGGAGAGGGAGATACGGGCGCTGTCGATGGATAGATAGAAGAATCTTGTCTGTCGTAGTCGTAGGTGTTAGCCCGGAATCATTCAGAACTTTTGCTTTAATATAGTCCGTGCGGGCATCTTGTGTTCACAGCTACATACCGCACATATACCGTGCTGCGAGTGAAGCAAAGCAGGCATGCATTATACCACTAGGTGCCATATAGGAGAGAATAAGAGGGGCGGTTGTGGGGTTGGATTTAATTCTACTACTTACTTATACATGAGCAAACGCCTGTGAGTAGTGAGTAAGAGACTGCCCCTAGCCTGCTTGTACTGCCCCGCCGGGCCACGACAAACATATCCGCTCTAGAATACAAGGCATGTACTATCACACCCGTTGAGCCCCCCCCCTTATAAGGGTATTTCCACCACTTCTCCAACCACTAAGAGGAGGCATCACGTTGCCGGCAACGTGCTTCGAAGGTTGTTTGCCTTTACGGGAGGGTCAAAATGTACGTACGCACCGGCGGTGGCCGAGGTGAGTGACGCACACTGCCACACGCCACACGTCACTGGCAGCTCAAAGCATCACACCCACGAAGAACCGTGTAAGATACCGACGTCTCCGTGCGGTCGGGCCTCAGGGGCTTGTTCAAAAAGCCGCTCGTCATGGCCACACCTCTTCCGTCCAGCGAACACCCTGAAGCGCCATCAGCGGTTCTCTGCGGCCAAGTGAGAACTACCGGCCATCAGCCAGCTGTACGCGGTGTTCATGCTACGGACGAAAACCGGCTCGCCGATGGGCAGCATGCGGTTGTAGAACCAACTAAGAGTGCCTTCGGCGGGCGCATTCATGAGCACACGTGAAAGCCACTTGCCGCTGGTAAGGAACGCGCCGACGCCTTCGGCGCGCAAACTTTCGCTCACGATCGAGGTGTACGAGATCGGTCGGGCAGGGCTTGCCGACCATGAGTCGAGCGCTCGGCCCCAGAGCGTCTGCTGCGTGACGGCAATCACATTGCCGCCAAACATATTCACCGCGAGTCCGAACAGGAAGAGCGAGGAGGAGGACTTGTACTCCTCGGGGACGTGCTGACGGTAGAGGGCGGGCGTCGCCACAAAGGCCGAGTACGTCATGAGGCTGTTGCGCGCCACGCTTGCGGAAAACGCCGGGCCGACGAGCCCCGCCAGCCGGCGCGGTTGCGCGCGAGACTCGAGCGATCTGAAGCGCTCGAGCCCAAAGTATCGCTGCGCCTCAGCCCGGTTGGAGACGGCCGACTCGATGGCTCCGGCTACGGTCGCCGCTCCCACGTCCTTGGCGAGCTTCAGCATCGACCCCGCGTTGATCCCCGCGGCTACAGCGCTCGCCGAGCTCGCGGCACCTCCGCGGCGGTCCGCTGGCCTGTCCTCGTCGCGCATATCAGCCTTGTCCAGGTCGTCCCCGTAGGCGACGCGCTCGACGCCGAGGCCGAGGGCGAGGGCGGAGTCGGCGAGCTGGAAGACGAACGACATGGAGGAGTACTGGAGAAACCAGGCGAGGAGCGAGGCGGGCCCAATGACTCGGTACGGCGCGAGGACTCCATCCCTGAAGGTGAGGCGGACCGCCTGTCGCAGCGGTCCGTGGGCACTGACCTGTGAGGAGTTTGCGGTGAGAGCTATCTTTTCGAGCGGCATTCCTGCGGTGCGCAGAGCGACTCCCCAGAGCCCGCATCCTGTGGATCTATAGAGTACGACCGAAGTCTCGAGGAGAGGGAGAGAAGGGGAGGATGTGGAGAGGTCTATCTCTGTGGGGAGAGGGCGGGAGGCTACGAGGAGGGGTTGGAGGGATGATGGGCAGAGGGAGGTGTGGGAAGAGCTCGTTGAGTCTGTGGTGGACGGGGGAGAGCCGGGAGGAGAGGGAGAGGGAGAGGGAGTGGAGCCCGCCATTGGAGGGAGGGGGGGGGGGGAGAGAGAGAGAGGGAGAATGGCCGGTTGAAGAGGAGGGGGGATAACGGGACCTTGTGACCTTGTACTAGGGTTGAGACCACGGGAAGAGAGGAGAGGAAGAGGAGAGAAGAGAAGGGGAGAGGGGGAGGACACGTTGAGAGAGAGAGATGTTGGGAGAGGAGAGGAGAGAGAGAGAGAGAGAGAGAGAGAGAGAGAGAGAGAGAGAGAGGGAGAGGGAGCAGAAGAGAAGAGAGAGAGCAGAAGAGAAGAGAGAGAGAGAGAGAGAACGGCTGCTCTCCCTGGGGGGCGCGTCTCTCTTCTCTCTCTCTCTCTCTTCTCCCCCCTCGAGGACTTTACTCCCCTAGATTCCCTCTTCTCTACTCCCTCAGCTCTCTCTCTCTCTCTCTCTCTCTGCTGCCCTCCCTCCCTTCTTCCATCTTCTCCCGCCTTCCAGAACTAACGGATTCCTTGCCCCTCTCTCGTCTCTCTCTCCCCCTCCCCTCCCCCTCTCTCTTCTCCCCTCCTCCTCTCCTCTCTTCTGCTTCCCGTCGTCTCAACCTTAGTACAAGGTCCCCGTCTCCCCCTCCCTCTCTCCTTCCCTCTCTCTCTCTCCTCCCCCCCCCCCCCGCGCCGCCGGAGAGGCCGTGCCCCCGACGGACCGTCCGCCTCCCCCCCCCCCCCCCTCCCCCCCCCCCGGTAGACCTAGGTGTGAAAACACGGCAAACACAGCAAACACGGCCTGTCTGTGGCTGTTCTATAAGCACGGGAACCTCAACTAAGTTTATACTTGGTTCGCCCATGGGGGGGCACGAGCCCCCCTCTCTCTCCACTCCTCCCCTGCCATGGGGGAGGAACCACCCATCCTCCTGGCATGCCTGATGGCTTGCCAGGAGGCCACTGCCCTGCTGACCCACTCTCCCACTGACAGGCACGCCTGGCTCGCTCGTCCTGGCCCCTCGTGGCCAGCCCATCGCTCCAACCCCCCCTCCCCCCCTGGTCGACAGGCAGACAGGTGCAGATTGGGGGCCCCAGAGGCTCAGGAGCTCAGGAGCGCCAGCGAGGGAGAGGCAGGGGAGGCCAGGGCCCAAGGTCGTTTGCCTTCATTTGGTACCCCGTTTCCAAATACGCGATGCGCCGGCACAAAAAAATCGTCTAGTATTTAAGCAAAGGCACCCACCTCACAGTGCTCAACCATGTCTATAAATGGAATGGTGGCTGATGATGTAATACGCAAGCGATTGCAATGGATCATCAAGACCAAAAGCGTTCAATTATCCCCATACCTGCTAACACCTTTTGTTGTCACCTGAAGGTTACTTGACTCAACTTGACACTTCACATGTTGAAACACCGACGTGGTCTGACTCCATTCCTTCGATTTGGGGCAGGGTCGATATCTCGTTGAAATCACGATCCACGTCTCACACACGCTCATTATATTTTTGATAGCATCGGATTGACCAACCTCAGTAGGAGACGAGGAAGGGTGAGCAGTTTCCCTGCAGTTGAGCAGTTCCCTGCAGTCCGCCCCGCCCCCTGCCCTGCCGCCCACCCTTACCAGCCCCCCCTCTCCCTTCACAGCCCTCCTCTCCCCTGTCGCCCTCCCCGCGTACCAGAATCGCGATGGACTCCTCTTACCAGACGAAGAGACCCGTCAAGTGTCACGTGTCACCTCACCTGTCTGGACGTCGCAACGGGAAGCTTCTATGGGAGTATTGCACTACGAATCAATTTCCACCTATAGAGGACTTGGGTCAAGACATCGACTTCATGTATGTAGATGATTGCCATCAGACCACTTCACTGATGGAGGCATCCTCTCGCGGGCATTTCTGGTGCGTGAAGAACACATTGGAGTTGTTCAAGGATCGGCAGAAGAGTGCATCTGCATTGGTGACATTTGTCAACCAGGTTGGAGCTACCCAGAAGCAGACCGCCCTTATTATGGCTGCCAAGCGAGGGCATGCTCATATTGTGGTTGAACTCCTCAATGCCGGTGCCATGATTGAAGCTGTGGATGATAATGGATATACTCCTCTACTTCATGCCTGTGAGATGAATCACATAGAAGTGGCCGAAGTGCTCCTTGCGAATGGTGCTCACATCAGCAACACAATTCTTCAGATGACGAACGATGACACAATGATCGATCTACTGACGCGTGCTGGGGCTTGAAAGCCTTTCAATGAAAGGGGCTCGCGCTCGAAACCAGCTACCTGGATCCCATTCCGAGAGGCCCGAATCAGGGGGGATTAATATAACGGCCGGAGGCGACGGACGGCACGCCGAGGGAACGAACCTGCCGCGGGGGGGGGCGAGGGACCGAGGGCACGGCGGGGCAGCGTGGGAGGGCGCGAGGCCGATCTCGGAGCGAGATCGCGTCCTTTCCCTCGCGGAGCGCGGAGAGACCCCCCACGAGATATCTTGGGACCGGAGAATGTTTTGGACGAATCTTCCTGCCGTCGGCCGAGGAGAGGCGGACGGAGAGAGAGAGAGAGAGAGAGAGTCTCGCAGAGCGACTGCAGAACGAGAAATCGAAGTCATGCCGGTTTATTACCTTAAACGAGCCAACAATTATAGTAACAGCAAAAACAAAATTCGAATCGCAAATTTCGAGACCAAAATCTGCACACCTGGACTTGAGACCATGGGGAATCCGAATCTGTGTGTCTTGTGCGTCAGTGGCAACACGGGGAACTGTTCAATTGTAATTGTGAGCGCGTACCTTACACGAACATTCATGCCTACAGCCTTCAGATGGGCAGGAATACAACATCCGGACGATGAGGTGTAGAATCGGCGGCCGGCGCGGCAGACCGCAGGACTCAACGCTGCAACCCATCCTCTTCTCTCTTTTACGAGAGTTTTACCTGGATGTTTGGGCGGTGTGGCGGCACCCAAGTTACAACGCGGCGTCTCCTGTTCTCCGATATATGAATAGTCGAACAGCCAACGGCGAAAGGCGGCGAGATATCACGACGGACTCAGGCACGTCACGCGCGAGCTAAACGACGAGGCGCGGGGGTCTCCCGACAGAGCGCAACGAAAGGGGAGGGAGATCTGCCCTCCGTGGGTTGGAGTGGATCCACCTTAAGCCAGCGTTCGAGAGATAGGTACACGGCGGGTGCGCGATAATCAAGTCCCATCCGAGGTCTTGGACGAGATCCGCATCCCCGTCGAAGTGCGGAACGTAGTCGACGTCGGACGGAAACAAATCGCACGTCGCCACATCAGCGCCAGCAAGCAAAAACATGGACGAGACTACTCCACTCGTCTCGCCGATAACCAAGACGCGAGGAGGCGAGATGCCGTCGGTCCGCACGGCCTCGACGTCACGCCTTACGTCTCTGAGCGTGACACAAATTTCGTCGAAGTGGATAGGTAGCACCTGAGCTGGAGACTCAGGCGCTCTACGATCAACTCCAGGCCACTTTGATGAGCCGCTACAACTGTCGCATCGTCACCTGAAAGGTGAGAGAGAGGCGGACGTCGGTCATCGATCATTCATTTCCTCGTGCGCAGTTTGTTGGGCTGCGGGCTGGTGGAATATGGGATATGCGATGGATGGCTAGATAGAGGCTAGAGGGCTAGTGGGTAGTGGGCTGCGTTTGTGTGCAGTAGGGGTTGGCAGACATATCCGGATATATCTCCCGGATATTTAGGCCGCTTTTGGCCGAATGGATATCCAGGCAATGGCACGCCGGCTGAGGTCCTCCTTTTCCGATGGATCGTGGTCGAGACTTTCCTGAAGTGCGGCATTGCATTGACCAAGGTGGATGAGATGAGAGAGTTGCTCGAGCTCATCGGCCATCCATTGACGGATAGCTCGCATCTACGGAGCTTCATTCCGAAGATACTCAAGAAGGAGGTGGACCTAGTCAAGGAAGAGATGCAGGGTCAACATTTCTCGATTTCTTTCGACGGCACAACAAGACTGGGCGAGGCTGTCAACCTTTGTGCCAGGTTTGTTCCCTCTAACTTCAGTGGTGTTGTGGTGCGCCTGCTGTCTCTCAAAACGACGGCAAAGCACATGAATGGCCTGTCGCTGCACAGATTCATATCTAAGATCATCCAACAGGAGATGGGCTTGGATGGTGACAAGGTTGTAGGCATTTCCCGTGACAGCTGTTCGACCAACGGCCTTGCATGCAGGCACTTGCTCACATTGTTTGCCAACTCAGTGGATATGCTGTGCTGCTCACACACACTTCAGCACACTGGCGAGCACCTGCGATTGGACACTGTGCAAGAGTTCCTCACTCCATGGTTGACCCTTTGCTCCCACACACAAGCGGCTGCAACAATTTGGCATTCTATGATAGGAACGACCATGAAGAGCTACTGTAAGACTAGGTGGTGGTCCCGGTGGGAGATCATGAAAGATCTCGCACAGCACTTCGGGCAACTCGACGAATTCGTCAAACGGCTCCAAGAGGAGGGTGTGGGAGACTCAACCACTACATCCCTAAGGACGATATTGGCGACGAAGAGCGACGCCCTGCAGCTTGAGTTGGCACTGGCGATGGATCTCGAAATTTTGTGCAGCACAACCTACAAATTGGAGGGGGACGGTCTGGAGATTCTCATCGTCCACGATGTATTGGAGGGATTGCGCGCGCGTGGCCGCAGGCTGGGCACTGTCGCATCAGACTTCCCCAATGCTGCAGCTCTCTTAAGGGCAAAGCACCCGCTCACCGTGGGCACGTGCACGACAGAGTACTACGGGGCGCCCCACCATCAATGGTTTGCTGGGAAGGTTTCTGCGGCACGCGGTGGCTCTTGGACCATCACATACGACAACGGGTCGACGTTACAGGTCGACGATGAAAACGAGATGAGAAGTGCAGTGGATCCATGTAGCCTACCTGAATGGGCGACAATGATGAGGCACGTGAAGGGAGCGTTTGATTATTTGGAGGATCGGCTCACTGACCATTGTGCCAGCCCATTTCATTGTCAGGAGCAACACCGCATTACGGGCTTATTGCGTGCGTTCGATCCATCGTTTGCGCACGGCGGCAGTGTGGATGCATTGTGGGTTCAGAGACTGGCTAGCCTTCCTTGTTTCGCGCACATTCCAAACGTCGCCGAAGAGCTGCAACGAGAGCTGCCAGCCTACGTCCAGGCATGCCGTGGGGTCGTGTATGACCGCGGCGATGTTAAGGCTTTCTCGCAGTCGGTGCTCAAGTGGTGGGCAACGCACCGCACAATCTTTCCCACGTGGGCCCTCTTGGCCAGGATAGCCTTTTGTCTGAGTCCCAATTCGGCTGCTTGTGAGCGTGTGTTTTCATTGCTCACGTGTGTGTTTGGTTCGAATCGTGATGCGTCTCTAGCAGACCAAGTGGAGGCGTCCGTGATGTTGCGACACAACCGCAACAAGCAAGAAGTGTGAGTGATGTGGGATGTGTGGAGTGTGGAGATGAGGGATGTGGGTGGGTGGCAAATAGCGATGGATAGATGGACACATATGATCATATGATAGCATAATAGCCCATAACATGATGCAATATGTGATACTATATACATAGAGCCGCGCGTGGCGGATATCGTACATCGGATATTTTTGTGGATATTTAGGCTGTTCGCTTGGATACTTGGCGGATATTTTTGATGGATATTTAGGTAGATTTTCGTGGATATTTCTGCCAACCCCTAGTGTGCAGGGACTAGGACTGTAGTGCGGCGCAACAGCGCAGCGCAAACCAAGAGAGAGCAGAAAGCAGAAATTTTGTTCAAAATTTAGGTGGGATGGGTGCCAAAATACCAAAGAAAATTTGGGCGAGGCAAGCGCGAAAGTCTTGGAATTGCCAAGGTCTGGGTGATGCTGTTGAGTGCCAAACCCCTGCCAGAAGGCAGGGGCAGGGGCTGGGTTTGATTGTCCAAAGGGCACTGGATATCAGATATGTGCTAGTTACAAGTTACCCCTATCCGGTCGGCATATCCAAGAATCTCGTGATGAATCCTCAACCGTGACTGGGTCAGTTTTCACCCTTAGAAGTTAAGATGGCTCTTTGACCGCCCTATACATGAATACGTTTCTTTCCCATGGTTCCCATCTAACGTTAAAGCGCCCGTAGTCGCTGCCCCCCCCCCCCGCTGTCCACGTGCAGGAGACGAACTAGAAAAAAAAACCCCACGAGTTTTGTTTTTTTTTTCGCCTCCCGCCCCGCGCCCGCCGCCGCCGAGGAAAGCGCCGAGAGCGCCCTCTCCCCCCACCTCCCTTCCACCTCCGAATATTAGAATATTTCTTCCTTTTTCTCTGATAAACAAGGCCCCGGGAGGCGTCTCTCTTCCCCCCCCCCCCCCCCCCCCCGCTCCATCCTCCTCCTTCCTCGAGATATTCTTGGAGTGACTTTGTTTGTTTCTTCACTTCTTCAATTCTTTTGGGGGGTGCCTCTCTCCCTCTCCCTTCTGCTCTCTCTCTTCTCTCTCTCTTCTCTCTCTCTCTCTCTCCCTCTTCTCTCTCTCTCCTCTCTCTCTCCTCTCTCTCTCCTCTCTCTCTTCTCTCTCTCTTCTCTCTCTCTTCTCTCTCTCTCTCTCTCTCTCTTCTCTCTCTCTCTCTCTCCCTCTTCTCTCTCTCTCCTCTCTCTCTCCTCTCTCTCTCCTCTCTCTCTTCTCTCTCTCTTCTCTCTCTCTTCTCTCTCTCTCTCTCTCTCTTCTCTCTCTCTCTCTCTCCCTCTTCTCTCTCTCTTCTCTCTCTCTCTCTCTCTCTCTCCTCTCTCTCTTCTCTCTCTCTCCTCTCTCTCTTCTCTCTCTCTCTCTCTCCCTCTTCTCTCTCTCTTCTCTCTCTCTCTCTCTCTCTCTCTCCTCTCTCTCTTCTCTCTCTCCTTTTCTCGTGGCCGCATCGCTGCTTCCCGCCTACGACTCTCTCTCTCTCTCTCTCTTCCCCCCTCCACATGTCCCCTCTCCTCGAGGAGCGTAACTCACAGGTGGGCGCGCCGCTCCTCCGCGAGGCAGGCGATGTGCGCGGCCATCCGGCGCGGCCCTCTCCAAACGGCCGCTGTCTTCTCTCCCCGCCCCGCCCCAACTCTTCCTCTCTCTCTCTCCCCCCCCCCCCCCCCTCCTTCTCCCTCTCTCCCTCTCCCTCGTCTCCCTCACTCCTTCCCCCCCTCCCTCCCTCCCTCTCCCTCCCTCCCCCAACCTTCCTCCACCCCCACCCCTCTCCCCCCCTCCCGAGGGGGCGAGGGTACTAGGAAGAAAAGAGTGGGGTTCTATGAGTGAGGTGGGGTGTGGGGTGGAGAAGGGAAGCCCCGCTCCTCGCTCTCTGAAAGAGGAACGGAGGCTTTGCGGAGAAGGCGGGCAGCGGGGGCGGCGGGCGGTAAGTGGGGAGAGGAAGTTGCCGTCAAGTCACTCTCTTGGTAGGGGCGGAGAGGCAGATGGAGACAGAGACTGAGACCGTGCATGATGCGGAGAGCACGAGGCGGGGGCAGAGTAGGGAGGGCGGCGGTAGGATGAGGAAATCGAGTGTGCGAGGCAAGGTCGGGGTAACAGCGGGAGAGGGATACTGCGGGGGGAAGGGAGCGGGAGGCGGAGTTGCAGCATGAGGGCACGTAGGGTCGGGCGGATTGGGGGGGTCGCGATGGAGAGGTAGGGAAAGAGCCCAGGGGGCGTAGGCGCAGGCAGCACGCACGAGATGCCGTGGGCGCGCGTACCTCTCACGCCTGTCGTCTCTCCCGGCCCGCCCAGATGGAGACCAACCTGCGCGCGGTGCTCGTACAGCTGCAGAGCCGTGGTCCCAAGGTGGCAGCAGCAGTTGAGGCACTACTCGGCAAGCGCGACCACGATCTGCGCCATTCGCTGTTGCGCGCACAGGCGCGCGATATGTCGCCCGCGCAGCGGCTTAGTGAGCGCCTCGCTATCCTCGAGCGCACGTTTGCCGCAGCCGTTGCGCTCCTGAGCGACGAGGGCAACGGGCTCGAGCCAGGCGCGCCGCCGACCAGCCCGGCCCCGGCTGATGGCGCGGCAGCGGCTGTCGGCGCGCCCAGTCCATTTGTGACGCATCCGTGGCGCGCGATCGACGCTTATGACTCGCCCGCGCGTACTACTGCCGCTTCGCCGCCGCCGCCGCCACCACCGCCGCCACCGTCGACGCCCGCCGCGCAGGAAGCTGCCACACCGCAAGCCGCCACTGCCGCCGCGCTCGCGCGCGTGCAGATGCTCGAGGCCGAGGCGGCAGAGGCGCGCGATGCACATGAGCAGCGCGTCGCGCAGCTTACCGACGCGATGGAGGAGCTCCGAAGCGAGCTGGCAACGGAGCGCGCCGCCGCCGAGGCGGCGCGCCAGCGGGCAGATGTCGTTGTCGCGGCGGGGGCGGATGCTGCAGACATAGAGGCGGAGTGCAAGCGCGCCGCTGCCGTAGCCGAGGCGCGCGCGTCTGAGCATGAGGCGCGCGCCATGGCGGCTGAAAAGCGTGCGTGCGAGCAGGAGGCGCGTGCTACGGCAGCCGAGGCGGCGATTGAGGCGGCGACGCGTGCGGTGCAGACGGCGCAGGAGGAGGCGGCAGCACACCGCGACACGGCGAGCCACGCCGCAGCGCAAGCTCGCGCTGCGGCCGCCGCTGCCGCTGCCGAGGCTGCCGAAGCGTCCAATCGGATCGCTGACCTTGAGGAAGCGCTAGCGGTAGCGCGGGCGGAGGCTACCTCCATGCGTGAGTCGGCCGACACCACAGCGATCGCTGAGCGGGCGACGGAGGCGCTTGCGGCGGCCGAGGCGCGTGCAGCGGCCGCAGAGGCCCAGCTTGAGGCGGCGGCAGCAGCGAACCGCGTGACGGCGGCCGAGGCGTCGGAGCAGCTCGTGCAGCTCGAGGCGGAACTGGCGCTCGCACGGCGGTCGCTCGTTGAGGCGGATGGGCGCACCGCGGTGATATCGGCGCAGTTAAAGGTGCCAGTCCTTCCGCTGGTTGTAATCGCCACAGCTGGCGCGACTGCGTAGGCGCACCGCTCACCTGCCCGTACGCCCAAGGGGCTCCTCGCTTACGCTGCCCTATGCCTGCTCGCAGGAGGCGACGGACCGGTACGATGCTATCGAACATCAGACACACGAGCAGGCGAGCTCTGCTGACGCGACACTCGCCGCGCTGCGTTCGGAACTTGCGCTCGCCACAGCGGCAGCCGAAGCGGCAGCCGAAGCGGCTAGCACAGCTGTCGCGCGGCCAAAGACTGCGGAGGCTTCAACGAGCGCGGCTGCAGACGCGGCGGACGCGGCGACCACGACCGAAGCGCGGAGCTCGACGGAGGCCGCGACGCAGTCGGCTGCTGCACCTGCCTACAACGAAGCCGCTGATCTCAACATGGCGAATGCGCTGGCAAGCCACGTCGGCGGCCATGGCAAGAACGCGCCGACAGCGCGCCGGTTACTCGGCTCGCTCGCGTGCACGCTCATCCGGGGCGAGTACGAGCGCGCGGCCGCCGCCCGAGATGCACGCGCAGAAATGTACCGTGGCAGGGACAGCGGCGGCGTTGGTGTGGCGCGGCAGCACAGCTTGGGCGTGTGGGCGCAGGGCGTGGTAGAGGCTGGGGCTGGCAGACCAAGGGACGAGGAGCACGAGGCCGCCTCGACTTTGGGCAGCGACTCCGCCGACGCGCCGGATGCCGCGCGGACCGAGCTACAGCAGAGCCACCCCGAGGCGGCGCTTGGCCAAAAGGAGGTGCGCTTCGCCTCGAGTCCGTGGCTTGCACACAAGGTGGCACGAGCTCGCCGCACATAGTCGCTCTTGCAGTCCTCTTACCCGTCCCTGCCACTCTTGCCCGCACAGTCTATCGACAATGAGCGGCTACACGAGCGCAAAGAACACGCCGATGCAACCGCGCCGCTCATAGACGTCAAGTCCGCGCTTGCCGCTTCGCGCGCCGCCATTGGTGTTGCCGTCCGTGCGCAGCTGCGCAGCGAGTTTGCGCCGCCACCCCCACCTGGCTGGGCGCGCCGGCAGGGCGGCCACGGGTCGGGCGGCCGTGCGCTCCACGGCTGGTGCGGCCCCGCAGGGGGCGCCGAGCGGTGTGCCGAGGCGGAGGACAGCAGCGAGGGTGGCGGAGGCGACGACGACAGCGACGAGGAGGACAATCTGCACCACATGATTGACGGTTGGGAGGGGGCGGGCACCCATGTCGACAGCGACGACGAGGGTGATGGTGAGGAGGAGAGCGGCACGCACCTGCCCGATGGCGGGCTGATGGCTGGCGCTGACGTGGAGGTTGAGTCTGGCTACGATTTGCACTCGGCTGGCACAAGCGAGGCCAAGCACACGCCGTGGATGCCGCCGAGCGCCGCTCCATCTCACAACTCGAACGCCATTGGTGCCGCCTTTCTGCATTGACACCGCTGCCCCACGAGTAAACGTCAGACTTGTCGGCACCTGCGCGAGCTTGGCGGATGCTGTGGGTCTATCAGCACGCCCACACTGCCGAACGCCAAGGAGAGCTCAAACAGAGCCACTTGTGGCTCTCCACTTAAGCTGCATGCATCTTGGTAATTGCGTGAAGCCGACAGATAGCGCGCGCGTGCTTAGTTCGAGGACGGTTGATGACGATGCCACTCCGCAACCCTCTCGGTAGTCATCTGCATACGATGGCACACAGGTCCGGTTGCTGCGCCGTAGATCTAGTCATGCGCGCGTTGCTCTGCTAGAGCCTATGTGGTCCTTGCCGTCATTCCTATTTGCACCGGTTCTTCTCTTCATTCGCTTGGTATGATAACTTTGATGGAGCAGTTCCTTGTAAGCAGCTGTCGGCTCTACTATTCACGGTGCGAAGTGGGGGGGCAGGAGTCGAGCCACTTACGTGAAATTTTTGTTTCATGTTTACGTGAAAGTTTTGAACTAATTGTAGAGATGGCCATGCAGGTTGCCACCATGGCTTCATGGCGCGGCATACAGCGAGTCGTTCGGACCCCCTCCTACAGCCCACATTGGGGCAAACGCTCCCACCCCAAGAGCACCTCATGCCTCATGTGGGAGGGCAGCTTAGCTGACCTGTTGCGCCCTCGCCCCCAAAATGGAACCCTCTACCTTCAGTGCATCCAACATGGGAGGGCACTTCACACTTATCACTTAAAACAACTGTGGAAGAACGGTGGCTCAGGGAGTGGAGTGGCTGTGGCTGTGTGTGTTGATTGAGAGCTCAAAAGAGCATGGCTGTTGTGACAAGGTATTGGGGCGCACCAGGGCGACACCCATGCTCAAGGTGTCGTTCCGTCAATTGTGGGACATCAGTCGATTTGAGCGATCGAATGTCCACAGTTGTATATAGAGCAGTATTTTAAAATTAAATGCAGACTAGCATAACAACTTTTTTTCTCTGCTTCCCGCGGTGCATGTCCCCGCCGAGTCGGCTAGCGCGCCATAGGTGATTCCAAACTCGTGTGGGACTCCTGAGAGTGCCGTGTTAACTTTGTCTCCGTATGCGGCCTTGAATGGGTCATGTGCGTCCTCATCAACATAGAAGATCCAAGGGCCTTTACGGCCCTTGTCCATACCATCCGGAGTTGCGTCTAGGCTCTAGGCCTTCCAGCCTAGAGAGGAGGAATTTCATGAAGGTAGCTACATCTTCACTTTTGATATCCTTCTTGTCATCAGCTAGCTGAGCTAGCTGAATGAAAAAGGGGGTGTCTTCAGGCTCTTCCTCCTCATCAAGAGGTGGGGGAGCAAGTTGTGTGTTGTTGTTTACAATCGGCTTGGGATCTGATTGGGGATCGGCCCGCTTGCGCGATGGCTGCTGTGGCTGTTGGGTTGGTTCCTTCTGGGCTTGCTGCATTGGGGTCTTCCCCATGGGTACCTTCTGGGCGGCTTCTGCGTAGGATTTTTGTGCAAGTGTTGGTTTTTGGTTGGTTGGAGGGCGCAAAAGCCCCCAAGATTGATTGTTGTGTCAAGTGCCCGCCCCCGAGGGGTGCACTGGTAGGAGTTGCCACCATGGGGGTGGCAGCAGTGCTGCCAGCCCCCATGGGGAGTCCTTGGTTGGGTGGCGAGACGAGGGAGGCCTGTGGAAGGGCATTGCCCTGGCTTTGGTCTGTACCAGGGAACAGGACTCTGCCTGTTCCCTGGCTGTGTGGCTGCTTGGGAGGCGAGGGAGGTGGCGCCATCTCGACGTCTTGATCGGGAGGGGCTGTGTGGAAATCAAAGCCGCAGCTTGGATTGTAACGAGATGAACGAGATGTAACGAGATGGCCTGATGGCCCGACGACGAGATGAACGAGATGGCCTTGATGGCCCGACGAGATGAACGAGATGGCCCTGGGGCCCGACGAGATGAACGAGATTTTCGGGTAACGGAACTGGACGAGGAGTTTCCCCACTAAGCTTGGTCGTAATGCGGTGAAACCGATTTAGAGACAAGCGGGAAACCGGGGCGGAAGGAACTGGCAAGGAAGTCGGCAGGAAGGCTTGGCAAGGCGACGGAGGCAGGATTTTTTAACAGTAGGCGGAGGCAGGATTTTTAACAGTAGGAAGGCAGGATTTTTAACGGTAGACGGAGTGCGGAATTTTTTTTAACGGTAGACGGAGTGCGGAATTTAACGGTAGAAGAAGGGCGTGGAATTTAACTGTAGAAGAAGAGCGGAGAGGAGAAGGAGCGGGGCTCGAACTGCAGAGCGCTCCGTCCGGACTCGAACTCGCGACCCAGAGCAAAAGGTTGGTGGAGGCGGTGGGTTGAACCACTATGCCACGTGAGAGTTTACGTAGCCATAGGGCCGATGGGAAGGGCTGAGAACCGCCCTATATACTCTGGGTTTTTTTCTCTTCTTTTCCACTCTTCTTCTTCTTTCTTCCTCTGTTTCTTTTTACTGTTTACCGTTTTTCTTTTACTGTTATTTCTTTTTGCCTCTGAGACATCGCGAATGCGACAGGCTGAGGGTTGGGAGCGCTTGGGCTCCGGCGGCTTGGGTCGGCCCCGTTGGGGCGTCGTGGCGGCGGGGGGCTGGGAGGTGGGAGCGGTCGGCGCGCGCTCCATCGCTAAAACTATAACAATAGTTTTAAAAAAAAGGTTTCTTCAGAGGACCGACCCCCAGACCCCCATGGGGGCGGGAAAACACACCCAACCAAACAAGGACTCCACTCACTCTTGCCCCCTCTATCTCACGCCCCTGGTCGAAGCAGCGCGCGCGGCCTCCCCTCCCTCCATTTGCCAGGAAAGGAAACGGGGGGGGGGGGGGGGGGGAAGGGGTGTGATAGGAAAGGGAGGGTAGTTAGGAGCGTAGCACTAGCAACCTGCCCCACGCCGTGCATGTAGCGGCTAGCTTTTTAAGATTTTTTTTCCTTCATGACGCCTTAACGTTCGCGTGTCGCCAGGCGTCACATCATCATGTTGTTGCTCGCACACATAGCTAACCTTCAGACCCCCCTTCCCGCTAGCGACTCATGCAAGCACGGCCCAAATTTGGAGCGAGGCATGCAGAGGGCGCGACTTCCATTGGCCTTGCACAAGGCCAAACGCTGGCTCCCCCCCCTCCCCCACCCCTCATCCCCTTCGAGCCCACAGAAGAACATCTCATCATCCCCTTCGACTCTGCAAAAGAAACATCCCCTGAGGCGCCGATTCACGAGGCCACGCGCTCCTCCTCCACGTGCCGCATGCTAGAGGCTCTCGCCGAG
>CM030940.1:279790-303842 GCA_018136815.1 Isochrysis galbana | reverse complement strand
AGTATGTGCTCTCCTCGCTCTCGACCGAGTGGCAGCTCTATCTCGATGCGCTTGTTCTGGCGGAGCAGAGGGCGCTTCTGGTGGAGGAGAAGCGCGAGAGCTTGCCCGCCGGCACACTGACTGGCTGGCTCGATGGGCTGCGCGAGGAGGACGTCCGCGCGAGTGTGCGCGTGACGCGAGCGCTGCTGCCTGGGCTGCTCGCGCCGCTCGTCCGCTTCGCCCAGCTCGGGGAGCTCGCCCTGCCCGACTGGCCCGAGCAGCTCGCGAGGTTGTGCGCCGAAGCCGCACTCGGTGACGAGGCTGGAGACATTGACGCGGCTGGAAAGAGCTGGTTGGGCGCGGTGAAGCTCACGCCCACACGCGCAGCGGCCATGGCCGCGGAGGCCGTGCGTACTGAGGATGGCGCATCCGGCGCTGATGCGGCTCCGTCGAGGCCGGACGGCGATGCTCCGCGACAGAGCACCATCCGCGCGGGTGCGCCGCGCTCCCGCTCGCACACCTCGTCACCGCCCGGAAATCAAGACGGGGGAGCGTCGGCTGACGAGTATGGAGCGAGCCAGCTGGCGACCGAAGCGACTGGCAGCGGCGGCGCCACCTCTTTGTCATGCGGCGGCGGATGGACGTTACAGCCGATTGTGGTGCGTGTCCCCTCAGCGACGCGCGCGGCTCGCAGCCCCGACCACGCGCGACGCTTCCCGGCCGGTCGCCGGCGGCGGTCGCTGCACGTGTCGGCATCGGCGCCGGCGCTCGCGGCCGCAGAGCCCGTGGCGTGCAGCTCGAAGCGGCTTGGAGGGGTGTTGACCGCCAGCCTGAGTGCTGCGGCTGGGACATCCTTCCGGACACACACAGGCGGCAGCTGCCATGTGTTCAGTGCCATCGACTCGGCGCCGTCAAACGCAGGCGCTCCACGAGACGCGGCACCGGTGACGACGGGACTCCTGCGGGGCGGCTCTGACCTGAGCCACAGGCGCCGTGTGCGGCGGGCCGTGCGCGAAGCGTCCGACGCAGCTGTCGCGCGCGGATGGCGGACCGTGGCACCGCTGCGCCTCCGACCCGTGTGGTGGGAGGCTGTGCACGTGGGCGTCGGCTTCAGGCTGCAGCTGGGGCTAAGCCGCGCGATAGTGGCGCACCCTCAGCTCCGCCAGCTCCTCCTCTCCGCGGGCGCCGGCAGCGCGCGCGAGCGCCTCATGCGGCGGCTCACTGATGAGTGGGCGCTCGTGCTTCGTGAGCGGCAGCACCTCGCCACGCTGCCCGAGTCTGAGCGTCAGGGCTTCGAGGCTCTCTCGCCACGCACTCGACGCGTGCGGATGGACTGCCTCGAAGAAGACCTCGAGGAGGCGGACGCACGGAGAAGGCCGCTCGCGCCACCTGCGCCACCTGCGCCACCGCCGCTTGCAACGCCGCCACCGCCCGTTGTGGACAGCGCTGCAAAGGAGATGCTTCGCGTTGCGTCGCTCTCCACCCTCTCGTCCACAAGGCGGTCGCTCGGCTCGCTGCTGAGCGAGTCGACGCCGGCGGCGCTCGAGCCGTTGCCTGTGGGCGATGGCGACGAGCGGGGCTTCTTCCACGTCGAGGCTCCTGCTGGTGCCCCTGCCGCGCGGTCACGCCGCTTGGTACCCACGCCGTACCTTCCGCCGGTGCGATTGCGGGAGGGCGACTTTTTTGACACGGACGCACCAGCGACCACACTCAGCGCTGTCAAGCAGGAGTCGATGCGCAAGCCGGAAGCCAGGCGGTCCGAGCCGATGCGGCGTCTCCGCGCTCCCGATTTTGAGCGAATGGCACTAGTTGAGGAAGAGACGGCGAAGCGCGAGCGTGATCTTGCGCGCAAGCGTGGCGTCGAGCTCCCGCGGCGCGCGCGCGCAAAGGCGCACTGGCTCGACTCCATAGGCGTCCAAAATGCAGGGGGCGGCGGCGTGCTGCTCGGCGACGCGGGTGCAGCTGCGCTCACCACGGAGCTCGCCGGCGAGAAGGAGTGGGTCGACTCGCTTATGAAGCGTTGCGCGTATACCGCAGAAATGGGCCGGCTCCAACAAACCGGGCGCCTCGCGTCGCCATGAGATGGGCGAGCTGCCCGGGCGAGCGGGAGCTGCTCGCGCGGGCAGTCGTCCCAACTGCGCCTTATCAAGGGAAGCCTTTCCCCTGGCGTGAGAATTTTCGTTGGTGAGGCATGGACGCGGTCAAGGCGCGGGCCGGATCCAACGCCAAAAGACGATGCAAGTCTTGCACACCGTATGCGTCTTTTGTTTCGTCCAATGGTCAACTTGTGCCTGCGCTCAATCGACGTCGTTGTCGCACAATTTTGGAAACGCATTCGAGTCGGGCGAGAACCCTCCATGGAGGCGAGTCGGACCTCGGGCGGGAACCGTTGGGATGCTGCACAAGTAATAATAAATGAAAAAAGTAATGTCATATCCTAGCCAACCCATAAAAACTATTGTTATAGTTTCAGCGATGGAGCGTGCGCCGACCACTCCCCTCTCCCAGTCCTCCGCCGTCACGACGCCCCACAGGGGCCGACCCAAGCCGCCGGAGCCGAAGCGCTCGCAGGCCGCTGCCCCTCCCGACGACCACGACGTGCCCACATGGCCCCGCCGCCCTCCCCTCACATGCAGCCACAGAGGCAGGGAGTAGGCCTGAGCCAAAATATGTACTTATTTTTCTACATATTTGGGTGGGCTTTCGGCTTGTACATATTTTTACATATTTACTACATATTTGGGGGCGCGAGCCGCCGTGCGCCCCGTGCCAAGGGGAGGGGCAGCGAGGCAAGAGGTGGGGGAGAGGGGGGCCATGGCTCCAGGTGAGCTGCCTGGCTGCGCTGCTAGCCCCATTTGTGGTGCGACACGTGCGGATGCATGGCCACTTTCACGAGGCTCCCATGCCCTCGCCACGCAGGTTCGCGCTTGCGGCACACAGCAGCGCGCGCAAGCAGAAGCATGTTGTATTCAGGCCTCCGGGCATGAATATATCGGCATGGGTACGTGCCATCGTCGTTATATATCGTCTTCTATGTTCGTCTTGGTCACTCAAGGCGTGCAGATTCGGATTCTCCCTGGGCTCAGATCCTGGTCCGCCGATTTTCGTCTCGAAATTCGAAGACTTGAGTTTTATTTTTACCGTTACTGTGGAGATGGACTGTTCCCAGGATCCGGGTAAGGCTCCTGAGACTCCATCCTTGGCAACCCACGCGTCCGTAGGCGGCCTATCGACTTGGGTAGCGGGTGAAGATACTTGGGAAGGCTTGGGCACGGGTGCAGTGGTGACGGGGTCCGCGCGCGGCGGCGAGGGCGAATTTTGCGGTGCAGAGGGTGGTGATGGGTCCATAGGAACAGATTGAATCAATCTCTAGTGGGTGATTTCTAGCGAGAGACCACACACAAGGCAGTAGGGGCTCAAGGGTACGAGGGGTCACGGTACGGCTTCGATCGCAGAGCGCTGCGACGGCTGCTGGATGCGTACGAAGACACGCCACACCACTTTCTAACATAAACAAGGGCAACACGTAATAAATAAACACGGGAGCGAAAGCCACGGTGGGTGAACAGAGAGAGCAAAGAAGGAACCAATTGGCCAGAAGAGAACTCGTCGTCTCGTCGTCCTAGAGAAGGATTGCACACAGAAAAGGCGCGAAAGGGATTCATCCATGCTTAGTGAAGATCCTACAAGATTCACCGGCGAATAGCGTCTCAACGCGAGCACAGCGGCGTGCACTTTACCTATAGCTTTTCGTAGCTTAGCCATGGAGTAGCTGGTAGACTTAAAAAGTCTAGAAGCTTACAAAGGTGTTAGACTTACAGAGTCTAGACGCTTGAGGTTCTTGAGGGTGTACTTTAGCAAGCAAGATGCTCGCTACTTCCTTGGTCTTCATCGACACGTGCTTACTACTCCCTTGATCTCCATGCCTACCCTACTAGTGAACTTCGTAATATACGGGACGCCGAGATATTGGCTGTCCACGTCCACCCCGCCGGCGTGGTTCATGGAGGCCATAGATTCTGACGTTCAAACAATACTATGGGATAGATCTCCCCGACTACAGGCGGACGAGTTAGGCTCCTCGCACGAGGGTATAAAATGGATAACCCTTCCGGCGTACCCGAGAGTGGGGACGAGAGAAGACGGGCCCCTATTGGGTGTCGGACTACTCCCCATGGCCGAACACACGCGGGCGCTTCAAGCGATATGGATAGCTCGCTACCTAAACCCGTCAACGGCGGAATGGAAAACGGTCTTAGACCAATGGTTCTGCCGCACCCCCTTAGGGCGCGCGGCGGTCTTCGCGAAGGTCGACGTGAAGAGCCTCACGGCTAGCATTCGTGGAAATAGCACGCTCCCGGCTTTTTGGAAACTTGCGCTCGAGAACTTTAGACGGATTAACTTCCATAGGGAAACAAACACACGGGAAGGAACCCTGGGCTCCCCGATATGGCACGACCTTTTCCACAAACCTCCGGCGATTCACCATTCACATAGGTCTAAATGGGAGTCTCTTCAGACGGTTATCGTACACAATACGATTAACCCGGACACGGGGGACATATACACTACAGAGGAATGCGCGGCTTACTTGCCGGACGGAGAACGGTGGATACGCCATAGAGGAAATTACATTTCAGTAGCCCCCCTTCTTAAGTCGTGGGAGAAGATATCCGAATGGACTAGATCAAGACTAGTAGATACCACATCTGACTATACGGACCTTCTTAGAAAACAAGCGAAGCCCCCGCCTCCTCCTCCGGAGGAGCAAGAGTTAGTCCCTCCAGAAGATCCGGACGCGCATGATCTAGGTGACATTCTAGTGGACAGAGACCATAACTTCTATCTGCGCCGAAAAGGCGATCACCACAAAGTCCAACTTAATGTTATGGGAGAGCCCCATATCCACGAGCGGATCAGCCCGCAACTATTGCCCGATGAGCTATTCACCCCACTGAAGTGGGGACGAGCGTACGACGGCCCGGCGGAAACAGCGTATCCGATACCTCAAGAGTACACGCTAAAAGGCACGCAAACCACGCTAGAGGATGTGAGTGTCAGGGTCTTGACTAAAGCGTTCCTCGCTTTGAGGAAAACCAAAGCACAAAAATCCACACTAAGATGGGAGAAAAGGTTACCGGTCCTCTCGGGGAAGTGGAAACAAGTATCGCAACTGTACAAATATAACTTTTTAACACCTAGGGACTCCTATCTGCATTTTAAACATATTCTACATAGGAGAATAGCTACGGCGAATCGTTTTGCCGACGATCCGACATGCCGCTTTTGTGGCATAGCCCCCGAGAGTTCCACTCACTTGGCCTCATGTATCGCGACGGAGCCGGTCTTTGAATTCATAGAAGGACTTTTAGGGATTTGCCTTAAGCCGGGATCCGAAATACCCCAACGTCTTTTCTGCTATCAGGTGGACAGACCGCACCCCTCCTCAGGATACTTAGGTATCTTGGCGTGGAGGTATATTCTAACCGACTTCTATAACATTCAGTATGGCAACGCGGACGGCAGGTCCGTCAGGTCGATCTTAAGAGCGATCCTCACGAGATATCACCTGTTGGTAAAGGCGAAAGTCGGTTTCTTTCAGAGGCTAAAAAAACAACGGGAGAATATGGGGTTACACGCCCCGAGCAACAAACACATTAAGAGGATGATAAGCCCGCTGTACACGGTGGACAAGGATTTCAACATAGGAACGTCGGAGGACCTCTTGCAAGCGGCAAGGGGGCTAGACCTACGACACATCACCTAAAGCAGCTAAATCTCTGGGTAGGAATCACAGCAGTTACCAAAAAAGGAATCTAAATTATTTAAGGGAGAATAACCAAAGCTAACACCGAAAGCAAAGGACGAGCCACAGTCTCCCGCCCCCTTCTCTCCAACTCCTGGCCGAAGCAGCGCGCGCGGCCTCCCCGGAACCAGCTTCTCCGCTAATGAGGGAACTGGGGAAGGGGGAGGGGGTTGTTAGGGGTTAAGGTTGGGTAGTAGGGAGGTACACAAGCACACTGCCTCACACCGCACACGTAGCGGGGTTTTTTTAAGAAGATTTTTTTTTAGAGCATATTCATATTCCGAGTAGAAAGAAGCTTGTAGAAGCTGCTTGGCCACGTGGGTATAATGGTAGACCAACATTGAATGAAGTGTAGTGATTGATAGAAGCGTGGAGACGTCGTAGACGTAGAGATAGACATAAGAACGAAGATTGATGACTTACCATCGCGGTTATAACGGTATAACGGTAGAGCGGAAAATAGCGAAATAGCCTGCAAAGGCTCGCGAATGCGACACCCCCCGACTAAGATCGAAACATCCCCTGATGTTGAGCGGTCGGACGGACGGTACGTTCGATAACCCTATCATCGAGAGAAGTGGGGCGTTGCGGTTCCTCACCTTTGCGTGCCACATGGCGACAAAGCGACAGCGGTGACGGTGGCGGAGAGCAAGCGTCCAATCGGTAGCGTTTCCTCAGAGCAACAATCGAAGATCGAGCAATATTTCATAGCACATCGGTAGGCGAGGCCTTCTGAATTCCATCGGGGATTCGAACAGTTACGCGTGTTCCGAGCCATTTGGCACAGAATATCGGAGATCGGAGATCGGATATCGGAGGATCGGAGGGGTGAACAGAGAGAGAGCAAAGAAGGAACCAATTGGCCAGAAGAGAACTCGTCGTCTCGTCGTCCTAGAGAAGGATTGCACACAGAAAAGGCGCGAAAGGGATTCATCCATGCTTAGTGAAGATCCTACAAGATTCACCGGCGAATAGCGTCTCAACGCGAGCACAGCGGCGTGCACTTTACCTATAGCTTTTCGTAGCTTAGCCATGGAGTAGCTGGTAGACTTAAAAAGTCTAGAAGCTTACAAAGGTGTTAGACTTACAGAGTCTAGACGCTTGAGGTTCTTGAGGGTGTACTTAGCAAGCAAGATGCTCGCTACTTCCTTGGTCTTCATCGACACGTGCTTACTACTCCCTTGATCTCCATGCCTGGGTGATCAGTCCAGAGCTAGAGCATATTCATATTCATATTCCGAGTAGAAAGAAGCTTGTAGAAGCTGCTTGGCCACGTGGGTATAATGGTAGACCAACATTGAATGAAGTGTAGTGATTGATAGAAGCGTGGAGACGTCGTAGACGTAGAGATAGACATAAGAACGAAGATTGATGACTTACCATCGCGGTTATAACGGTAGAGCGGAAAATAGCGAAATAGCCTGCAGAGGCTCGCGAATGCGACAGTTACGGTAATTGTCCACGCGTTTAAGGTAAGAAAAAAAAACATCTGAAGATTCAGGGCCACACACCTACCGTCTACTGGGCTTTCCAGCTCTATTCCCATCGCCCTTACCTCCCCTCCCTCCACCTCCTCGTCTGCCCCCCTTCTTTCCTTTTTCTTTGGTTTCCGGGGTCCGACCTCTGTGCACTACATGAGGTCTGGTTTGGAGTGTGGGGTCCGGGCGGGCCTTTTGGTATGCATCCAAGCGAAGCTTTTGACCGAGAACGAGATAGAGAGAATTATAACGATAAATGCCGAACGACGAAGAGAAGAGCGAAGCCTACGAGTGTCGATTCGCGAATGCGACAGGGTGGCATAAGGGGGAAGGGTGCTTGCGCTTGCCGCGGCAGGGAATCCTGTCTTGAGTGAGCGCTAGTCCCGTTCCTTTGCCGTGCCGCGACCCATAAAAATTTGTTAAAAAATTAAAAAAAATATCTTCCGACGGTGGACGGTGGGGCGCGTGGGCGCGCCCACCGTCTGTGTATGATCCTTGGCCGCTTGCCCGTCGCCCGTCGCCTGAGGCGCCCGCTGCGCGACCCCCTTGGCCCCTCCTCGTCTCGAAGTACGTTTTCGTCAGTGTTGCGTGCTGACGCGCACGCCTGGCCCGGCGACTCAGCGGGCGAGTTCTGTGACGCCATGGCGACCGAGTGGGCGCTGGTGGTGCCTCTGGCTCTGCCTCTGGCCGGCGCCGGCTCACCATGCTCACCTGGGCCGTACCCAGAGCGGCTGGGGAGACTGGGCCACGAAGGACGCCTGTGCCAGGGATTGGGCACGTGCGAGGAGTTGGCTACCCCCGGAGCACTTCCGGTCGAAATGAGCGCAGCACCGAACACAGTGGGGAGGAGTTCCTCTGCTGTATAAGAATACTTCATCTTCACATTCACACCGCCGCCATCACCACCCACTTCCTTCCCTCCCTCCTTCCCCCCCCAACCCCCAAAAATAGATCTCTCTCTTCTCCTCTCCCCCCGCCCGCTCGCTTCTCCTCTCTCTCTCTCCCCCCCCTTTCTCTCCCTCTCTCTCTCTCTCCCTCTCTCCCTTGAGCTTCTTCTCTTCCTTCCCCTCTCCCCTTTATCTTTCTCTCTTTCGGCTCTCTCTCTCTCTCTCTCTCTCTCTCTCCCCCCCCCCTCTCTCTTCTCCCTCTCTCCCCTTGAGCTGCTTCTTCTCTTCCCCTCTCTCCTTTATCTATCTCTCTCTTTCTCTCTCTCTCCCCCCCCCCTCTCTCTCTCCCTTGAGCTTCTTCTCTTCCCCTCTCTCTTTCTCTCTCTCTCCCCCCTCTCCCCCCTCTCTCTCCCCCTCCACCCCCTCCCCTCTCTCCACACCATGAGCCTCCCTCCCCTCTTCCTCGCCCCCCCTCGCCTCCCCCTTCCCCTCCCTCCACTCGCCGCTGCTTCCCCCTTCAGAAGCGCTCTCAGCCTCGCCTCTCCCCCTTCTCCTCGTGGTCTCCCCGCATGCTCTGGATAGAGAGAGAGAAGGAGGAGGCACCAACGCTCTGCTGGGCACGCACTGACCATGCCAGTCCCTCGGGGCTCCTCCTCCTCTCTGCCGCCAGCAGAGTCCGCACGCACTCTGACGCTCCATCGCAGATCCTACCAAACGGGCTGCTGGTCGAAGGATCCAACCGATCTGTCGCGCTCCGCGGGCCGGCGGAGGTCGTCGGTGCGCTCCGCCGTGCACTTGACGAGCAGATAGCTGCGCTCGCGCCATCCGCACCGCCTGCTGCTGAGGACCCCGACCGGACGGTGGCGCCGCCACCACCGCCAGGGGCTGGCCGCGAGGATGATACCCAGCGCACGCAGCTCGAGGCCAGCGCTGCGGACGCTGTTGCGAGGGCTGCGGACGCCGAGGCCAAGGCAGCCGTGGCTGAGCAGCGCGCACGGGCCGCTGAGGCCGCCGCCGCGTCTGCGGAGGAGCGTGTCGCCGGCGCGGAGGCCGCACTGGTGGCCGCCGACGCGCGCTGCGCTGACGCTGAGGCCAAGGCCGCCAAGGCTGAGGCCAAGGTGTTCGAGCTCCAGTCGCGGGCGGGCGTCGCGCAGCTTGAGGCGGCTCCGGAGCAGGGGGAGCGCGAGGCGACGCTAGACACGCACGAGGCGGCGCTCGCGGCACGAGAGGTAGCGCTCGACGCGCGCGAGGCGGCGCTTGTGACGCGCGAGGCCGAGCTGGCAAAGCGCGAGGAGGAGCTCAAGGAGCGAGAGGTCATCGTCATGTCCAAGGAGGTGGCGCTCGAGGCGCAGCCGTCGCCGGCTGCCGTCGGGAAGCTGATCGACTTGGATCTTGAAGATGGTGGCGAGGCAGCGCCCCAGGTAGGGGAGACGAACTCGGCCTTGACCACCCCAGTGCGCGATCTCCTGAGCGACGGCGCAACGGTCAAGCCGCGAGTGCCCGACCTCAAAGGTGAGATTGTGGGGCGGCTTTCCTCCGAGGAGCCCTGGCTCGGCGACCCACTCATCTCGGCGGGCACACAGCCGTATAATGACCGGCTTGCGCGCGCGCGCGGACGGCTCACCAAGACGCCAGAGAAGACACCATCGCCGAGCACGGTCGGCCTGGACTCGCATGTCGAGCGCGAGAAGCTCGACGTGGCTCACGACTTCAAGGTGGGCGCGCGCGTGCTCGCCCTCGCGCCCGAGGAGTCGGACGGGTCCGACGGCGGGGCAGACAGCAGAAGTAGTGGTACGTGGGTGCCCGGCCGCGTGCTCGCGGTGCGCGGCACAGGCGAGACGCTCCAATACAAGGTCTCACTCGATGGATACGACTCGGAGACGGATTCGTGGGTGCGCCGCGCGCTTGCGCCATGGCAGCACTGCCGTCGGCTACGCACCTCCCGCCGGGACAGCGTGCCTGCGTGGCGCATTGGTGCACCCCCCGCCCTCCCATAACGCACGGCGCGCCAGTGCACCCCCACCCCCACCCCACCCCTTCACGTTGGCCGTCAGGTCGGTGCGCGCGACCCTTCGGTGCGCACCATCGTCGGAGAGGGGGAGGAGTCAGCCAAGTCCGAAGGTCGGGTTGCCTCGCGCTTGCTCTCCGAGAAGCGCAGAGCGCAGGGGCGTCGTGATCTGGCCTCACGTGAGGCGGAGCGTATGAGTACTTGACGAGGCGCGCGGCCGCGCTTGGGGCAAACCCGCGCTTAGCCGAATAGCTAAGAGTCGCTGAAGAGACCGAGGCAGCGAGACGCTCTGCACCCGCGCATTGCGGCCTCTTTGCGCGTTGCGTATTCGATGCAAAGGGGGGGGGGGGGACGGCCTTCAGCAGGCCCACCTCTGCGATGGGGGAAGCTGCGGGAGGGGGGGCTTGTGGGCGGCGTAGTCACCATCACGTCACCCGCTTACCTGAGCGGGCGCAGTGAGTGATTGCATTCATCTATGCGCGCCGCGGTTCTCCTCACCCTTTTGCCCTGATGAAATCGGAGGTTGCAACGACTGTACAAAGTGTCGCCACTCGTGCATCCATCGACAAGAGAGGTCATGGTGATGAAGGATGCACCACGTCGACGTGGCAGTCAAGATTAGCGTAGTCTCACGTGCGTTAACATACGGACGATCTGAATGATCTCGCGGCTTTTACCAGTAACTTTGGTCCAGGGTAATACGCCACAGAAGTGTGCCTTAGTGCGAGTGTGCCGTGTGCGAGCGGTGTGTAGAAAAAAATGAGCGACGAGCGGGCACGCCGCCGATTGTCCCGCTTATTTTGCCCGCAACTAGCCGAGCTCCCGTGAGGGCGTGTCGAGGATTCCTGCGCTACCTTTGCCCCTGGCTTGGCAACCTATTGCCTATTGTTATAGTATTATAATAGGGGGCAAGAGCGCCCCTGCTCACCGGCGGCACTTACTTACCTCCGGGGGGGGGGAGCGTCATGCCCTGCCTCCTGGCATGGGCTGAGCACTCAACACACTGACCCAGACCCCCAGTGGGCGCGGGTAGCACGACTCGCACTCCTAGGCCCACTTGGGCCAACGCTCGTACTCACCCTTCGGGGGGGAGAGTACGAGGGAGGAAGGGGGAAGGGGGAGGGCAAAGGGCGAGGGGGGGGGAAGGGGGGGGGGGTGAGTTCTAATTTCTATATACATTTCACGGGGCAATTGTAAAAAAACAACCAAACCTGAGGTTGCATCCTCTCATCGTGATCATACGCAGAGTAACCTGCACCTTGAGCTTCCTCAGCTATGAGAGCATTGGCTGGCTCTCCGCGCCAATCGGGTTGCACGAGAGGTCCACCGACGACAGCCGAAAGCGAAAGCTCCGCGCGAGCTCGCACAGGCGCTGCACGCCCGCCGGTCCGATCCGGTTGCGGTCGAGGATGAGCGTATGGGTCCTCCGACACGCTCTTGCCTCAAGCACGCGATAGACCATGTCCAAGGCCTCGTCGTCGAGATCCGCATTGGACAGACGCACGGTGGAGCGGTTGGAGGATACACTGAAGGTACTCCACTCGATGCGCGAGAGGCATGGGAGCGCGGCTTTGGCGAGCGTGCGTAGGACATCGCCGTCTGCACAACTCAAGCGCACTGAGTTGTAGGTACTTGTGGCCCAAAAGAGTTAGCCCGGTCACTCACTATGGGAGTGCGGAGGGCACCAGCTACTATAGGTGAATGAAGGGCAAAATAAGCTCCCTATAGATAGGCTATAGGTTGCGATAGGATGGATCAGCAAAAAAATTTGGGGGTTCTCCGGCGAAATTTTAAAAAAAATACCGAATTTCAGGCCTTCGAAGACGGTGCGCGAAAGGGCTAGCTTCGGGCATTCGCATTCGCCTAGGCTAGGTCCTAGGTGTGTGGAAAATTCGTCCGCCGTTTTACAGAGACGGCACGTGCTCTCTTTGTTTGCAAAGCGGTTGTATGTGCCTCTGCGCCTGTGGGTGATATGTTTAAAATGGAGGTGCGTATCGCGCGCGCCGCCGTCATCGGGGAGGTGTACAGTTTTGCGATATGTGTACGCCCACGTGTTTTGGGTATCGGCGGATATGGGAAGCCTTTTTTTTTTCAGTGGAATAGCAGCGTATGCCGACTTCTCGGGAAGTTTTTTTGGCTCATTATTACAACTTGTAGTAGTATTACTACTATTATTGCCGCAGCCCGTTGCCCCTCCAGCGGTCACCATCATTCGCCCGCTTTTCGGCAAACGGTCACTTCCCCCGGCAAAAAGCGGATTGCGCAGCGTGTCTATTTGCATGCGAGAACCAGCGAGGTCGACTCAACAAGCACTTGACGTGTGTGTTATGAGTTGCCTTACTCTCATAGAGGGGCCGGACGAGCGGGTGACTCCGCGCCGTGCTCGCTCGCTCGACAGCCGTCAAGCGGCGGTGTAACGCCACGGAGGGCAACGTCTGCACAGCTGCTGCCAGGGAGGGGGCTGAGCCACGGCGCGCCAAGTGCTGTGAGCTCCAGCCCGTCGAGCACCGCCGGCTCCTTTCCAAAATTGAGTGCACCCTCGAGCCACGCCGGCTCGATCCCTGCCCACAGGCCACCCGCGTTGCCGAAGCTGGAATTACGGATGGTCTCGCCGCTGCACTTGAGCATTGCCGCGCGTGCATAGGATGCATCAAAGACGGAGTCGACAACAGAGGGGTGCACGTTGGCCTTGCTCAAGTCTTGGGCGAGGTCGCATACATCCGCTCGCGTCCCAATTGGATGCGCAAGCCGGTATGCCCACACGTTTTGCGCGACGAAGAAAGCGTCGGTGTTGTGGCGTGTCACGCGCGCACACCGCTGCCTGGTTGCGGCAAGGGCAGCCTGCGCCTCCGCGATACCGGCCCGTCGTGGCACCTCGGTCAACCGGCCGGTCGTCTTGAGGGAAGGTTTGAGCGCGCCTGGCGACGGCGGCTGGAAGAAGCTGACGACCGAGCCGCGGCCAAGCAGCTCAGAGTGCGAGCCCGGGTCGAGGAGAAGAAGGTCGTGGCCGGCGATCGCGAGCACGAGCATGATGCGCGGCGTGATGTTGAGCAGGTCGTCTCCGGTGTACCGCACCTCGGCCCGCGCCAACGACGCGCCCACGGCAACGTTTGTGCTATGGAACCCGTCCGCGTTGACACTTAGCAGGTGGCCGCTCTGTGGCCGCCGCGAGACGGAGACGTCGCGGTACGTGTTGTTGCCCTGCCCGCCCGACTCGAGGATGCCCATATTAGTCCCACCATGAACTGCAACTCCGTCGATGACCATGCGCTCCGAGCCCATGACCATGAAGGAGTGGGGGTAGCCACGCGGCATGACGGTGATAGGGTCGCCGACGGCAGGCCGGTCAGCCGCCAATAGATACTGCAGGTGATCGAGCTGTAGCGAGTACTCCAGCGTCGCACAGCCGAAGACGACATCGGGACCCTCAATACACATCCATGAGCCGGTTACCTTGCTTTGTACGTAGGAGCACGCTCGGCAGCCACCGCTACAGTCGCTACGCGCGTACCGCGTTGCGTCGGCCACATCTGCACAACACGGATCGATGTAGCGCGCCTCGCAAGCGTCGCGCGCCGCGGGGTCAAAGCCACGCGTCGAGGTGGCCGCGACGTCGCCACAAGCGTCGTCCCCAAGGCGTGTCCGGCCTTCGATGAAGCTGGAAATGTCCACAGGGGCGACGCAGCCGCTGGAGCGGACCGGCTGTGCCGCCTCGAGCCAAATGTTGACGGCGGCGTTCTGCCCATTGTTAGTTTGTCGCCGTATTTGACCCGTATGCGGGTTCCAGAAGGCCACCTACAAGCCAAGAGAAGGGCCGACTGATGGCGCGACACATAATGCGTGTGCGCGCGCGTCGTGTTCGTCGAGGAAGGCAGGCGTCGATAACATCCGCACGTGTGTGTGTGTTACCTTGGTGTTACCGTCGGCGAAGAATTTGAAAACGCCCGTAGACGTGTCGGGCATGGCGTAGGAAGTGTCAAAGGCAGCCCGAATAATGCCGCGCTCTGCGTGGGCCATGCCTGTCACGACACCTTGCGCAAAGACGGGGGGGTCGTAGTCTACGACACCACCGAGCCATGTAGTGTTGGCGCAGTCGCGCAGCATGAGGCCGCCGCCATACGAAAACCAAAACACGGCGGACCGTGCGTCGATGTGCATGTCACGCGCCCCAGAGACCACGAAGAGCTCTCCGCCGAAGCAGTATTCAGCTGGAGGCACAACAAAGCGTGGCTCGCCGATGTCGGCCGCGCGCTGCAACGCCGCCATCAGAAGTGTCGCCTCTCGAGACGGGGGAGACCTGCCCGCGCGCGGAGGTGCGGCGCAGGGAGAGACAAATGGCGGTGGAGGCAGTGGTAGACCGGGCGGGGGGGTGGGTGGAGGGAGCAAGGGGGGGCCGGGGGGATCGGGCGGCGTTGGTGGGGCGGGAGGGCTTGGAGGCAGTTTCGGCGGTGCGGGCGGCGGCGGTGCGGGCGGCGGTAGCGGTGGCAGGCTCGGAAGAGGCGAGGGGATGGGCGGAGGAGGAGTCGGGCTGGGCTTAGTGGGCGGGGTTCCTGGCGGGACCGGAGGTGACGGCGCAGGCGGTGGCATTGGAGGTGGGGGCCACGAGGGTGGCAAAGGGGGTGGATCGGGTGATGGACTCGGTGGCGGTGGGTTTGCCGGTGGCAAGGGCGGCGTGGGTGGAGGCGAAGGCGGGAAAGGGGGCGGTGTCGGTGAAGGGGCCGGCGGTGAAGTTGGTGGGCATGGAGGCGGTGGCGCAGATGGTGGTGCTTTGGGCGGTGCAGCCGGAGGCGGCGGTACAAAAGGAGTCGGCGGTTCGCCGGGCGGCAGCGGCGGAGCAGCAGACGGCACGAGTGGCGAGCCCGGTTGTGGCAGTATGGGCGGGAGCCTTGGTCGTAGAAATGACGGCGGGGAGGCCGGCGCATCTTCCGGTTGCAGCGCAGACGCCGATGAGCGTGCGACAATGGGCGGTGTGGACGGCGGAGATGACGAAACTGGCAGTTGCAGCGGGGACGTCGGGGTCCAAGGATGAGGTGGTCCGCGAGAAGCCGGCGATGAAGGTGCCGCCGCCGGTTGATGGAGATGAGCCCACGGCGGCCACCAAGGCGTCGGCAGGGACAGCGTAGCGACGAGTGGTGGTGGCAAAGTTGGTGGATTTGGCGGCGCCCATGGCGGCAACAAAGTGAGCCGCGGCGAGGGCGGCACCGCTGGAGAGGGCGCCGTGGGGCTCGTGGGGCTCGGACGCGGTGCGCGCGGGGGAGTCAGCGCAGAAGGCACGGCGCGAGGCGACAAGGGTGGGCGAGATGGTTGCGGTCGCCGCGAGGGTAGCGTGAGCTGAGAGAGTGGCGGTAGCACGAGCGGCAATGCCGTCGGGGACGGCTCCGAAGGTGCCAATGGCGGCGGTTGCAACGGTGGGCGCGGCGATGCCAGGGCCATAAGCGGCGACGGCCAAGCCGGCGGATCTGGTGGCGCTGATGGCGGCAGCGGTTTGAGGGGAAATGAAGCGGGTTTTGCCCGTAAGGACTCGGCGGGGCTGAATGGGCGATCGTGCGGGCGTCGCGAAGCCGAGGGTACAGCTGTAGGCGATAGGGGCAGGCGGGAAGGGGGCGGTGGCCGCCAGGGTGAGGTGCGAGGAACGGGCGGCGACGACACGAGCCACGGTGCCGCTGCTGGCACTAGCATGGGTTGTATAGGCGGACGCGCTTCGATCATCACGGCAGACTGTGTGACTGCTGTCGCTATGGAGCTCTGCACCGATGCGCCCGTTTGGGGCGCTTGAGGACGAACAACGGGTAGCGCGGGCAGAGGAGCCTCGAGTGGGCATGGGGATGATGTTCCCCTGGAATTCGCAGCTGCATTTGAGCACCCTGACGCAGCAGGTGCCGGTGATTCCAGGAGCGCAGGCGCCCATTGCAAGAATGGGGGCGATGGGAGGGTCGGCAGATCCAAGAGCGATGGAGCGGCTGGCAGCGGCTGCTGGAAGAGGGAGGCCACAGGCGGCAATGTCGTTGGCAGCTGCGTACGGAGAGGGGGCGCGAGTGCAGGTTCAAGTGGTGGGGTGGGGGTTAGAAGTGGAGCGTCAGTGAGCTTCGCGTCTTCGTGGTGTAGTGGCGGAGGTGCGCGGTGATGGCTATCCAGTGGGCTGGGCAAGGGCATTGGCCTATTGAGGACCGCCACATGCTGTGGGAAACCCAAAGGCTTTGAGGGTTGATTCACTGGGTTTGGGAGCGCGCCCGAATGCTCAGGAGACTGAACAGACGTGCTGGAGGGCCGCCCCGACGGTTTACCGGGCGTAAGCGGTTCTCTTTTTTCGCGACCTCCACCAGAGGGCAAAGCCATTAGAAGCGATGGCGATGGGCGAGCAGGGGAGAGAACAGACGGTGAGTGGGACAGCAATTCAGACGCCAAATCCACTGGCGAGGGCGCCGAGCGTGGCGGCTCGCCCACAGCAGTCCATTCGCTGGCCGCCGGCCGGGCGGCCAAAAGCGCCACCAATATGAGGATCGCGCCGCCCGCGAGGAGCAGCGCGATAACGAGGCGGCGTGTGAGGCGAGCAGGGTTCGCGCTGCCACGCTCAGCTTCCTCCTCCCCCATCTGAGTGTACCGTCTGATCAGCTCCATCACCGGCCGAAGGCAACCCCAAGCCAATGCCAAAGCCAACAACAGTCAAGTGGGGCGCTGAGGCGGCCGGAGAGCTCTAGCAGAGCGGCGAGGAGGGATGTGTGAAGCGGGCGGTGGTCCTTTCGTTCAGTTTGCGAGGGAAAGATGGGCTTGGAGAAGGAAGGAGGCTCGAGGCGGGGCGGTAGGGCTGTACAGGTTGTCGCGAGGAGAGGGAGGGAGGTGGTTCAGAGTGGGGGAGAGCACGCGGGAAGAGGAGAGAATAGAAGTGAGAGTGTGGTGGAGAGGAGCAAGGCTGCCGACGGCGGGCGCTCGCTCTCGCTCTCCACTCCCGCGCCAAGATCCTCTTTTCTTTTCTTTCGTTCCCACTCAAGAAGTTATAATCGCTCTCTTCTATCCGGGTGGTGGGTGTGAAAGCCTTTCGGATATGTTGTGGGTTCTACTATCGCAACCACAACTAGTGGTATAAAAAACCTTTTAATACTCTTACCGCATTCGCGGCGAATGGAACCACTACCTACTACACGTAGCACTTAGCATACTTTCTACACCCCCATTCCCCCGGCCCTCCCCTCCCCGCCATCAGGCGGCTCCCTAGCCCCTAGTCCCTAGGTGTTAAACACAGGAACAGTGTGTTTCTACGGAAGTCAAAAACAGTGTTTCTCAATGTGTTTCTAGGAGACCCCTATGTCCGGAACAGAGGACTGCGTGCGCGCGCGGTGAGAAAGAGGGCTGCGCGCGCGCGCGCGCGCGCGGTGAGAGTGAGCGCGCGAGCGAGGCCATAGCATAATCAATCCCGCCACCTTGACGAATTGGGATGGCCCATAGGCCATAGGGCCTGAGGGCAATGAGGAAGGAGCAAGGCCGGCGACAGGCGCGGCGAAAGAGACGACTTCGGAGGTGCTGACGGGCTGAAGCCCGTCAGCAGAGGAAGGCAGGCAAGCGGGCTTGGGCGAGGGCGAGGACGGCGGCGAGAGCGACATCGAACGAGCGGCGAGAGGCGAGGGCGAGTGAGAGGAGGGCTGTGTTGGCAGGGGCTGGTGAGGAGAGGCGAGATTGTAGGTGTGACTGGTGGAGTGGAGTGGCTGTGGCTGTGGATGTGCATTGGGACTCTAAAGATTGTTGAGACCAGGGATGGGGCTCTCCAGGGGCGACCGTGCTCACAGAGGGCTGAGCACGGGGAGCACTGGGGCTGGAGGGAGGCATGGCACCGGCAGGCCGGCAGGAACACCGCTCACACGAGCCTGGGGCGACGGTGGTCGAGAGAGCTCGCCCAGAGCCCCAGGGAGTGCGGCCATGGGCGCGACTCTCGGAACTCTGGGACAAGAGAAAGCGCGGGAAACACACAGGCACAGGGCGCGCGCAAGGAAAGAAAGGGGGCGCACACATGAGAAAAAAACAAGGGAGGGGGATCGAGAGCGATCCCCCCTATCCTAACACACGGGGAAAGAGAGGGAGATCGGAATCGGAGGATCCCGATCGGACGGAGAGGATGCAACCCGAAGGGAGAAACCAAAACACGCGAAGGCGGGAAAGTAAAGAGAGAGGGCCTCTCTTTGGGAAGCCTAAAAGGCCCCTTGTCGCATTCGCGAATCGACACTCGTTAGGCTTCTCTTCGTCGTTCGGCATTTATCGTTATAATTCTCTGCTTTCTCTCGTTCTCGGTCAAAAGCTTCGCTTGGATGCATGGGATCGTGGGTGGTGGAGCGCCCTCTTTCTTTCTCTCGAAAGAGAAGGGAAGTTTCCCCACCTTTCTTTCTTCCTCCCAGGCGCCTCGCAAATAGGTTTAATTTGCTATCTTCCCTGCGCTTCTTTATCTGCTTCTGGGGGCAATCAGGTTAAATTTGCAATCTCATCGCATCTTCCCCTTAGTTAGGCGCATCGCACTCCTTTCGTCTTATTGGGTAGGTCTCTTGGAATCCTGCGTAGCAAGATTGCCTCTCGTTTCCGTTATGGTGCGAAAAAAAAAAATCTGAAGATTCAGGCTACTACCGCTAGCTATAAAGACCACGCACTCACGGTACCGACTCACGCCATCGCCTATACCCCAGAACACTCACTCCCTTTACACTACCCCCTTCATTCCTTTGTCTTTGGTATCGGGGGGGGGGGGCCGCGTGCACTACGACGGGCCAAGCGCAAGGGGCGGGCTGGGGCAGACCTGTTGTTGGGTGTTCCTATGGCAGACAAACGTAAAACGCCTTCTTAACTATCTTAAATTGTCCCCGGGGGGTCTCGGCCCCCGCCCTTCGGCCTTTCTTCGTCCGCTGCCGCACTTTCGCGGTGTTTGCTTGCCGTGCGGGGTGTCCTCCCGTTGATATACCGTAGACAGGCGGTTCTCTTACCTATTCTCGAGCCGGATCGTGTCGTTTTTTTTGTCGTTCTTTTCCCGTCTTTCTCTTCGTTCTCCTACGGGCGTGTGCTACATGGCGCGCGCCATGGCCCCCTTCTGGGGGGCCCCTCGGGGCCCCCCAGAGGGCCAGCCAGGGCAGCTCAGGGGGCAGTGGAGGCTGGGGCAGTGCCCCTGGCCTCTCCTGCCTCTCCCTCGCTCGCCTCGCTGGCCCTGGGTGCCCACCTGGCGGCCTCGGTGGTCTGTGGCTCAGTGGTGAGGGGGGGGGTCAGTACGAGCGAGGGCCAGTGCAGGCGAGTGCGTGCGTCGCGCGGCGCGCGCTCGGGGAAGGTCTGGGCCAGAGTGGTGTCAGCTCAGCCCCTCCCAGCAGGCAGGGGCTGAGGTTGGTTGTGCAGGCCCACCCAGGGGGTGTCTGCGATGGAGAGAGGGGGGCGCGAGGCCCCCATTGGCCTCCTACTTATAAAAGTAGTTGTTTCCGTTATGGTGCGATTCCCCTTCCAGACGGGATCGCCGACAGATCGCCTTCTGATCGTCGTCCGCCGTCGTCGTCTGGCCGGAGTGTTTGGGTTTGATTTCAGTCGAGTTATGTGAGAAAGTCGTGGGGCGAGAGTCGGGGTGTTTTCCTGGGTGTCTCTGTCCGTCGTCCTGTCGTCAGTCGTCATCCGTCGCTCTCGCTCTCGTCGCTCTCGCTCTCGTAACACTCATACCCTACAGTCTCGCCTCTCCTCGCCAGCCCCTGCCACCACAGCCCTCCTCTCACTCGCCCTCGCCTCTCGCCGCTCGTTCCATGTCGCTTTCGCCGCCGTCCTCGCCCTAGCTCAAGCCCGCCTGCCCGCCTTCCTCTGCTGACGGGCTTCAGCCCGTCAGCACCTCCGAAGTCGTCTCTTTCGCCGCGCCTGCCGCCGGCTTTGCACCTATTAGTAACGGCGAAGGTCGGGTTCTTTCACAGGTTAAAAAAACAACGCGAGAACATGGGGCTACACGCCCCGAGCAACAAACATATTCGGAAAATGATAAGCCCTCTGTACACTATAGACAAGGATTTCAACCTAGGAGCATCAGAAGACCTCTTGCAGGCGGCGAGAGCCCTGGACATACGGAACATCACCTAGGGTAGCTAAATCTCTAAATAGGAACCACAGCGGAAATTAATAAAGATCTTACGTTATATAAATGAGGAAAACCCGAGTCGAAGCTAGATCAAGGGACGAGCCACAGTCTCCCACCCCCTTCTCTCCAACTCCCGGCCGAAGCAGCGCGCGCGGCCTCCCTGGAACCAGCTTCTCCGCTAAAGAGGGAACTGGGGAAGGGGGAGGGGGTTGCTGGGGGTTAAGGTTGGGTAGTAGGGAGGTTCACTAGCAAGCTGCCTCACGCCGCACATGTAGCGGGAATTTTGAAGAAGATTTTTTAGAAGTTAAAATAGTGTTTGACCGCCCTACTATGGGCTAAGGAGAAGGTGTTTTAAGCCACTCGGTCTCCATGTGGGAAAGTTGTACTTGCATATTTGTGTAATTTGTTTCCATTTTTCTTTAAGAATCGGGAGTCTCTTCTTTCATGGCAAGATTGAAATGCAAAACAGTGGAAAGTATTGAAGAGAGACTGCGTATGAAAAATGGAAAACACGGGAAAATAGTTGATAATTGAGACAGATTGCGCAGTACAAGTGGCAAAGAATGGCACAGCGTGCACTTGTGTGCCGCACGCTTCTTACTTATAAGGCGGGTACAAATGCTCATAAAAATGCCAACGTCACGAGCTCGTCGATAGAGAGGAGCAGTCGCGCTGCGTCAGATGTTTCAGGCATCCTTTGGGTGGCCGTGCGTGATGGCTGCGCTATTGCACTCTCATGCCGGGTAGAAGCTAAGTCGGAGGGTTGTTTCAGCGGCGATACAATCTGCCTAGGGGATGCCAGCATGACTGCGTCGCCGGGGAAAGGGGCAAATGCTAAAAACGCCATGCCCACTTGACGCAGCATGGCCACCAAAGCCTCGCACTGTTCTCGCTGCCGTTGCGAACAGCATATTGCGAATTCTTTTGCGAGTGTGTAAGCCGTTGCACGATCGATACCCTGATCAATCGCATCGAAGAAAAGGCTGCCTGGAGGCAACCATGGTCTGCGGCTTGCTGTAATGGGTAACGCAGATATCAGCCGTTGCCATGCCGTACATGCCTTGAGGAACATGGAGTCTCCCTCAAACACCGCCCTCGAGGAGATCTTGTGCTCCTTGCTAGTTGCCTTGACCGGGGATGTGGACACCAAAATTGGCATGCAAGCTGGTCGCGATGCTAATTCTCTTGGGCCATCCATTGTCTGCAGGAGCTTCTCATGGCGTGGGCCAGCATGTGCAGAAGAAACAGCGTGCGCAGGCGCACAAGACGCTGGCGACAGCGCTGGCTTTGGTGTATCCGTATCATGGACATAAGAGAATGAGCGCTGGCAGTCGTTGTCTAATGTGCGTTGCTGGTTGACGATCTGTTGAACTTCTTTTGATAGTGGGTATCTCGAAGAAAATGCTGCCTGATCTCGTCGATGTAAATCGTAAGTGGTCAGGTCCAATACGTTCGCTGATCGTTTTGCCACAGAATCCACGTTGACAACGGCGATGCGCTTGCGGTCCATTCTCATCTTGTTTAGGGTCGTGAGAGGCAATAATTCCTGCTGAGAAGATGAATGAGCAACATAGTGGGTGGCATCTGAATCGCTGCAATTTTGCAATATTGGGCGAGCAGCCGGAGGAATATCCTGCCTCATGGTCGATAGGAAAGTTGGCGAGGATCTCGCAGATGTTGAGGGTGTAGAAGGGCTTACGTGCTCATCAAGATCTTTGGTGCGCCATAGAGGAGCTAAGTGCTGTCTTTGGTCAGCGTTGTTCATGCCGATGTCCGGTGACGTGGTGAATAAGCAGAAGGGCACCCCGGCAGCTTGAATGCAGGGAGAGATTGCGTGCTGCTTGACGTTGGATCCCCTCGTCACCTCGCTCCCTCCACTCCTCCAGTCAAACTCAATTGTTGCATCGGAATTGGCGAGCGATTGGAAAACGGAGCATGCTTCGTGTGTTTGGCAAGCCATGACGGAGCTCTAATGGGCCGCTGAGAACGGCTCTTGCGTCGATGCGAGCGGCAGCTAGACAAAGCACTCGTCCGAAGAGTTATCTCGTTTTCGATTGAGGTCGAGAGCCACGGTTGATAACAGGAGCGGAGCGCCTTGCGTGCGAGGCGATGGCTGCAGCGGGCGAGGGGTGCAAGCGGCCTGTGGGATGAACGGGCTTCAGTCGTCAGGTCGGTTCGAGAAGTGGGGACGGGTGGAGGAGCGGCAGGGAGGCGTGGTGGGGACGGCGGGGCGTACGGGCCTGGCGCTTGCGGGGGAGGCGGGGTGGGGGATGAGGAGCGGGGGGCGGGGGGAGCGGGGGCAAGGGTGGCGGGAGGGGAGCGAGGCGATGGGCTCTGCTGAGGAGAGAAGGCGGATGAGACGCTGCCGAGATTGGCCAATCAAAGCCGGTGGGATACGAGCGAGATCGTCGCGTGGCGTCCGCGGCGTCGCCGATGCCCGTTCGGTATCTGAGTGGCGAGATCGAAGATCAGAGCGAGATTGGTGCCGATGATGAGTGGCACATCCGTCGAGATCGCCGAGCTGTGCGTTGGAGGATCGAGATCGGATCGCACGCCCCTTCGATTGCCCCTCTGCGAAATGAGGGGGCGCGGGAAGTGGGCAGACCGTTATCCGTTGAACGGTGGGCGGATGACCTGTGAAGTACAAGTTGGATCGCTAGCCCAAATATGGATTGTAGCGATACCGCGATACCTACGTACTACAGCGCGGCCGCCCGGAAAGGGGTCATATGCCTCACGATGAGGGCCATGAAAGATGTCGCGAGGTCAAAGGGCGACGCGTTCTGCTCGCTGCTCGTGAGAAGACGCATGATAGGGCGGTCAAACAGGGTTTTTTTATTAGGGGTAAGAAAATGACCATCTCAGGGTTGAGAAAATTTGAGGATTCTTTTCGGTAGAAAGTTCCCGATACACCCAACAAGCACATATCCGGGGCCCATTAGGACCAAGACTCCCCCCTTGGGCCCCAACAACAAAACGTAACAAAATACTAACAGAAGACGCTAAAGTCGCAAAGGGCCGAAAAGCTGAACTTGAAATCGAGACCGGGCGCGGTGCGTGCCCGTTTTCTTTCGACGATCCATCCAGATGAGGGGGCCCGCCAGACACCAAATACACAGGGGCCACCCACACAGTCACGCCAATCGGGCGGGACGCGCGCCGAAATCTCGTTGGAATCAGCCATTGTGGAAATCAAAGCCGCAGCTTGGATTGTAACGAGGTGAACGAGATGTAACGAGATGGCCTGATGGCCCGACGACGAGATGAACGAGATGGCCTTGATGGCCCGACGAGATGAACGAGATGGCCTTGATGGCCCGACGAGATGAACGAGATTTTTCGGGTAACGGAACTGGACGAGGAGTTTCCCCACTAAGCTTGGTCGTAATGCGGTGAAACCGATTTGCAGACAAGCGGGAAACCGGGGCGGAAGGAACTGGCAAGGAAGCCGGCAGGAAGGCAGAGGAAATGTCTTGGCAAGGCGACGGAGGCAGGATTTTAACGGTAGACGGAGTGCAGAATTTTAACGGTAGGAAGACAGGAATTTCAACAGTAGGAAGAGGCAGGATTTTTACCGTAGAAGAAGAGCGTGGAATTTAACTGTAGAAGAAGAGCGGAGAGGAGAAGGAGCGGGGCTCGAACTGCAGAGCGCTCCGTCCGGACTCGAACTCGCGACCCAGAGCAAAAGGTTGGTGGAGGCGGTGGGTTGAACCACTATGCCACGCGAGAGTTTACGTAGCCATAGGGCCGATGGGAAGGGCTGAGAACCGCCCTATATACTCTGGGTTTTTTTTCTCTTCTTCTTCACTTTTCTTCTTC
>CM030940.1:132335-279690 GCA_018136815.1 Isochrysis galbana | reverse complement strand
GGGGGGGGGGGGGGGGGGCCTCGCACCAATTTGGTGGCGTCGTCAGCCACCGTTGCGGCAGGAAAGGGGCCATGGCGCGAGGGACTGTTAGAGGGGTACCGCCATGCTCGATCCGTACCCCACTGGGGTACATTGTAAGGCAAAACATTTTAACCGAGAGGGGAAAAGGGAGAGAGAGGTGAGGGAGGGAGAGCGGGAGAAAGGGAGAGGGTGGGAGGGAGGACGCTGCCGCCGCCGACTGTGCCCACCTCATCAAAGGCGCCCACGCCGCGCCGTCCGTGTTCTGTGTGAGCGCTGCGCCAGCCCTCACCCTCCTCGCCCTCGTCCTTCCTTCCCGCTCCCGTCACTGCGCTATAGCTATAGCGCGTGCACGCTCGCCGCCTGCCACAGGTGACAGGTGCGACCAGCGACCAACTCCGCCAACTTGTCGGTCGCCGCGCCGACCCTGCCGCCCTCTTCCAATGAAAGCCGGCGCTCCACCTCTGTGCGGTGCTGGCGCGCCGTACCGATAGCCCGGTCACTCACTCATTTTAACCACTATTTCCCACCTCCCCTGGGTGTCCAAGGATTCCTTAGGGTCCCCCCCTACCTGCCCCGCCAACTCCCTCCCCACTCCGAACGACCCCCTCCCACCCCACGAAGGGCAATGGCGTCGGTGAGGGACCCCCCTCCCTTCCCCCGCGCGTGGCGGGCTATTTTGGGAGATTCAGGCGGGCGCTCACGGGAGGGAATCAGAGTGGTGAATGTGGGGCGCATCACTCTAAAAAACGCGGAGCTTCCGCGACGTCCGATCGCCCGCGATCGGCCGAAGAATGGCCTGGAGGTGGTGGCCATGCAGAGCCCAGAGCTCTCGCGAGCAGGGTGGGGGGTCACTAGTAGGTCGCACGCTGGTTCTTGAGGGTCGCACACACTCGCACTAACCCATCCTGGCCCCTCGCACCGCAGGAATGCCTCGATTCGATCCGGCCCGACGCCCAGGGCCATGGCCCCTATTGACGTCGACCAGCGCTCGATTGGACGCCCGGAGGTGCAGCTCTTCAAGTGGCCGTGCGGCGCGACGGGCCGGTCGCGACCCGGCTGTTCCGGGCCTGCCTGTAGCCCCCAAAGCCTCCTGGCCCGGCCCCACGCGTTCGCGCCCAGCGTTGATTCGAAATCTTGAGAGCTGGTGTGTGTCGTGTTCACGTCTCACCTCCGCCTTCACCGCAAAGGCGTGCGCCGAGGCCGTTAGGTACATGAATTTGGCTCCTGGGGCGGAACCATTTCATATGATGAGTGTTAACTTGCCCTATGCAAGCTGAGGGGCAAGGAAGTGCCAGCGGCAATCGCAGTCGCGTTCGAAAGTTGGGCACTCGGGCCCGTTCGGCCCGTAGCCTTGGTCTTGTTTTCGGTGTTGCACAGGGCCAACTTCGACGCCATGTGCGCGGGCGGCGGCGGCGATTGGCGTGGCTGCTAGGGCGGCATATTCAGATATGGTGCCTGGCAGGGCATTCTATCCCAGTGGATGACCGAGAAAGCGCCGGCAGCGCGCCCGGTAGCGGTCGAAAGTTGGGCACTCGGCCCGTACGGCCGGGTGACGTTGGCGTAGTCGTCGGCGCCACACACGGCCGACTATTTCGCGATGCGCGAGGGCGGCGGCGGCGATTGGCGTGGCTGCTCGGTCGGCATATTCGGATATGGTGCCTGGCAGGGCATTCTATCCCAGTGGTTGACCGAGAAAGCGCCGGCAGCGCGCCCGGTAGCGGTCGGAAGTTGGGCACTCGGCCCGTTCGGCCGGGTGACGTTGGCGTAGTCGTCGGCGCCACACACGGCCGACTACTTCGCGATGCGCGCGGGCGGCGGCGGCGATTGGCGTGGCTGCTCGGGCGGCACTTTTGAATATGGTGCCTGGTGGGGCATTCTATCTCAGTGGATAGCCGAGAAAGCGCCGGCAGCGCGACCGCTCGCATTCGAAAGTTGGGCACTCCGGCCCATTCGGCCGGGTGACGTCAGCGTAGTTGACGGCGCCACACACGGCCGACTACGGCGCGATGCACGCGGGCGGCGGCGGCGATTGGCGTGGCTGCTAGGGCGGCATATTCGGATATGGTGCCTGGCAGGGCATTCTATCCCAGTGGATGACCGAGAAAGCGCCGGCAGCGCGCCCGGTAGCGGTCGAAAGTTGGGCACTCGGCCCGTACGGCCGGGTGACGTTGGCGTAGTCGTCGGCGCCACACACGGCCGACTACGGCGCGATGCACGCGGGCGGCGGCGGCGATTGGCGTGGCTGCTCGGGCGGCATATTCGGATATGGTGCCTGGCAGGGCATTCTATCCCAGTGGATGACCGAGAAAGCGCCGGCAGCGCGCCCGGTAGCGGTCGAAAGTTGGGCACTCGGCCCGTACGGCCGGGTGACGTTGGCGTAGTCGTCGGCGCCACACACGGCCGACTATTTCGCGATGCGCGCGGGCGGCGGCGGCGATTGGCGTGGCTGCTCGGGTGGCATATTCGGATATGGTGCCTGGTAGGGCATTCTATCCCAGTGGATGACCGAGAAAGCGCCGGCAGCGTGCCCGGTAGCGGTCGAAAGTTGGGCACTCGGCCCGTTCGGCCAGGTGATGTTGGCGTAGTCGTCGGCGGCACGCACGGCCGACTATTTCGCGATGCGCGCGGGCGGCGGCGGCGATTGGCGTGGCTGCTCGGGCGGCATATTCGGATATGGTGCCTGGTAAGGCATTCTATCCCAGTGGATGACCGAGAAAGCGCCGGCAGCGCGCCCGGTAGCGGTCGAAAGTTGGGCACTCGGCCCGTTCGGCCGGGTGACGTTGGCGTAGTCGTCGGCGGCACACACGGCCGACTACTTCGCGATGCGCGCGGGCGGCGGCGGCGATTGGCGTGGCTGCTCGGGCGGCATATTCGGATATGGTGCCTGGCAGGGCATTCTATCCCAGTGGTTGACCGAGAAAGCGCCGGCAGCGCGCCCGGTAGCGGTCGACAGTTGGGCACTCGGTCCGTTCGGCCGGGTGACGTTGGCGTAGTCGTCGGCGGCACACACGGCCGACTACTTCGCGATGCGCGCGGGCGGCGGCGGCGATTGGCGTGGCTGCTCGGGTGTCATATTCGGATATGGCGCCTGGCAGGGCATTCTATCCCAGTGGTTGACCGAGAAAGCGCCGGCAGCGCGCCCGGTAGCGGTCGAAAGTTGGGCACTCGGCCCGTACGGCCGGGTGACGTTGGCGTAGTCGTCGGCGCCACACACGGCCGACTATTTCGCGATGCGCGCGGGCGGCGGCGGCGATTGGCGTGGCTGCTCGGGCGGCATATTCGGATATGGTGCCTGGCAGGGCATTCTATCCCAGTGGTTGACCGAGAAAGCGCCGGCAGCGCGCCCGGTAGCGGTCGAAAGTTGGGCACTCGGCCCGTTCGGCCGGGTGACGTTGGCGTAGTCGTCGGCGGCACACACGGCCGACTACTTCGCGACGAGCGCGGGCGGCGGCGGCGATTGGCGTGACTGCTCGGGCGGCATATTCGGATATGGTGCCTGGTAGGGCATTCTATCCCAGTGGATGACCGAGAAAGCGCCGGCAGCGCGCCCGGTAGCGGTCGACAGTTGGGCACTCGGTCCGTTCGGCCGGGTGACGTTGGCGTAGTCGTCGGCGGCACACACGGCCGACTACTTCGCGATGCGCGCGGGCGGCGGCGGCGATTGGCGTGGCTGCTCGGGTGTCATATTCGGATATGGCGCCTGGCAGGGCATTCTATCCCAGTGGTTGACCGAGAAAGCGCCGGCAGCGCGCCCGGTAGCGGTCGAAAGTTGGGCACTCGGCCCGTACGGCCGGGTGACGTTGGCGTAGTCGTCGGCGCCACACACGGCCGACTATTTCGCGATGCGCGCGGGCGGCGGCGGCGATTGGCGTGGCTGCTCGGGCGGCATATTCGGATATGGTGCCTGGCAGGGCATTCTATCCCAGTGGTTGACCGAGAAAGCGCCGGCAGCGCGCCCGGTAGCGGTCGGAAGTTGGGCACTCGGCCCGTTCGGCCGGGTGACGTTGGCGTAGCCGTCGGCGCCACACACGGCCGACTATTTCGCGATGCGCGCGGGCGGCGGCGGCGATTGGCGTGGCTGCTCGGGTGGCATATTCGGATATGGTGCCTGGTAGGGCATTCTATCCCAGTGGATGACCGAGAAAGCGCCGGCAGCGTGCCCGGTAGCGGTCGAAAGTTGGGCACTCGGCCCGTTCGGCCAGGTGATGTTGGCGTAGTCGTCGGCGGCACGCACGGCCGACTATTTCGCGATGCGCGCGGGCGGCGGCGGCGATTGGCGTGGCTGCTCGGGCGGCATATTCGGATATGGTGCCTGGTAAGGCATTCTATCCCAGTGGATGACCGAGAAAGCGCCGGCAGCGCGCCCGGTAGCGGTCGAAAGTTGGGCACTCGGCCCGTTCGGCCGGGTGACGTTGGCGTAGTCGTCGGCGGCACACACGGCCGACTACTTCGCGATGCGCGCGGGCGGCGGCGGCGATTGGCGTGGCTGCTCGGGCGGCATATTCGGATATGGTGCCTGGTAGGGCATTCTATCCCAGTGGATGACCGAGAAAGCGCCGGCAGCGCGCCCGGTAGAGGTGGGAAGTTGGGTGTTCGAACGCATTTCGGTACGTTACCGTTTAGGCGGTTTTTGCGCCAATGCCGATATTCGTCAAGATGTGCGAGGCTGGAGAGAGCAATTGGCTCGGCCATTTGAGCAGCATATCTTGATTTAACGTTTTCTGCTGTCCCAGTTGAAATGGATGAAAGAAAAGACCATGCCATCCGCCCGGTCGCGGTGCCAAATTAGCCGCTCTAGCCCTCGGTGACTAGTGGTTCACGTAAGCGTCTTGAGTTTTGTGATACTTTCGTACACATTGAAGTGCAAAATTATGAGTTTGACTTATGGTCCAGTGTGTAAAGAACCACTTCTTGTAGACCCAGTGAGTTGGCGTCCAAATTCTCCTCGTCATTCCATGTTTGTGCCTCGCATGAAGGGCCTCACTAAAAATATACCGGAGGGGGGCCCGACTGTATTTCGCGCACCGTCTTCGAAGGCCTGAAATTCGGTATTTTTCGAAAATTTCGCCGGGGAACCCCCAATTTTTTTTGCTGATCCATCCTACCGGAACCTATAGGGAGCTTATTTAGCCCTTCATTTACCCATAATTGCTGGTGCCCTCCGCACCCCCATAGTGAGTGACCGGGCTAGTACCGACCGCCCTCCCTCTTCGTTCCCAGCCCCACCACCTTTGGCTCTCAAAGACGCTTGCCGCTCCTCCAGCCGCCAGAGGGAGGGAGAGGGAGGGAGGGAGGGGGGGGGAGGGGGGGGAGAGAGGGGGGGGAGGGGGGGGGGGGGGGGGGGAGAGAGAGAGAGAGAGAGAGAGAGAGAGAGAGAGAGAGAGAGAGAGAGAGAGAGAGAGAGAGAGAGAGAGAGAGAGAGAGAGAGAGAGAGAGAGAGAGAACCCCCCGTTTGCTCTCGGGGGATTTTTTCTCCCCCCGATAGCTAATACTGGGGTATCCGCTTACGGCACCTTCCATGAGCAATCTCCCGATAGCTCTCGGGGGATTTTCTCGGTCCCCCGATAGCTCTCGGTGGGGCTGTTGGCGATCGGGAGAAAATTTCCCCCCGATAGCTCCTGGGGGCCCCCGAGAGCTCCTGGGGGGCGTTGGCTCCTGGGGGGTAACAGATACCGTTTTGCGCGATTAAGCGGCTCGAGAAGCGCATCTCGCGCGAGAGAAGGGCGCGCCCCCCCCGCGGTCCACCCGTTCCCGCGGGAGCCCCTTCCAGCTTCCAGCCCCATCCCACTGCCATGCCTAATGGCATAGGAAAGGCCATCGGGCCAATCATCCAGCACACACCGCTGACCGCTGACGTCGCACTATGCATGCGAACACCTGAATCTAGTACAACACGGTCACAACTCGGCAGCGGTCGTTCGGGGTTCGGGCGGCACACTGACGAGCCGGCGACGAATTCGGGCTCGGCGGCTCGCTCATCTGCCGTTACGAAATCTCGTCCGCCAACTGAAGGGCTCGGCGTTGGTTGACCTCGACGTGTGCTGATCGTGAGCTCGCAAGCGCTCCCTGTCGATCTCGGCCCGGAGGCGAGGGAGCAAAGAATCTCGATCTCGAGGTCGACATGATTAATATGTGGTCCTCTCGCTGATCGGCACTGAGGTTTGTATCTCGGATTCGCCGATCATCCGGGCATTGGGGTGAGGAGTTAGCCCTTGAGAAAGGAGAGGGGAGGAGAGGCAGGCGGCGAGCCATCCCCGAATCTGAAGACGATCTCGGGCGCGCCCTTCATTCAGATCAAGATCTCGCCGAGACGAATAGCACAAAGCCGATTCAGATCCGATCTCTATCTCGGACATCTGAATCAGCGCAGGCCGAGATCGCGTTCCTCAGGGAGACGACGCCGAGATCACTGCGGAGGCGGAGGCCCACCAGAGTGCTCTCGCTCCGCCCCTCGCTCCCCTCCTCTTCCCATTCCCCTCCTCTCTTCTCCCGAGCCTTCAAGGCGATGCTGCCCGGGGAGGAGGCCGGCAGCGGTGGGATGCGGTGCACCTCGACATTCGACGCACTTCTTCGCGCCGCCCGAGGTGTCGGCGAGCGTGCTGCCGACTTGACCGCACGCCACCTGCGCACAGCTGTCAAGCGAGCAATCTGCTCTCTCGCGATTGGCGAGCTGATCTACCTGGCGCAGCCAATTCCCACCACAGCGACACGTGGCGCAGGTCGGGGGCTTATCGTTGTATCGGTGGCCGCTCTCTCTGCTGCCGTTACCCGCTCCATCTTTTCGCTCCTCCTTCACCGCCGCCCCTCGATGGCCCGAGAACAGACACTGGCGCCATTGCAAGACCTCTCGCAGCTTAGAGTTCGATCCCACCCAGACTGTTCTGGCGAGTTGCCCAGCCATCTGGAAGATCTCGAGGAGGTGCGCCCCATTGCAAGAGGCGACAATTTCACTGTGAGACTCGTCGCCTCCTCTGCCAGCGGTGGTGCACGGCGTCTCTTCGCCCTCAAGACGGTCGGCAATGATAGAGCTTCGTTTGAAAATCATGATACTCGTGCCTTCCTCGCGCGGGAGACGGAGCTTCTGTTCAAGTGTAGCCATTGTTCAATTGTGAAAGCTTTGCGCGTCCTTAGCGGGCCTGGCGATGAGCATGCCGTGCTGATGGAGTGGGTTCCATGTGGCGACTTCTTCAGCCTGCTCCAACGTGAGGGGCATCTCGAAGAGAGGAATGCTCGTTTCTATGCGAATGAGGTCGTCTCTGCTCTCGAGCATCTCCATGCCAGGCAAGTTGCGCATCGCGACCTCAAGCCCGAGAACTTGCTTTTGGACGCGAACGGGCATCTGAAGTTGAGCGGGTTGGGCTGCGGCAAGATAATCTTGGACCGAAGCTACACAATTGTGGGAAGCTTGCCCTACGTTGCACCCGAGGTGCTCCTCAACGAAGGACATGGCCTGGCCGTGGATTGGTGGGCATTTGGCGTGCTACTCTTCGAAATAACCACCGGAGAGCCCCCCTTTCCCGATTTCGGTGAAGAGCTCACGTACTACACTTGCGGCCAAATCGTCTCTGGCGACGTTTTGTGCCCCTCCACCATGAGCGACCGACTACAGGACTTGGTCGGCCGCCTTCTCGACAAGCTGCCACAGGGTCGCCTCGGAAGTGGCCCGGAAGGCGCCGGTGCGGTGAGGCAACACCCTTGGTTCACAGACGCTTCGAGCTCGGCCCTCCGCCTAAGCAAACTCCCCTCGCTCTCCTCGCCTCTTGACACCCACGACGGCCTGATTGTGCCCACCATCAACTAGGTCCACATAAAAGTAAACTGCTAGGAAGCGGCACTCCATGCACTCGCTGCTAGAGCGAAACAAGCAGCGAGTCAGTTATATACTGAGTTTTGTTCAGATGCGTCGTTGCGATCTCCTGAGTGCGTTCGCGCCCAAAATGTGCCATGCCAAATCAAACACTTTGCTTTAGGCCTCACAATCACCAGCCTGTTGTTTCCTCTCGTTCATTTAGGACACGGAACGTGGGGCACTTTGTTACCAGTTGCGCATTTGATCAGTGTTCGAGTGTATATATTTTCACGCGCGTACCTTCAAAAAACTATTTTTATGTTTGCGAGCGATGCGAGCACGCGCCGACGGCTCCCCCTCGCCCCAAGGGGCAGCAACGGGGCCGCCCCAAGCCGCTAGATCCCAAGCGATCGCAGGCCTCCGTCCCGCCCGACCAGGACGTCGACATGGCTTCCTTGCCCTCTCCTCCCCACCAACCATAGAAGCAGGGAGCACCCAAAGTCTTGTTCCTTGCAGATAACCAGACCCAGAGCACACTTATACCGCTGCCGCTGTCGCATGCCCGCGATCGACCTTTTTGTTGTAGGAATTGTTTACGTTTTTAGCCCCCTCCTTGTAGACTAGGCACGATGGACTAATCTTATGATTGGTCGCCATGGAGGGGGCCTCGGGCCTCGCGCCCCCCCCCACTCTCTCCTCTCTCGACTCCCCTCATGCCTCATGGGCTCATGCGGGGCATGGGGGCGGGCAACTATTTTCATAGTTGGTGGCCACGGACCACGGATAGACGGATAGGGCCAGGACAATACTTTAAAAAAAATCTTGAAGGTGCCCGTTAAGCTACTAGTGACATACACTCTCCCGTGCTTCCGATACCATCGCCGAATACCCCTACTGCCGCTCCCCCGCCCGCTCCCCTCCTCTCGTTCCTTGTTCTTCGGTTTTTGGGGTCGGCCCATATACACTACTTTGGGCCTCGCGCTTGGGGGATGGGAGGGGCAGGCCTCTTGTGTTTATGTGTGGTGGTCCCCGGCAGGTCAATACTTTTACAATTTTTTTTGAAGTTTGGGGGAGATGCGTTATCACTTTCCGTGTGTCTTCCGTTTCGCCAGAGCCCCGGGGAGTGCGGCCATGGGCGCGACTCTCGGAACTCTGGGACGAGAGAACACGAGGGAAACACACGGGGGCGCGCGCAAGGAAAGAAAGGGGGCGCACACATGAGAAAACAAGGGAGGGGGGTCGAGAGCGATCGTCCCTACCTATCCTAACGACACGGGGGGAAGAGAGGAAGATCGGGATCGGAGGATCCCGATCGGACGGAGAGGATGCGACCCGAACGAAGGGAGAAACCAAAACACGCGAAGGCGGGAAAACAAAGAGAGAGGACCTCTCTTTGGGAAACCTAAAAGGCGGCTCTCCCCCTAACCACAACATGGTCCGTGGGCGTTCCCGTATTCTGTCAGAGCAAGGCTGATCTCACTCTTGGAGATTGCCTGCGAGGGCGCGCCGGCAGCTAGCGCGGAACGCGGTTCTTGCGGGGACAATTGCGATACTTGTTTCCACTTCCCCGAGAGGACCGGTAACCTTTTTTCCCATCTTAGCGTGGATTTTTGTGCTTTTGTTTTCCTCAATGCGAGGAACGCTTTAGTCAAGACCCTGACACTTACATCCTCTAGCGTTGTATGCGTGCCTTTTAGCGTGTATTCTTGAGGTATCGGATACGCCGTTTCTGCCGGGCCGTCGTACGCTCGTCCCCACTTCAGCGGAGTGTATAGCTCGTCGGGCAATAGTTGCGGGCTGATCCGCTCGTGGATGTGGGGCTCTCCCATAACCATAACGTTGAGCTGGACTTTGTGGTAGTCGCCTCTTCGGCGCAGATAAAAGTTATGGTCTTTGTCCACTAGAATGTCGCCTAGATCGTGTTCGTCCGGATCTTCTTGAGGGACTAACTCATGCTCCTCCGGAGCCGGGGGCGGGGGCTTCGCTTGTTTTCCAAGAAGGCAAGAAGGTCTATATTATTCTATATAGTCGAATGTCGAATGTGGTATGTATTTACTAGTCTTGATCTAGTCCATTCAGATATCTTTTCCCACGACTTAAGAAAGGGGCCTACCGATATGTTATTTCCTCTATGGCGTATCCAACGTTCTCCGTCCGGCAAGTAAGCCGCGCATTCTTCTGTAGTGTATATGTCCCCCGTACCCGGGTTAATAGTTTTATGTACGATAACTGTTTGTAGAGACTCCCATTTCTTTCGACCTATGTGAATAGTGAATCGCCGGAGGTTTGTGGAAAAGATCGTGCCATATCGGGGAGCCCTGAGTTCCTTCCCGTGTGATTTCTTCCCTAAGGAAGTTGATCCGTGTAAAATTCTCAAGCGTCAAGCGCATGCTTCCAAAAGGCCGGGAGCGTGTTATTACCGCGAATGCTAGCCGTGAGGCTCCTCGAGTCGACCTTCGAAAAGACCGCCGCTCTCTCTAAGGGGGTGCGGCTGAACCATTGATCTAAGACTGTTTTCCATTCCGCCATTACGACGGGTTGAGGTACCGGACTATCCATATCGCTTGAAGCGTTCTCGTGTGTTCGGCCATGGGGAGTAGTCCGACCCCCAATAGCCAATAGGGGGTTTTGACCCGAAGTTGGTTGCCCCTAAGGACGGTCCAAATGTTAAGCAACCAGCTCCAGAAACCAAGGAGCAGGGGTTCGAGGGTTAACGAGTAACGAGGCGAATGATAGGTCATCAAGAGATATGCAAAACGCGGTATCGTCAACGATGTCACGCCATTCTTCATCAGCTGTGAAATTTGCCTTCTCTAGGCGCGATGGATTGGATTTATCCTTGCGGCGAGGTGTTTCGTCAGTAGCGTGTTGCTCATCACTCTCATCGCACAACACGTATGCAGAGCCACCGCGTCCTCTACCACCCTTAGCATAACCGTTGGTTTTGCCTTTTCCACGGCCATTTTTGGTGCGGGAAGTATGCGATTGTAGAGCGCTTATCCAATCTTGTATCGTGACTGAGTGATCCGCAGGGGTTGGACAAACATTAGCTTGATGACCAGATCCTTGATAGCGATAACATCTAGCCGATTTTAGCGCTTGATATGCGCTAAGCACAGCTCTTTGAGGGCGGCTGGGCAGCCCATCAGCGGATTTGGCCACAAGAGCTGATTCTTTGGCGAATGAAGCATCCGGACAGACTCCTCCCCCAGTAGCGCGCCTTCCACCTTCTTTAGGAGTTGAAATGGCTCCGGTGTTGAACTTAATGCGCCAGAGTGGCTGTAGGTCTGCAGCTCAAATTTGCAGCGCCTTGCTGGGTTCTTGTTCTTGGTGAAGTTTTCATGTGTCCAAAAGGTTGGAGTGTTCACCGAAAGAGTAGTACAGTTCCTCTTGCGACGATGAGATTCGATCCACACACCTTCGGCGGTGCCTGCTGTCATCAGACGACGATACCAGCATGCTGCGGCTTCAAAGAACTCAACGGTCGGGTCGAAGTGGTATAGATACCACTGAAATTGCTGTGGGAGATCACCGTCAACCAGAGAATGTTCTGGGATGGTGATGAGCTTCAGATGTTCAGAGAATTCGACGTGCCAGCTGCGCGTCGGCGGTGACAGTGCTCGCTGGGCCCACTGCGAGGCGTGGCACCCAGCATCCGCTCCCTTGAGCGGGTTCGGGGATTCGAACAACCCATTTGACTTGAAAAGTTGTTCGGTGTCAATGTTTGGTCCAACCTTGTGTTGGGTGAAGAGACTCAGAGGGCGTGCGCTCAGTCGCGCGAGGAAGAGGGGCGAATCCCTCTCGGCGGGGGTACCATGTTTGGCCCCATACCAAGGGGGCCCAGTGATAGATAGCAACGTTGTGTAGACGAGAGGTAACATCGATCGGCTAGCGCACTCTAGCGACGGGGTAAACGACGACGTTGCCACACCGGCAGTAGCAGTAGAATTGACACGTCTACAATAGAACTCAACAGAACTCAACTCAGACAGGGGTGCCTAGGTGTATGTATCTGTGTCAACAGCCCGCGCTAAGGTGTACGGGCAGGTGCGCTGAGGGCTGTCGTGTTAGTAGTGCCAGGGCTAGTGAGAGTAGTGGTACTTAATGCTCGGTTAGATTATATTATTAGTTGGTGCGCAGAGTTTTGAAGAGAGGAGAGTTGCAGAGAGAGAGCTCTCCCTCGATCTTTCTATTTATAGGTACGGTGTGTTCTGTGGGGCGATCTCGCGCGTGCCGCCGCTCTCTCTCTCTCTCTCTCTCTCTCTCTCTCTCTCTCTTCTCTTCTCTTCTCTCTCTCTCTTCTCTCTCTGTCTATTCTCTCTTCTCTCTCTTCTCTCTCTTCTCTCTCTCTCTTCTCTTCTCTCTCCTGTTCTCTCTCTCTCTCTCTCTCTCCCTTCTCTTCTCTCTCTCTCTTCTCTCTCTGTCTATTCTCTCTCTTCTCTCTCTTCTCTCTCTGTCTATTCTCTCTCTTCTCTCTCTTCTCTCTCTTCTCTCTCTTCTCTCTCTTCTCTCTCTTCTCTCTCTTCTCTCTCTTCTCTCTCTTCTCTCTCTTCTCTCTCTTCTCTCTCTCTCTTCTCTCTCTCTCTCTCTCTCTCTCTCTCTCTCTCTCTCTCTCTCTCTCTCTCTCTCTCTCTCTCTCTGGTGGCGATGGGCAACCCGCTGCTTGAGCGGTGAGAAGGGAAGGAGGGAGAGGGAAGCTGGGAGATGGGGAGGGGAGGGGAGGGGCAGGGAATGAAGCTCACGGTGGCCGCGTGCACGCGGCTCTGCGGCGGCTGGAAGAGGCCCACCGAGCCCTCGCCTCACACACACACACACACACAGATTCACACACACACACACACACACACACACACACACCTCCTTTCCCCTCTCTCCCCTCTCCCCCTCCCTCTCTCCCCACCCTCCTTTGCCTTCCTTTCCCTCAACCCAACACCACCCCCTTTCCCCACCTTCCACTCCGTCGTTCGCTCCTTCTCGCGGCAGACCCTCCACGCTCGCGATCCTCGCCATCGCCATCGTCGCCTTCCTCTGCAACTCGGCCGTTTCTCACACAGACGATGGGCTGCCGTGGGAGATCACTCTTGGAGGAGCAAGCGTATTTGCCGTCGTCTTCGGAGCGCTCTACGCCAAAAAAGTGGAGCTCGCACTCTCAGTCGTCAGGTGAGAGCGTCGAGCAATACGCGGCGAGACGGTCGTCTCTCGGATTCGACTCCTCGCTCGCCTTGCTTACCCCTCCTCGCCCCGCCGCCAGCCTCATTGCTCATCTCAGTCAATCCGTATCCAGCCCCGTTGCTAGGCACGCTGGCTTCGTGTGCCCTCGCCTCGCCTCCCAGCCTCAATATTGACGCTGCTTGCCCCTCGCTCGGCCCCTCCGCAGCCTGATTGGCATTTGCGTGCCGACCTACTTTGTCTACAACTACGAGGTCCCCTGCTCCAATTGGGAGCTTGGCTCCCATTTCCCGCTCAAGACGACGCAGAGCGAATTTCTCACCGGTGCGCACCACCTCCACACAACGTCGACGCCCCAAAGCGCGTCGCATCCCCCGCTTAAGCCAGCCCAGGCTGCTTTCGCCGAATGCATCCCCGACCCTGTCACCGCCTAGCAACTCCTCGCGGCTTCACCTTGTAGGCGTGTGGCGGCTCTCTCCCAACACGTCTCGATGGGACGCGCTATTACCTGGGAGCTTATCCGTCTCTCAGCTCTCCGTCCTCAGCCCAGGCATTGCGGTGACGGTCAACACTTCTGAGATCTACCACTCGAGCATGATGCTATCGGACAAGGCAAGAGCATGTTTACCGGTCGCCGCGCGCCGCCCGCATATCACTCGCTGAGGCGTGAGTCTCGTCCGTCCCCACCAGGTGACGGGTGCCAAGACGCATGAGTACTTGCTGCTCTCGTCGCCGCGCAAGGTCAAAGGGAAGACGGTCTCTATCATGATGCTTGCACGCGTGCCTATGCGGTTTGAGGTGTGGCCAAAGGAGGAGACCGATTACTCGTTCGACTTGCAAACGGCCGCACACATTGTAGCGCCGCCAACCTTCACGGGAGAGCTCGTCAAGCTCGACAAGGGGCCGGCGATCGATGCCCTTGCGAAGAAGCAGAACCTGCGACCTTTCATGCTTGATGTTTACAAGTTCGAGTTCAACTACGGTGACTAGATGTGAGCAAGGCGCCGGTTGACGAGATTTCACCGGACCCTCATCTGCAAATTTCCGCCCCGCCTCACCCGCCTTACCGCGGATACAGGTGTCCATGCTTAGTGATGATGTGCCGTGTCTGGCCGTGTGCGCCGCCAAGCGTATGGGAAGGGAGGGGGGGGAAGTCATCCAGGAACAGTCTCGGTGGACAAAAGCCGATTGGATTATGGTCGATGCAATCATCCCCGCTTAGTTCCCAGACACCACCTTCGAATGCGGCGAGTGCTCTCGGCATCGGTCATTTTCTAGTTGTCTTGTACGGTTGCCGTCACCTTCATAGGGAGGTTTGGGTTGCACGCCCAACTCAGCATGCTCTTGAGGTCATATCCTTGCCGAGCCAACTTTGGCAAGCCGGGAGACACAAGTCGGCGGCGCTAGTATTCGCAACGCACGGTTGACTCACCTCCGCTGTGCGAATGTCTCAACTGAAAAACATAATCTTGAAAAACTCTGCTACACCTATACCTATCATTCCATTCAATGTCCATTCCGCAACTAACATTATAGTTGGTTGCGATGGAGCGCGCCGGCGCGACTCTTGCCTCTCCACCGGGCCCCCTGCCGAGGGCGGCCCCCCAGCCCCCATGGAATAGTCGCTAGCCAAGCGACCGCGTCCACCCTCCTAGGGCAGTCAAACGCACTATTTTAACTTCTAAGGTAGGACGGTCAAACACTATTTTTTAAAAAAAAATCTTCTTAAAATTCCCCGCTACGCGTGCGGCGTGAGGCAGTGTGCTTGTGTACCTCCCTACTACCCAACCTTAACCCCTAACAACTCCCTCCCCCTTTCCTAGTTCCCTCTTTAGCGGAGAAGCTGGTTCCGGGGAGGGCGCGCGCGCTGCTTCGGCTAGGAGTTGGAGAGAAGGGGGCGGGAGGAGACTGTGGTTCATCCTTTGCTCTAGTGTTGGCTCGGGTTACCTTCCCTTATATATCGTAGGATTCTCATTGATATCCGCTGTGGTTCCTACTAAGAGGTTTAGCTACCCTAGGTGATGTTTCGGATGTCGAGACTCCAGACCTCTCGCCGCCTGCAAGAGGACACTTGACGGGTCTCTTCGTCTGGTTCCATAGGACGTGTCACAAAAGCGGAGTCCATCGCGATTCTGACACGCGGGGAGGGCGACAGGGGGAGGGCTGTGAAGGGAGAGGGGGGCTGGTAGGAAACGCAGGGTGGGCGGCAGGGGGGCAGGGGGGGGGGGGCGGGGCGGACTTCAGGGAACTGCTCAACTGCAGGGAACTGCTCAAGTGCAGGGAACTGCTCAACTGCAGGGAACTGCTCAACCTCCCTCGTCTCCTCCCTATAGACGTGTGACGAAACCTGTTGTCTGCTTTTACGCGGTCGGTGCTCTTTGGTATGGACATACAGCACCCATCAGATTTGCAGAGTCTACTTGGTGCTGTATGTGAGACGTAGTGGATCGTGATTTCAACGAGATACCGACTGCCCCAAATCGAGTGAATGAGTCAGACCACGTGTGGTAGGGCGGTCAAACAGGGTTTTTTTATTAGGGGTAAAAAAATGACCATCTCACGGTTAAGGAAATTTCAGAATTTTTTCCATTAGAAAGTTCCCAATACACCCAACTAACACATATCCGGGCCCCATCCCCATCTGCCAAGGCCACCACCCAGCGGCAGAAAATGATTTCTGCTCTGGGTGGTGGGTTCCCGCGAGATGCGCTATGAGGCGCTCTGGTAGGATCTTGGTCTTTCCTGCCCGCCGCAGCGTAGAGCGCCACGACAAGGCCCGTCCTGAGGCCACCCGCGGGTCTCGCCTCATCGATCAATGCCAGATCTGGCACTGTCCGAGAGAGGATGGCCGCGTAGGCAGCCTCAACGCGCAGGCTCGTCAGCCACGCGTGGACGGCCGCGTTGGTGAGCTGGTCCTGGTTCTCGATGCCGAGTTCGAGAGAAGGCGAATCCTGCGAGGGGCGGGTCGGGATGGTCGGGGCGGGGTCTGTGGTAGCCAGGGTAGCCGCGTGCGCGCGCTGTGAGGAGCTGGGTGGGCTGCGCGGGCAATGATGCCAGAGGGTCAGGGGGTGGTCGGACTGTCGACAGCCCGACACGGCGCTGCATCGGGCGGGAATCAAATGCCGAATGTAGCTTAGATATAAAGGAACAGATCCCCCCGCGGGCGCGACCGCCCATTCTTTACGGGTAGAGCGTGAGCGCGCGTGACGGAGGGGGAGAGAGGGGGGGCGAATCGCACCATTTCTTGGCGAAGATTTTCGTAGCGTCAGGTAGCCCCGGAACTGGGAAAGGGGGAGGGGGTTGTCAGGGGTTAAGGTTGGGTAGTAGGGAGGTACACTAGCACACTGCCTCACGCCGCACGCGTAGCGGGGAATTTTAAGAAGATTTTTTTTTGATTGCCCAGCCCCTACCGGAGGGCAGGGACTGGGGTTGATTGTACGGGCCCACCCCAAGGGATGTCCGCGATGGAGAGAGGGGGGCGCGAGGCCCCCATTGACCCCCACTTATAAAAGTAGGTTCGCAGAATTTAACGTTAGAAGAAGAGCGGAATTTTACCGGTAGAAGAAGAGTGCGGAATTTTAACGGTAGAAGAAGAGCGGAGAGGAGCGGAGAGGAGAAGGAGCGGGGCTCGAACTGCAGAGCGCTCCGTCCGGACTCGAACTCGCGACCCAGAGCAAAAGGTTGGTATGAAGGCGGTGGGTTGAACCACTATGCCACGTGAGAGTTTACGTAGCCATAGGTCCAATGGGAAGGGCTGAGAACCACCCTATATACTCTGGGTTTTTCTCTTCTTTCTTTCACTCTTCTTCTTCTTTCTTCCTCTGTTCTTTTTACTTTTTACTGTATTTCTTTTATTGTTATTTCTTCTTTGCCTCTGAGACATCGCGAATGCGACATGGTAGGAGTTGCCTCCATGGGGGTGGCAGCAGAGCTGCAACACCCCATGGGGAGTCCTTGAGGGGGTGGCATGGCGGCGGCGCTGTGGGGGCCAGAGCTTGGCTCTGGGTCGGTTGTTCGGCTGGCGGCTGGGAACAGGAGTTTTCCCGTTCCTTGCCTCTGTGGCTGCAAGGGAGGAGAGGGCGGCTGGGCCATGTCGACGTCTTGGTCGGGTGGGGCAGCGGCCTGTAAGCGCTTCGGCTCCGGCGGCTTGGGTCGGCCCCTATGGGGCGTCGTGGTGGCGGGGGGCTGGGAAGAGGGTGCGGTCGGTCGGCGCGCGCTGCATCGTCGCTGAAACTATAATAATAGTTTGAAGGTTGACGCCCAGAGTGCAGAGGTGGCACGCGGACTTACTCCGGCACATCGCAGCAAATAGGAGTACGCAACAGCACACGGCAGCACAGAGAAGGGGGCAGTGGAGGTTGCAAGATGATGTGGAAGCCACATATGCGGGGCGTAAGCGACCGATTGACAGTTGAACAAGGCAACAAGGCAGTGAGGTGGGCCCCGCCTGGAAGGTAGGGCTAGGTAAAAATATGTGACATATTGAACTACATATTTGGGTCAACTTCTCCGGATTACATATCGTTACATTTTCGTACATATTTCACATATTTACGGCGTATTTGGGCGGTAGGGAGGAGGTTTACATACTAACTCCCTTGCAGATCAAGTGTCCGCGTCCCTCATATTGCGTTACAAGCTCACAACAAGCGCAAGCAGGAGCAGAGGGTCTACGTACTACGTACCTGGCAAATAATCTGATGTTTTATTCATGAGCGAAGCGGTGTGCTAGCTCTTTTATGTTCTTGTGGTTGGTGTGGGTGGGTGCTTTTGACTTTTTTGAGGCAGAGGGACGCCTCCCCGGCGCATTTTCATCTTATTGTATGTACATATTTTCTACATATTTGGGCGGATTTTCTACATATTTCGACATATTTTTACTACATATTTGGGCAACAAAGTTTACATATTTTTACCTAGCCCTACTGGAAGGACAGTAGGATGGAAGCGGGGGAAGTTGGGGGGGGGGGGGGGGCACAGCTAGAAAATATTAGGGAAATATACTACTACTACTACTGTAATAATGGCCTCGGGCGAACAACTGGTGGGAGCGCAAAATTGAACAAATGTTCTATTGTCACCAGGGCCGAGTATTTTGATGGTATGGGTCCCGGTCAGCCACTGTGGATCTCCTCCCTCTTCCTGTATTCATCCTTGGAAGCAGTGGTCACGAAGTACGCTTGTGACAGGAGATGGGCACACACCAGGAGTTGGCTGCTCGCGGAGTACAAAAGGAAAACACGGGAACAAGTGTTGGAGACAAAATACGGACGACAATTGGAAAAGAATGGCACAGCATGTATACGTGTGCGAATAGATAACGTTTCTTACGTGTCATGTGGCTGCTGATGCTCATGAAAATGCCAACGTGACCAGCTCGTCAATAGAAAGGAGCAGCTGCGTTGTATCACACGTGTCGGGCATGATTTTGGTGGCCGTGCGTGTTGACTGCGCTATTGCACTCTCATGCCGTGTAGAAACTAAGTCTGAGAGCTGTTTCAGTGGCGATACCATCTGCCTAGGTGATGCCGGCATCATTGCTTCGTCCGGGAACGGGGCGAATGCCAAAAAAGCCCTGCCCACTTGGCGTAGCATGGCCACCAACGCCTCGCACTTTTCGCGCTGCCGTTGCGCGCAGCATATTGCGAACTCTTGTGCAAGTGTGTAAGCCGTCGCACGATCGATTCCCTGATCAATCGCATCGAAGAAAAGGCTGCCGGGAGGCAACCATGGTTTGCGGGTTACTGTATTAGGTAGCGCAGATATCAGCCGTTGCCATGCCGTGCATGCCTTGATGAACATGGTGTCCTCTTCTTCATGATCACACCTCGACAGAGCGCTCGAGGAAATTGTGTGCTCCGTTTTGATTGCCTTGACCGAAGGCGTGGACACCGATTTTGCCAAGCAAGCTGGTCGCGAGCCATCAATTGTTTGCAGGAGCTGCTCTTGGCGTGAGCCGGCATGTGCAAAACAAACAACGTGCGCAGGTGCACAGGACGCTGGTAAGGGTGCTAGCTTTGATGCATCAGCATAATGAATGTAAGAGGATGAGCGCTGACAGTTGTTGCTCAAAGGTTCTTGATGGTTGAAGATCTGTCCAACGTCGTTTGATAGAGGGCATCTGGAGGGAGACGCTGCCTGCTCTCGTCGATGTGAATCATGCATGTCCACGTCCGATATAGTCGCAGAGCGCTTTGCAACGGAATCATCGTTAACGACAGCGTTACGTTTGCGGTCCATTCTCATCTTGTTCGTGGTCGTGACAGGCAATGATACGTGCTGAGGGAACGAATGAGCAACAAAGCCGGTGGCATCAGCATCGCTGTCGTTTGGCATAAATGTTCGCGCCACCGAAGAAGTTCCCTGCCGAATAGCCGATAGGAAAGTTGGCGAGGGTCTCGCAGATGTTGAGGGTGTAGAAGGGCTTACGTGCTCATCCAGATCTTTGGCGTGCCATAGAGGAGCTAAGTGCTGTCTTTGGTCATCGTTGTTCATGCCGATGTCCGGTGACGTGGTGAATGGGCAGAATAGCACCCCGGCAGCTTGAATGTCGGAAGAGATTGCGTGCTGGTTGACTGTGGGTCCCCTCGTCACCTCGCTCCCTCCACTCGTCCAGTCAAACTCAATTGTCGCATCGGAATTGGCGAGCGATTGGAAAACGGAGCAAGCGTCGTGTGTTTGGCAAGCCATGACGGAGCTCTGGTGGGCCGCTGAGAACGGCTCTTGCGTCGAGGCGAGCGGCAGCTAGACACAGCACTCGTCCGAAGGGCTATCTTCCTTTCGATTCAGGTCGAGAGCCACGGTTGGTAACAGGAGCGGAGCGCCTTGCGTGCGAGGAGATGGCTGCAGCGGGCGAGGGGTGCAAGCGGCCTGTGGGATGAACGGGCTTCAGTCGTCAGGTTGGTTCGAGAAGTGGGGCAGGGTGGAGGAGCGGCAGGGAGGTGTGGTGGGGACGGCGGGGCGTACGGGCCCGGAGCTTGCGGGGGAGGTGGGAGGGGGGAGGGGGAGCGGGGGGCGGGGGGAGCGGGGGCAAGGGTGGCGGGAGGGGAGCGAGGCGATGGGCTCTGCTGAGGAGAGAAGGCGGATGAGACGCTGCCGAGATTGGCCAATCAAAGCCGGTGGGATACGAGCGAGATCGTCGCGTGGCGTCCGCGGCGTCGCCGATGCCCGTTCGGTATCTGAGTGGCGAGATCGAAGATCAGAGCGAGATTGGTGCCGATGATGAGTGGCACATCCGTCGAGATCGCCGAGCTGTGCGTTGGAGGATCGAGATCGGATCGCACGCCCCTTCGATTGCCCCTCTGCGAAATGAGGGGGCGCGGGAAGTGGGCAGACCGTTATCCGTTGAACGGTGGGCGGATGAACCGGCCCTTCCGAAGAATTCGTCAGGCGCCTTGCCTTCATTCGGTGCCAGTTTTTTTTTGTCATAAACGTCGGCTAGATAAAACCCGTAACGAAACGCTGGGGTGAGTCCGCGCGGCGAAAAAAGAAGAAAGCGCGCGGGGAGGAAGACGCCTCCGGATTGATCCTCGCGCGAGCGGCTCGCGCACGCGCAGTGGGGGGCATGACGTGCGCTACAGACACTGAATACAAACACACTCCACCCGCGTTTCGTTACGATGGTCCGCTCCCAAAAGAACGCGATGCGGGTCGCCCCCCCCCTCGCCACCCCGACCAAGGGCCTTCACCCGACCCAGGCGGGACGCCGCCGGCGGCAGCCTCTTCCCTTCGTTGGCCCCCCTTGGAAATTTTATATTGGGCAAGTACCCGGTCGGAAAGGGCGCGCTTACCTTATTTGTCGCCTGAGTCGTTTTAGTTCAGCTTCCGCTAGGCGGATGTTTGCTTGATAACCCTCTATTTTCAGTTTTAATAGTTTAACTTCCGATTGGATGTCCTGATTTGGACGAAGTATATCAAGAATGAGTTTGGATAGCTCCATAGCCTCTTTGCTAGACTGTTTAATCAACTCATAACTCTTGATTTTCTTCAAGATTTCTTCGTCCGCCATTTGTGTGTTGTATTCATGGCAACATTTTTTTTTGAGACCTCTATTTTTTTTATGAGGATTAGCGCCATGCCGGAGGAGGGGAGATGCCGGAGGAGGGGAGATGCCGGAGGAGGGGAGATGCCGGAGGAGGGGAGAAGGAAGGGAGATGCCGGAGGGACGGGGGGGGAGATGCCGGAGGGGGACGGAGATTGGTGCGGTCCAGGCGTTGGGAGCGCTTTGTTACGGGAAGCGGTGCGTGTCGCTCGTGAGCTAGGGATGCGGCGCCTGTGGTTGTGGACGTTACTCGAGTCGCTCCCAAAAGAACGCGATGCGGGTCGTCCCCCCTCGCCATAAAATTCGGGTTAGGACAGGTAGGCGGCTCTTTGGGTCGACGAAGGATGCACGTGGCACGTGGTGCCCTTTTCGCACTGGAGCGCCGATATCCCACCGTCTTACTCGCGCCCCGCGAAAGGAGCGTTCGCCGTTGCTTCGACGAAGGGCTTGGTGCGCGTGAACCTGCTGTCGGGTGGGCGCTCGGGCGAGCTGTGCGACTTTTGGGTGACCCCCGATTGGCGCGGTCAAGGCGTTGGGAGGGCTTTGTTACGGGAAGCGATGCGTGTCGCTCGTGAGCTAGGGATGCGGCGCCTGTGGTTGTGGACGTTGCTCGAGTCGGGGCCCGTCTCGTTGTATCATCGCGTGGGCTTCCGGGTAGCCCGCAGTGGAGTTCCCCGTCGGCTCGAGGCCCCCTCCCTTCGTTTGAGACATCCTTGGCTCGGCGAGAAAGCGGTGGTGCACATGGTTGTCAGTCTGTGACGAAGGCGGCGTGACCGGAGGGGGAGCCGGAGGGGGAGCCGGAGGGGGAGCCGGAGGGGGAGCCGGAGGGGGAGCCGGAGGGAAATGAGATCAATACCTTGGAAAATTATTCTACTGCGTGTATGGTAAGCAGCATGTCGGGTCATAAAAGGGTCACCGAGTCCCTTGTGAGCGGGGGGAAGATTTTTTTTGTCCCTCTGACACGAACAAGGGGGCGCCGGGCATGAACGTTCAAGATTCAGCGTATGCTTTGCCCACCGATTGCGACACTGAATGCGTGTTATTGCGCCGAGATAGCAATGGATGGAGATTCGAAGGCCCTGGGGTCGACGTTGTATACAAAGAACTCGACCAAATTCAGAAACAGCTTAGAACTTTGATGATTAGAGGTTTCACCCATGTATACCGGTGGTTTGACTCCTTGCTGCTAAGCACGAAGGAACGGAATTTATCCCAATTCAATGAAGACATCATAAGTGGATTTATAAGGACCCCGCCCCCCACCTCCACCTCCGTCGCGAGGGTGTCGCAGTCCCCTCCTGTCCTTCCTCCCTCCAAGATACGTGATGCATTTCAGAACAATATAAACATACGACAGGGAGAAGAAAAAAAAATCTTCTTAAAATTCCCCGCTACTCGTGCGGCGTGAGGCAGTGTGCTAGTGTACCTCCCTACTACCCAACCTTAACCCCTGACAACCCCCTCCCCCTTTCCCAGTTCCCTCTTTATCGGAGAAGCTGGTTCCGGGGAGGCCGCGCGCGCTGCTTCGGCCGGGAGTTGGAGAGAAGGGGGCTGGAGACTGTGATTCGTCCTTTGTGCTAGTGTTAATTCGGGTTGCCTTCTATTGTATATCGTGGGATCATCATTGATATCCTCCGCGGTTTCTTCTAAGACGCGGTATTAAGTGCCTTAGGTGATGTTACGTATGTCTAGACCTCTCGCCGCCTGCAGGAGGTCTTCCGATGTTCCTAGGTTGAACTCCTTGTCCACCGTGTAGAGCGGACTTATCAATTTCTTAATGTGTTTGTTACTCGGGGCGTGTAGCCCCATATTCTCTCGTTGTTTTTTCAGCCTCTGAAAGAACCCGACTTTCGCCGTTACTAATAGGTGGTATCTCGCAAGGATCGCCCTTAAGATCGACCTAACGGACCTGCCGTCCGCGTTACCATATTGGATGTTATAAAAGTCAGTTAGGATGTACCTCCACGCCAGGATGCCTAGGTATCCCGAGGAGGGGTGCGGTCTGTCCACTTGATAGCAGAAAAGTCGTTGGGTTGTTTCGGATCCCGGCCTAAGGCTAATCCCCAGAAGTCCTTCTATGAATTCAAAGATGCGCTCCGTCGCGATACATGAGGCCAGGTGGGTGGAGCTTTCAGGGGCTATGCCGCAAAAGCGGCATGTTGGATCGTCAGCAAAGCGGTTAGCTGTAGCTAGCCTCCTATGTAGGACATGTTTGAAATGCATATAAGAGTCTCTAGGCGTCAAAAAGTTATATTTATATAATTGCGATATTTGTTTCCACTTTCCCGAGAGGACCGGTAACCTTTTTTCCCATCTTAGTGTGGATTTTTGTGTTTTGGTTTTCCTCAAGGCGAGGAACGCTTTAGTCAAGTCCCTGACACTTACACCCTCTAGTGTTGTACGCGTGCCGTTTAGCATGTATTCTTGAGGTAACGGGTACGCCGTTTCCGCCGGGCCGTCGTACGCACGTCCCCACTTCAGCGGGGTGTATAGTTCGTCGGGCAGTAGTTGCGGGCTAATCCGCTCGTGGATGTGGGGCTCTCCCATGACATTGAGCTGGACTTTGTGGTAGTCGCCTCTTCGGCGCAGATAAAAGTTATGGTTAATGTCCACTAGGATCTCGCCTAGATCGTGTGCGTCCGGATCTTCCTGAGGGACTATCTCTTGCTCCTCTGGAGCCGGGGGCGGAATCTTCGCTTGTTTTCTAAGAAGGTTCATATAATCGAAAATGGTATGTATTAGTCTTGATCTCGTCCACTCAGAAATCTTTTCCCACGACTTAAGAAAGGGGCCTACCGATATGTAATTTCCCCTATGGCGTATCCAACGTTCTCCGTCCGGCAAGTAAGCCGCGCATTCTTCCATAGTGTAAACGTCCCCCGTATCCGGGTTTATGGTGTTGTGAACGATAACTGTCTGTAGAGACTCCCATTTCGACCTATGTGAGTGATGAATAGCCGGAGGCTTGTGGAAAAGATTGTGCCATATCGGGGAGCCCTGAGTGCCTTCTCGTGTGATTTCTCCCCTAAGGAATTTGATCCTTCTGAAGTTTTCCAGCGCGTGCTTCCAGAAGGCCGGGAGCGTGTTATTGCCGCGAATGCTAGCCGTGAGGCTCTTCGAGTCGACCTTCGAAAAGACCGCCGCTCGCCCTAAGGGGGTGCGGCTGAACCATTGATCCAAGACTATCTTCCATTCCGCCATTGACGGGTTTAGATATCGGACTATCCGTATCGCTTGGAGCGCCCTCGTGTGTTCGGCCATGGGAAGTAGTCCGACCCCCAATAGGGGCCCGTCCTCGCTTGTGCCTACCCTTGGATATGCCGGAAGGGTTATCCATTTCCGACCCTCTTGCGAGGAGCCTAGTTCGTCCGCCTGAAGTCGGGGAGACCTATCCCACAGTATAGTTTGCACGTCCGAGTCTATGGCCTCCATGAACCATGCCGGAGGAGTGGACGTGGATAGCCAATATCTCGGCGTCCCGTAGATTATGAAGTTCACTAGTAGCGTCCTCCCGTGAATGGAGAGACTCTTCAGACCTCTCCATGTTGCGACCTTTTTCTTAAGCTTTGCGTATAGCTTCTCCCAGAAGGAGTCGTTTTCTAGCCCTTCCCAGAAAGGCCGCTGAAGCCAACGCGGAGGGTCGAGGAGAGATCCAAAATCGCGCCGGGGGAAGAAGGCGATGTGCGGAGAGACCTTCTAGACAAGCAACGAGCAAGGGGCGACGAAACAAGACGCGAGACGCGAGGCGCGTGCCATTCGTTCTTCCTTTCTTTCACCGAAAACGCGGCGAAACTAACGTTAAACATCGGTGCCCCCTCCGCGAGAATCGCGAAGAAGAACGGACGAGATGGAGGCAATCATCGAAGGAATCGCGAGAGGAATCGAAGCGAGGGGGGGGGAACAGCGCGCGCGGGGGGGGGGGGACGAACGACGGCCGGAGGAAACGAACCGCGCGCGGAGGAGAAGAACCTCGCGCGGGGGGGGGAATAATATAACGGCCGGAGGCGACGGATGGCACGCCGAGAGGAAGAACCTGCCGCGGGGGGGCGAGGGACCGAGGGCACGGCGGGGCAGCGTGGGAGGGCGCGAGGCTGATCTCGGAGCGAGATCGCGTCCTTTCCCTCGCGGAGCGCAGAGAGACCGAGAGACCCCCACGGAACATCCTGGGACCGGAGAATGTTTTGGACGAAACTTCCCTCCGTCGGCCGAGGAGAGGAGGACGGAGAGAGAGAGAGAGAGAGAGTCTCGCAGAGCGACTGCGGAACGAGAAGTCGAAGTCATGCCGGTTTATTACCTTAAACGAGCCCACAATTATAGTAACAGCAAAAACAAAATTCGAATCGCAAATTTCGAGACCAAAATCTGCGAACCTGGACTTGAGACCATGGGGAATCCGAATCTGTGTGTCTTGTGCGTCAGTGGCAACACGGGGAACTGTTCAATTGTAATTGTGAGCGCGTACCTTACACGAATATTCATGCCTACAGCCTTCAGATGGGCAGGAATACAACACATGCACGTATGCAGCGGTGATTTTTAAGAAGATTTTTTTTCTCCCACGCTTGCCTCGCTGGCCATGGGAGCCTCCCAGAGGCCTCTGTCTGCCTGGCGACCAGGGATGGGGGGAAGGTCAGCTCGACGGCAGGCCCATCGCGGGCGTGGGAGTGCGAGTCTCGACCCACGCCCACGTATTCACATGAATCCACTACTTACTACTTTAGGGAGTATTCACATGAATACACCGAGAGAAGGAGAGGGGGGGCGGAAGGGGGGGCGGGGAGGCGGAGAGGGGGGCGGGGAGGGAGGACCTGCTGCTGTGTGGGGGAGGAGAGCGGCTGCGGCCGTCGGCGATGGGGTCTGTGGGGGCTGTGGGGGCCGCGCGGTGTGGAGGGGCTGGCTACGGCGGACCGCGGGCGGGCTGCGGCGCCTCGTGCTCGCCGGGGTGCCCGTGCACCTGCTCGTGTGGCTTCTCCTCTGTAGCGGAGCTGGTGGCAGCACAGGTGAAGTGGAAGGGGGGGGAGAAGGAGGTAAAGGGGTGTGGGGGTGGGGGTGGGTCGGGGTGTGTGTGTGTGGAGGGGGGGGGGGGGATGAGGGGAGGGGAGGGGGTGCGGGATAGCGGGCAGGGAGGAAGGGGGGGCAAGTGAGGGAGAGCAGAGGGGGGCAGGGGGGGAAGGGAGAGGGGGAGGGGGAGGCGAGTCGGTGGCAGACGGAGGGAGAGGTCGTGGAATTGGGGGAGGCGGGGGGTTGAGAGGGGAGGCATGCTCCTCAATATGCCCACGCCTGCCGGCTAAATCGGCATGCGGCAGTCCAGCAAAGACGGGGCTGTCTCGCTAACCTGCCGCGGTCATGCGCGCCGCCATCTGCCCCCGCCTGACGTCGCCAACCCGTCGCGCGCACAGGCGTTCCTCTCGTCGATCCGGCTGGTGGCCGAGCCGTCGCACATCGTTCACTCGCGCGCCTCAAAGGCGGGCACTGCTTCTAGCTCGCATGCCGGTCTCTCATGTTGCGCGTCGAGCTGCCAAATCGAGTTAGATGACGAGCATAACGATGGCTCGGCCGCCTCGGCGCGATGCCTGCTGCTCGAGGGTGGCGCGCCGTCGGCGGCCACCTCTGTGCGCTACTCTCCCGCGCTCACGAACGCGCAACTCTCCGCGGAGACCATGGCGGTCTCGAATCGGTCGAGCCTCTCCAAGCTGGCGCCAGTCGAGCTTGACGAAGGCGAGGCGGCCGCGCGCGACGGCGCTCTTGCAGTCGCATTCCTCTCGTCCATCACACTCTGCTCGCCCACACCGATGGGTTTGGTTCCGCCTTCCATGTCGCCGATGAGCTGCATCACTTCTGAGCGGAGACAAAACATTGACGGGCCGTTCGTGATCGAGGGTGCCAGCTCCGATGCGATGCGTGCGGCTGCTTCTGTGTGCTCCATTGGAGCCGCGGGCAGGGAGCTAGAGGCCGCCTCCTTTCGACGTGTCGCAAGCTTGGATGCGCACGGGACTTGTCCGGCAGCAGTGCACATCGCCGCGGAGGTGGCGGCTTCGCCTGATGCTTCCGCTGACAAGTGCAAGGAGGGCGCGCCTGCGGCGGAGGACGGCACCAAGCAGCTGTGCGCGTCACCATCGTGTAGCCGGAACTGCTCGCCGAACGGTGCAAGACGCAGCAGTAGTTTGCCTTCGATGTTTCGACCGCGGGCAATTGGCAGCGAGGGCAGCGCTCTGAGTGGGCGCAGTGCGAGCTTACGGGTGCTTGATATCACGCGCGTGCGAGCGATTGGTGCGGCTACGCGCGCGTTGCCTCCGGGCAACGCAGGCGTGGTACAAGAGCGCGGTGCATCGTCCGGCGTGGCCGTCTCGGGGACCGGGAGTAGCTACTTGGCGGGGGCGGCAGCAGGCGGCGGGGGCCTAGACGGGCACACCCACGTGGCTAGCGAGGATGCTCCCGAGGCTGTGCTCGGAGCGCGCCTTCTCTTGACACCCGGCGCCGGCGCGCTGCCGATTGCAGCCTTCTCGATACTACCATTTGTGAGAGTGGCACCATCACCCTGGCACGTCGCGTGCAAGCGCCTACGTCGGCGTCCCCACACGTGCATGACTGCGACTTGCTCGTTGTCCTGCAACTTGGGGTGCCGATGGACGCATCACTCTTGTACCTCCCTCCTCAGGTCCGTGAGGATCAAGAGCGCGCTCGGAGGCGTGGCCCGGAGACGACGCCGTTTGTGTCGCAGCTCGTGCATCTTCAACGGCAGCGCCAGATGCAGGTGAGCCGCCTTCTGCGACGTGGGGTAAGCCGTACTAGCTTCCCTTCTGCTCAACCAGCGACTCAACCAGCCACCACCCCCGTGTCCCCGCTGCAGGCTGCACAGAAGCGGTCGAAGCGCATCGCGCCCTTGGGCGGCGCCGCCGACATCGACGGTGCCTTGGTCACCACAGGCACGGTGCACGCTTCCGGCGAAGGTTTGGGGCCGCCAAATGGCAGCGACGAGGGCGCGCTTTTGAAACCGGCCAACATGGAAGATGAGTCAGCGGATCAGTTTGAAGGTGCTGTGCCGCCCCAATCATTTGAGGGGCTGTTCGCCACCCCTCTTCTAATGATCGGCACATCTCGTGCTGTGTGTGTGGCACACGGTTGGCTCATTGGGTGGGTGGGCCCGGGTTGGTGTCGCGGCGCTCCCGTCTCTCATGCGGCACGCGCATGCCACCCTTGCTCCTCCGCTCGGTGTTGTGAGGGTCGTCACTTGTGCATGCCAGCCCATCGCTCTTCCCGCCAGCGCAAACTTGAGCGGCCGTGGTGTCTCGTAGAGAGCTATTCGGACGTCAAGCTCAAAGGCGTCTCGTATGGCTTCCTCATCTCGCCGAATAACGGCGACGCCGATTATGGACAGCACAAGCTCGACATTGGTGTCGGGATTGGGTCACTGCATCGGCCACCGCCGAGATGGAGACCAGGACGCTTCGCTGCGGGCCCGGCTCGCTACGACCCCTTTTTCCTCGATGATCCCACACTGCAGTGCGTGGCAGCCTCGCCATCGCAACGCTGCGGTGCACCGCACGCACGATGGCGAACACGCCAGATACGAGCCCTCCGCGCCATGCCGCAGCCACAACACATATCGCCCCTCCATGCAGGTCTGGCAAAGCGCGGATGGTTATGAACTTGCCTGGCTTCGTCGAGAGCGTCGTGCCGTACGTGAAGCCTCGTGCGCTCAAAGCGCAGCTCAACGAACAGTACGTCGTCTCCCCGGAAGGCCCTCTGGCATGCTCACCGGCTTCACGCGCTAGCCATCGAGAACTGTGTGCCCCATAGCTCACGCCTCTGGCTCACACCCAAACCCTCGGGGTGGGCAGATGGGCGCTCAAGCACCAGTGGGTGTCGCGCGGCTTCACCCTATCAAAACTTCGCGCCTCCAAGCAATCCATGCACGAGTGGGTGGCTGCTCTCGACGGCGAGCTTGCCACCGCGGCGCTCGCCCATGTGTACCTCGAAAAGCTCGTTCTGCGACGCGTGGTGCACAAGCCCAACCGGAAGCTTATGGCCGCCGTCTGCCTTGTCCTTGCCGCGAAGTGGAACGAGCCGGAACTGTTGCCCGGGCTGCTCGAGTTGGTCGAGAAGAATTACTCCATCCCTAGGGCAACAATCTTTCGGTGGGCCTCACCGCATATCCACCATGCTGGGGGCTCCTTGCCATGCACACCGTCCTAAGCTGCGCCCCCTAAGATGCAAATCTCTCCCATGCCCTGATGCGTAATGTGGGCTCGTGAGTCCCCAGACTCGGCCATCCCGACCACCATGCAGCCGGTCGCCGCAGCTCCGCCTAGGATTTTGTACGGCCCCGCCCAACCCCTTGCCGCGTGTCGCCGACCCCATTCTTTCTTAAACTTCAACGCGCTGCCCTAATCCATGTGACCAGGTCCGAATGGTCAGCATACGTCGAGCTAGGTTTCGACCTGAATATGGAGCCGCACGAGGTCTATCCACACTTCACTCGCCTCTTGCAGGTGACAGTGATGCCTGCTCGCTTACCCGTTTTATAGTGCCGTTCGCAAAGAGAATCCGATCCGGACGTGCACCTGCCTTGAACTTTTGGTGAGCTTCGCACACACATGGGCTGCATCATCCCAATACTCCTCCTTCCCGGATGCGCAGGCCGCGGAGCGCACGCCTCACGAGTACCTGGGCGAGTCCAACTTCCAAGATTACATTGCCAACATCCTGCAGCCGCACGCGGAGGACGAGCGTGAGGTGTGAACCCACACGTGAGACAGGATGATCCGCTTCAAACAAACTCTAGTTACGCACGGACTTGGTGGATGCGCAATCGGAGGGAGCGCTTTTTTTGCTATCGATGTGAAGGTGGTTGTGGCACTTCTAGGCGCATCAAGACTCGAACACAGTACCTTGCCCGCGCATATGAAACGGACAACATGTCCTTGTTCCGAATAGTGTGCTTTCTCACTTTTTTGCGATTTGCAAGTGCAATCTCATCCATCAATCCTTTAGGCATGTTCGGGCGCAGGATGGGCTTGCTGCAATTGATTGAAGTTGTACAGCACGTGCTCTGTATCACCTCGATAGGATAATGGACTGTGTTTGTGACTTCTAGACATTGTCGATGCCGTTTTGTACTTTATACTTCAGAGGAGAATAGCAAGTAACCTTATAGTTGGTCGCCATGCATGGAGCGCGCCGGCGCACCCCTCCTCTCCTTCGGCCCCCCCGCCGAGGGCGCCCCCCGCACCCCAGTGATCACGCGCGAGCAGTTGCTGGCGAAGCGGCCGTTTATCCAGTTGTCATATTCTCATATCCCATGGGGGGTTGCGGTTTGCGGAGGCGCTGCGCGCTCATGCGTATGCCTTGGAACTTATTCGAAAACTATTGTTATAGTTTGACCTATGGAGCGTGGCGCGACCGCTCCCGAGAGCCCCAGGCGACCCTCGCCACTGCGCCCCACCTGGGACGCCGCACGCCCACGGCCCGCCCGAGGCGGCTCGTCAGAGAGCCCTCTCAAAGCCCATCCAGCCCATCCAAACCACGCCCGCGCAAGCGCGCGGGGTGGCGAGCACTGGCACCGAACAGGTTGCCACCATGGCTCTACGCTCTACGTCTACGTAGCATGAAAAAACTATTGTTATAGTTTCAGCGATGGAGCGCGCGCCGACCGCTCCCCTCTCCCAGTCCCCCGCCGTCACGACGCCCCACAAGGGCCGACCCAAGCCGCCGGAGCCGAAGCGCTCCCAGGCCGCTGCCCCTCCCGACCAAGACGTCGACATGGCCCCGCCTCCCTCTCCTCCCTTGCAGCCACAGAGACAGAGACAGGGAACAGGCAAAGTCTTGTTCCCTGCAGACCAACAGAACCAGACTCAGACTCTCGCCCCCACCGCCGCCGCCTTGCCACCCCCTCAAGGACTCCCCACGGGGTGTCGCAGCTCTGCTGCCACCCCCATGGAGGCAACTCCTACCATCAGTGCACCCCTCGGGGGCGGGCGCTTCACACAACAATCCCTCATGGGTCATGGGGGCCTTTACGGATAAAGGTACCCAGCTTTCTAGGACCAGTCCTAGAAACTAGGACGGACTTTGCTAGGTGAGAGCATGAGCATACCATGTTATTTTGTCCCAAACCTTGGCTATTGAGTTACCACATGCATGTCCTCATTAAATGTTCCAGGTGTACCTAGGCACCATTCCCTCAGCAACACCAAGTTTTGTGACGCGTTTACGGGTCACCTGGTCGGAATTGCTGCTTGTCCTAGAAACGGGAGAAACGGCTGATACCACTCAATGGGGAGCTCTTCTACCCATGGTCCCCAGGAGATGAAATATTGCTTTGACTGCCCTCTTTGAGACCTTCAGTGATCACCAAGCTTGGTTTTGTCATCTAAGTGTCCAATCCGCTTGCCTACTGCTCCAAAAGGTCTAAAATAAAACTCCTCTAGTGCGAGCGGACGCCCGAGTGCAGCACCGCATGCTGAATGTGGTAGCAAAAGTAAGCAAAGACAAGCTCCGCAGAGTTGGTCATGGGGAGAGCTAAGGTTGAATGGGATGTGGAGATGGTTTGCTTCAGGTCTTCCCAGAAAGGGACTCCTAGAATGGTCGCATACTCGCCTTCGCCGAGTGTTTTAAGATAAGCTAGCGTCTCGGGGACCTGCGCCCCTGTAAGCGATCCCATTCTTATTAGTATACTCTTGTTTTTGTTCACCCTAGCCCCGGTGGCGGTTCCATAGCTCTCTAAGATGTGCATCGCCCTCTCAAGTGACTCGAAAGAGCTCGCTAAAATTTGCGTGTCGTCGGCAAACTGCGAAAGCCTTAACTCTCTAGGTCCTATTGTGATTCCCTTCATCTCAGGGTCGGCGTTGACTAGTCGTGTCAGGCCTTCGGCCACTAAGAGAAAAGCTAGGGGCGATAGCGGGCACCCTTGGGGCATGCCGCAATGTATCGTGAAGGGATTGCTGCGTCTACCATTGGCCTTGATGTGGAAATCATGCCGCAGCTTGGATTGTAACGAGATGAACGAGATTTTCGGGTAACGGAACTGGACGAGGAGTTTTCCCCACTAAGCTTGGTCGTAATGCGGTGAAACCGATTTAGAGACAAGCGGGAAACCGGGGCGGAAGGAACTGGCAAGGAAGTCGGCAGGAAGGCAGAGGAAATGTCTTGGCAAGGCGACGGAGGCAGGATTTTAACGGTAGCCGGAATTTTTAACAGTAGGAAGAGGCAGGATTTCTAACGGTAGACGGAGTGCGGAATTTAACGGTAGACGAAGAGCGTGGAATTTAACTGTAGAAGAAGAGCGGAGAGGAGAAGGAGCGGGGCTCGAACTGCAGAGCGCTCCGTCCGGACTCGAACTCGCGACCCAGAGCAAAAGGTTGGTATGAAGGCGGTGGGTTGAACCACTATGCCACGCGAGAGTTTACGTAGCCATAGGGCCGATGGGAAGGGCTGAGAACCGCCCTATATACTCTGGGTTTTTTTCTCTTCTTTTCCACTCTTCTTCTTCTTTCTTCCTCTGTTTCTTTTTACTGTTTACTGTTTTTCTTTTACTGTTATTTCTTTTTGCCTCTGAGACATCGCGAATGCGACACTTGATCCATCTGATCGGAAGGGAATCCGCATTAGTTAATAGTGTTAGCCATCTAGAGTAACCGGGGCCGAAACCCAATGCCTGTATCGCTTTATGATAATAATCCCAACTGACTCTATCGAAAGCTTTCTCCCAGTCTATCGCCAGGGCTAATCCCTCTTCGTCTGCGTCATCCAGGTATGCTTGCACTAGCTTTAGCAGATGGGTGGCTTCGCCTATCATCCTCCTAGGCACAAAGCCCACTTGCTCCTTGGAGATGATTCGATTTTCATAATAAGGCGAAGCACCCAAATAGATGATAGATGCTTCACTTTTCAACTCTTAACCCTTAACCCTTTTTCTGAAATTTTTTAGGTAGTTAAACTGAAATGCTAGGGCGGTCAAACAGTGTTTTTTTATAAGGGGTGAAAAAATGACCATCTCAGAATTGAGGAAATTTAAGGATTTTTTTCGGGAGAAAGTTCCCAATACACCCAACTAGCACATATCCGGGGCCCATTAGGACCCGGACCCCCCCTTGGGCCCCCATAACAAAACGTAATCAAAAACTGACAAAAGACGCTAAAATCGCAAAAGCTCAAAAAGCCCAACTTCGAACCGATGCCGGGCGCGCTGCGTGGCCGTTTTCGACGATCCATCCGGATGGCGGACCCCACCAGATATCATATACGCATATCCCACCCGGATGGTCGCGCCAATCGGGCAGGCCGCGCGCCGAACCCTCGTCGAAAGCACCCACCCGCCGAGCCCATTGAACGTTGAGCCGTCGCCGAGGGAGGCCCGGAGAGCCCAACTTCGAACCGATGCCGGGCGCGCTGCGTGGCCGTTTTCGACGATCCATCCGGATGGCGGACCCCACCAGATACCATATACGCATATCCCACCCGGATGGTCACGCCAATCGGGCAGGCCGCGCGCCGAACCCTCGTCGAAATCACCACCCGCCGAGCCCATTGAACGTTGAGCCGTCGCCGAGGGAGGCCCGGAGAGCCCAACTTCGAACCGATGCCGGGCGCGCTGCGTGGCCGTTTTCGACGATCCATCCGGATGGCGTCATTGGCAGTATGGGTTGATTCCCAATACCGCCTGCCAAGCCCACCACCCAGCGGCAGAAGATGATTTCTGCTTTGGGTGGTGGGTTCCCGCCAGATGCGCTGTGAGGCGCTCTGGCAAGATCTTGGGCTTTTTTGCTCGCCGCGGCGTAGAGAGCTACGACGTGGCCCGTCCTGAGGTCACCCACGGGTCTTGCCTCATCGATCAGCGCCGAATCTGGCACTGTCAGAGAGAGGAGGGCCGCGAGGGCAGCCTCAACGCGGAGGCTTGTCAGCCACGCGTGGACGGCCGCGTCGGTGAGCTGGTCCTGGTTCTCGATGCCGAGTTCGAGTGAGGGCGAATCCTGCGAGGGGCGGGTCGGGATGGTCAGGGCGGGGTCTGCGGCAGCCAGGGTAGCCGCGTGCGCGCGCTGTGAGGAGCTGGGTGGGCTGCGCGGGCCATGATGCCAGAGGGTCAGGGGGTGGTCGGACTGTCGGCAGCCCGACACGGCGCTGCATCGGGCGGGAATCAAATGCCGAATGTAGCTTAGATATAAAGGAATCGATCCCCCCGCGGGCGCGACCGCCAATTCTTTACGGGTAGAGCGTGAGCGCGCGTGACGGAGGGGGGGGGAGGGGGGGAGAATCGCACCATTTCCTGGCTAAGATTTTCGTGGCGGCAGGTGGCCCCCCCTGAAGGTTTTTTATTGGGCCTCGCGCCACGGTCAAAAAATGCAGCCCAACCCTTACTAGTAGTTAAAAAGCCCCTGTTTGACCGCCCTAGAAATGCTTCACAAAACCTGCCTAGATCTTCCTATATTTAGGTAGTTGAGCCATAGCGGTGTGTCCGGGCAAGCCCCCTGTGCCATACCGGCGGCTCGTCGCCCGCGGGTGAAGCTGCCAAGAGGACAAGTAAAAAGACCGAGCGGAACCACCTGTATAGGTGCTCCGGCAGTAAGGAGTTAATAATAGTAGGCTCCAAAGAAGGCCGATCTCAGCTTTCTTTGATTTTCTTGTTTAACCCTTTTGCCATAGATCTGAGTGTGTCACGGCCCTGAACCGCCTGCGAGAGGTGTGCCGATTTGATGTTTTGCCATGGGAATGTCGCTTTGCATCGAAAGTACTACGCGAGCAATACGCGGGCAAGTTGAGAGCCCGCAGCTGCATCTCGCCGGTTGACCTTCCGGCCGCAACCGCGAGTCCAAGTGAGGGCTTGGTCCTTTACCTGGCGCCCACTTCGTAACGCTACACACCGTAGCAGTCGATGAGCTCGTCGCATTGGCCTGGCGGGTTCTCGCGCGGCCGGCTGGCCCATAGGTGCCTCCACGAGGGTAAGAGCACATCGCGCTCCTCCCTTGGCAGACGAAGCACCTCAATCGCAACAAACTCCTCGAACCGGAGCGCGTAGGCGCGCGGCGGTAGCGCCGTCGTCGCGTCGGCGGGCGCGGCGCACGTCAGCCGGAGCACTGCCGAGAGCACGGCGCGCTGAAGGCACCAACCGCTCTCCCAGCGCTCAAAAATATCGATGATACCAATTCCGACCAATGCAGAGGGACCAAGGATTGCGCCACTGGCGCGACTGCGCTGGAGTGGTGCGCTCTCCCACCACGCGTCGCTGCCTTGCAGCCTGTGGGGCGGCGTGGAAGACGGCAACTCGGCGGCGGCACGGGGTCGGCATTCATGCACTCTAGCGGCGTCATTGCCACTCGACTGCAGTGGCACGCCGATGAGGAGCGAGTAGTCGATGAGGCCTTGCGACGCGAGAAATCGCACGTCCCTAGCCAGCACAAGCGCAAGGGCCACACGCACGGCAGGTGGGAGGGGGAGCGTGATGGGGAGGCTCAGCCAGTCCGAGTCGAGGAGAGTGCCGCTCCTAAATTTAAGGCGACGGGGAGGGAGGGCAGATGAGGGGCACGGCATGCGGGATGCGAGGGAAGGCGCGCTGGCGACCACACTGCTCCCTCCCCCGCCTCTGGACGCCGCACCAGTCTGCGCACTGGCCCTCAACGATTGCCGAGCGCAGTGAGTCGGCCGCGTGCTCGCCCAGCCTCCGTCGGTTGAAGGTAGCGCCCTTGAGGTCAAAGGTGAGGTGCGGCTTGGCTAGCCCATAAAGGTGGTTGCGCATCACCACGTAGTACACTTGGGGCCGTCCAAAGTTGCACCCAAGCGCGCGTCGGATGGGCCCAGGCGGCACGCGGATGGAGTAGGCGCCGTAGTACTGAATGAGTGAGGGTGGGACATCGAGCCGGCGCGCCTCCCGCAGCGGGCTGGAGCGCACGTGGCTCAGGAGGGCGGCTGCGAGCGCGACAAGCCGATCCTACATGAAGCCGACGAGGACGGGGCGGGCAGCCTCACGGGGCGGCTGGGGCGGCACGACTCACGGTCAGCTGTGCCCGCGGGAATCCAGCCGGGAGAGGCAGGACGGAGGGACGGGAACCATGCCGGTGGGCTCGATGAGTTTCTGCGCAGCTCAGTGGGCCGCCACACCTTTTCGCGCTTGGAAATGGTCTTGACGATGAAGCGCTTGCACGGCGTGAAGTAGAAGTATGAACCCGACGCACCAGACGAGGCCACCTCGGCAAGGCCAGAAGGGTCAGCTGCCGCCTTGGCTGCGCGCGGCGAGGGAAGTTGCGCAGCGCTGCCGGTCTGGTGAACAATCGGTGTGGGTCGCTGGGCACCCTCCGCCGGCGATACTGCGAAGGGCACTCTGATTTGCGCAAAGGCGTCGGTGAAATCGACCTCGTCTACAGTCAGTGCCTCGCGGAGCGCAGCAAACGTATTGGCGCGGTAATGTCCGAAGACGAGCGAGCCGGATTCAGCTTGGTCGAGTGAGTGGTCGGACGAGCCGGTGAGCGGCCGGGCGGCGGCGGACGCGGGCACGGAGGTCGAGAGGCGCGCAAGCGGTACATGCATCAGCCGTTCCACCTCGCCGCCCTGCGTGCGCATCCGGCGCGCCGCCGGCGGTGGCGGCCACCGGCCGGCTTGCTCACCGTGCAGGTGTGCGGGTGCGATCCTCGCGACGCGCGCGCGTGCACCTCCGGAGAGGCTAGCAATACCAAAGGCAGTCAGTTGCACGAGATCGTACCGCAGTGCCGCGCGCAGGTCGGCGAGTTCTTCGTTGGCTCCGACGCCATCCGCCGGTGTGGCCGCACAGCGGAATAGCTGCCTGCGCTGCAGTACGGCCCACACGCACGTGTCGAGAGCCCCGCGCAGCGGGCACGCCACCACGAATAGCACTGATCGGCAGATCGCTAGTGCTGGCGCATGGGCTGGCTTCATTGCAGGAAGCACCCAATCCTGGATTGCGTCGAGCACGAGGTAGGGCACAGTGTAGGCGAGCGCAGCGTTCCATGCGTGGCGGCGCGCAGCGCGCGATGAGACGAGACCCCAGTCGAGGCGTTCGGACAGCTCGAGCAGCATGGCTGCGAGAGGGGCAGGCGATGTAGGGCGAGGTGAACAAAGGAATGGCGTGCCGCACCGACACGCCGCGCATGCCAGGCCTTTGACGGCCGTAACGCAGCCCTGTAAGGCACGGCGAAAGGCGGGACCGCACTTATGGCCACTACAGAGAAGAAGACGTTCCACGCACGCCCAGCAAGGACGATAAGCTCCTGTACCACGTGGGCAGGATGGTGGAAACGCACATAAGTATGTCGCCCACGATTAGCGCCGCGCGATCCCAAGAGCCCGGAGCCCCCGTCACCTGATACTCGCATGGGAAGCGGGCGAGGCCTTCATCGGCCAGATGGGCGTCGGGTGGGCCCGAGTACGCTGTCTGCGCCATCACAGTGAGTAGTGTGGCGCCGCCGACAACAAGGAGTGTATATGCGTGCATGGCACGGTCTGGGCGGAATGGGTCAGTGACGATGATGATGAGCTCGAGCATGATGCACCTGCGTCAATCCGTCCGGGGGAAGGGAAGGGTCGGATGGGCTGCAGGCGGTTGGTGCCGCTCGCATGGTACTGTGCAGCGAGCCTTGGACAGGCCAACGCCCCCTCATAGGCCTGCCTTGCTGAGTCATTCCTTCCTGACCGTTGGTGCGTGCACGTCCGTCCAGTTGCTCCATCTGAAGCGACCTAGGCCGATGTTGACGTTTCGCGTTACAGGCGCCCAACCCCCACATGGCTGACCCTTACTCCCCTCCAAGCGCCACCAACTTCTAGAACTTCCGCTTGCCGCGCCACACTCCCTCCCTCTCCGTCCCTTGGTGTGCACTCCCATGCGAGAGGCTCCTTGCATTTACAGCGGCTATGCACACCTGTTCCAAGTCCCAGCAGCTCGTTACCAGCCGCATCCCCTCTTCCCGAACCCTCCTGACCCCCCATCCCTTCCCCGGGCGCCCACGCTGCCGACTAGCGTCAACCCACAGGCCCAGCCACTCCCCACTCCTGTACTGCTGCCATGCACCAACGGCTAGCGGAACTTTTCTCGTCCTCCCCTCCATTGCCTCTTCCCGAGCGCCCTCCTGCCCGAGCTCCACAACCCCCTAACTACCCGTCCCCCGCTCTCTCTTCAAGCCTCTCCAGCCCCCCCCCCCCCACCCCACCCCCCACCCCCTGCGCTGCAAGCCCTTTTCAGTACCCCCATGCAGCCGCCATCACAATCCACTCACAGCTGGCTGAGTGCAATCGCGCATCCGAGCCAATCGTACGCGCCACGCAGCCGTCGTCTCTCATCGCTCTCGACGTCCAAGGACAGGACTGATCCCCCAGGACCCTCCACCTCCTCCGCCGACGCCCAGGGCGCCTGGGGAGCGCTGGCGAGAAGAAAGACGGAAGACTGCGCTGCGGTGAGCGCTGAGCGGAAAGGTATAACTCTGTGGGGAGCGAGGCGGAGCGCGGGATCGCGTGCGACGAGTAGAAGTAGGCTCAGGCAGCAGCCGACAGAGAGTGCCGAGCATCCCACCGACCATCCTCCCTGCCGCCACGCCTGGCCGAGCTCGTCGACGTCGAGCAGAGGAGAGCACCCCGACGCCATCGCGCGCGCGCGCGGCGGCGGCGGGTGGAGACTAGATTCCACAATAGACTTTCGATCACAGTGAACGTGTAGTAGTCTAGATAAACACTTAATAGTACTTTTGCTTACCAGAATAACGTCTACATACAAGAGAAGTGTCGTCCCCAATGTAGACAAAATGATAATAAACATCTGAGCGTTAGTATCACTACTCCGACTAGCCCGGTACTATCACGACACCCCTCAGCGCACGTGAAATACGTTTAGGTGCTAGGTGCTCGGCTAGTCGTTTCATTTTGCCGTCGTAAGTCGTAAGCGCGACAGTGCACACCCGTGTTGTCACCATTGACACGCGGCACTGAAGGAAGATTCAAGCAATCTTCCCCACACGCATCACTCTGCTCAAAGAGGATGTCTTGCCGTGCACCACTCTTGCGTAGAATGTCGTCGAGCTCCACACGCTGACCTAAAAACCATTGTGCGTGCTCCTGTCGGACAGGCCTGTCGCATCCGCGATCGACCTTTTTGTTTTAGAAGTTGTTTGCGTTTCTATGTTCCCTCCTTGCAGGCTAGCCACGAGTTACCGTCGCAGGGTCCTACATTCGTCCATTCGCCCTGCTTGTTGCCCTCGCCTCCTTTGTCGCCTCCCTTGCCGCCTGCTTGCCCCTCACCTGGCTTACCTCCTTGCGTGCTCCTCGCGTTTTAGGCTAAGTCGCGCGTTCAGGTATCGCCGGTGCAAGGAACCGCCCCCATGTGTGACCCTGATTCCCCCTCAGGTGTTGGCCGTTGGATTATACCGTGGCGCTATTTCACTTCGGTCTTCATCAACTCACTTAAGGGTTTTCGAAAGATTCCTTCCTCATTCTTGTGCGTAACGGTCGCCCCCGTCGGATCGTCCGTCGCCCCGTCGCTCTCTTGCCGGCATTCTCTTCCTCGTTCGGTCTGTCAGCAAGTTCCTGTGCGTTCCGTGATAAGGATACGTTAGTGTGGAGAGTGTTGACGTGAGTGTAGTGTCATCTCGTCGGTCCATCGGCCGACCGACGGTCGTTTAATGTCTAATGCCTTATGCCTAATGCCTAATGCCTAATGTCATATGTCTAATGTCTAAAGTCTAATGCCTAATGTCTAATGCCTAATGTACACCCCCCGCGACAACTGCATCCCCTGAGTTCTATTTTTATATCCCTTACTTGTACTCTCTGTATTTTCTTCTCTGCTGTGAAGTCCTCTCTCTCTGGCTCTCACTTCTCTCTTCTCTTCTATCTCTTCTCTTCTCTCTCTCCCTCTCTCTCTCTCTCTCTCTCTCTCTCTCTCTCTCTCTCTCTCTCTCTCTCTCTCTCGTCTCCTCCCTCCTTTTTCCTGCTTCTTCCTCTCTCTCCTCTTTCTCTTCCCCCCCCCCCCTCTCTCCCTCTCTCTCTCTCTCTTCTCTCTCTCTCTCTCTCGCTCTCTCTCTCTCTCTCCCCCTCCCGCCTTCTTCCCCCCTTCTCCCCCTCTCCCTGCCTCCCCCTCCCCCCCTCCCTTTCATTCTTGTCCATGCCCCCCTCCCCCTCCCTCCCCCCTCTGCCTCGCTCCAAGCACTCCAAGGTCAAACTACCTCCTCAGCTTCAGCATCTCCTCACTCAGCTCCTCTTTGAGACCAAGCTCAGCTCCACTCTCAGCCTCCTCACCTCCCACACCATCCTTCGCGCCTTCTCGAGGTGGGCAGCACTCGCCACAGTGCTCACACAGCCACGGGGGGACCAAGAGGGCCAACGATGCTCATCTCAAGGATGGGGGGACCAAGCGGAGCCAACCACCTCATTCCTTCCGTCGGCGGGGAGAGCAGCACGAGGCTTTGAGGGAGAGCCAACAGTTGATGCAGGAGGCGATGGCGGCAAGGTGGGTACAAGAGCCGTAACCCGCGACAACGGCGGGAAGTGGAGTGCGCAAGGAGAGGAGGTAGTTAAGGTAGAAGAGGAACGAATGGCGGCACTTGAAGAGTCATTGGAATTCCAGTCAGGCGCCGAGAGGAGAAGGGCGACAGGTGGTCACTTGCGCGCCAGCGTGGAGAAGGGGGTAGGAGAGGAAAACGGTCTGGGCGGGTGGCGGACGTGCGTGGCGCAGCAGCTCAATACTGAGGCTGTGTTCATGCGTGGAGAGAAGCAAGCCGGTAGGGTACGGCGGCATGATGAGCCCAAGCCTGTGCTCGCATATGAGCGCGGAGCACTTGAGTCGGGCCAAAACCGCGCGGAGCTACTCGTCCGGATTGCCGAGGCAGAGCTCGCCCTTGCGGAGGCAGCGCGGCAGCTGGAGGCGGAGCGGCAGCGAGCTGGCAGGCTCGAACGTTCGCTGAACACCTTGCGTGGAGCTGGCCGCGAGGTTTCACAGATGGAATCCGATGAGCGTCGCGCAGTGCAGCTTCGCTTCGCTGGCGCGCAGCGCTTCCTTGCGCGTCGTGCAGTGGCAGCTGCCAACCGAATGCTGCTTTCGCAGTGCTTCCGTGCATTGTGCCTCAACGTTGCTTCTGCCCATCTCCTCGCTGATCGACGGCGTTTCCGTGAGATGCTCCAGCGTGCAGATGCGCAAGAATCCCGACCGCGAGGGGGCCGTCCGCCGCAGCAGATCCAGGATCTATATGAGATGGATAGTATGTCGGCCTCCTTGCTTCCGCTGCACGGCAAGACCGTCTGAACGCAGCCGACTGCTGCTGTTGCGCGCGCGCCCGCACGCAGTGGCAGTATGAGGCTACAGATTGGGCCGGGGACTGACGGCTCAACGGTGCACACAGCACGCTGCGCGGCTGGTGCGAACAGAGGTCACGAGCAACAGCATGTACGGCAAGGTCGCCGAGAGATCCCGTCCGCCGACCATCAAATGTGCATCGGCGGTGATTTCTTCCATCCTGCCCTATCTCATCTATTGCCGATGTTCATTCAAGAAACTGTACGCCGCGCTCTCGTGAGCTCTCTCACAGTCCATCATGTCATGTGCGCTTAACACACACCGACTCACGCATCTTGGTTGGCTATTTTGTGTGATGCGTGTATCTTGTTAGGGCGGGGGAGATGCCTGCCGACATACTCAATATTAGCCTGGTCATTCACGCATTTTAACGACTACTTCCCACCTCCCCGGTCTTGCAAATTACTCTGTCACGGTTTGGGAATGGCACCTTGGTCCTCCGGAGGGACTTGTTTTGAGAGGCCAACGAGATGAACCAACCTACCTTCAAAGTAGGGGTGGATAGGGAGGAGCCTCGTGCCCTCCCTACCGGGCGCTGACTCTCCTCTTGGGGGAGACAAAAACTATTGTTATAGTTTCAGCGATAGAGCGCGCGCCGACCGCTCCCCTCTCCCAGCGCCCCCTGCCGCCACGACGCCCCACAACGGGGCCGCCCCAAGCCGCCGGAGCCGAAGCGTTCGCAGGCCTCTGCCCCACCAGACACCGACGTCGTGACGGCGGAGAGCTCCTTCCGCTCCTGATCCCCAGCCCTCCGCCGTCACGACGCCCCACAGGGGCCGCACGCATTTGCTCAAACTAGTTCAGGCCTTCCTGGATGACACAGACGACGGGGGCCTCGCCCTAGCCATTGACTGGGAAAAGGCCTTCGATCGCGTTAGTTGGGATTACTACCACAAAGCGAGCCAAAGCTCTCGGCTTCGGCCCGGGGTACTCGTAATGGCTCCGGATCCTTACTAACACTGACTCGCTACCGACACGATGGATAAAAGCTAACGGCAAATGAAGTAATCCTTTCACCATACACTGCGGCATGCATACAATATGGCAACGCGGATGATGGTAGGTTCACTAGATCGATCCTTAGGGCAATTCTCACTAGATACCACCTATTAGTAACGGCGAAAACCGGTTTCTTCCAAAGGCTTAAGAGGCAACGGGAGAAGATGGGGCTACACGCCCCGAGCAATAAACATATAAAGAAGATGATAAGCCCTCTTTACACGGTGGACAAAGACTTCAATCTTGAAACATCGGAGGACCTCTCGCAGGCGGCGAGAGAATTGGATATACGAAACATCACTTAGGTTGGATAACAATTTTACTCGCAGTAAACTTGGCGGAGATCAAAGCGGGATCACACGGACTCCAAGGAGGGTATCCCGATCAAAGTAAGAACACAAGAGAAGCCACAGTCTCCCGCCCCAACAAGCAAGGGTACCTCAAGGGTCAAGCAAGCAAGGGCAAGGGCCCCTTAGCCCTTATTATAATACATACATATACCTGTACTGTTAACATGTTAACAAGCAAATACCGTTAATACCCCTCCTCAAAAGCACTAATACTATCTAATATGTTGGCGGCATGCTGCTAATACTATCTAATATGTTGGCTCTCGAGCACTAATAGGTTCAAACATGTTGGCTCCGATTGCAACCTATTCACAACCTTACCGCAAACGTAGCGGAGATTTTTATGAAGATTTTTTTTGGGGGGATGAGCCGGATGATGGCGACGTTGCAACCACGGACGAACTCGAGCGCTACTTCATGCTCCACCCCGCTGGCTCCTGTGCCCACCTGGTTTGGGGGGTCATCCTGTCGCGGTTGCTTCGGCGACAGCGGCGTGTCCATCATTGCTTCATCCATTGGGGCGAGGGCGGCGGCAGCGAGGGCGGGAGGCAGCGCGCGCTCCATGACCCTATCAGTTTACTGATAGTTGTAACTACTGCCAAATACATACAACAACCAGTTAACTAACTACCCCTCAAATGGCTGCGCACTAACTAGTGCCCCCCAACGTTGATAGTTAACTACAGTCCCCGGCCTTGCTCCTGCAATGGCTGCCTTGATGGGCAATACATGCGCTTCACGGGCCGGCGCGCTTGCTGTCTCGCGCGCACTTGGTTGGGGATGTCGTCTTGGCGCAGGCGCTTCGGCGATAGCGGCGTGTCCATGGGCACATCGCCCGTGCTGGCGGCTGTGACGGCTATATCTAGGGAAAGAGGGAGAAGGCGTGCGCTCCATGCCCCTATCGCTTTAACGATAGTTGAGAGGCGTGTGAGGTCTTAAGCCCTCCATCCGCACGCGTGCCGCGACGCCATGCCCATTCACACTCAACAAACAATAAACATCGCAATTTCACACTGCACACTACCCCCCGCCTCACGTACAACACTTACGTTGTCTTAAAATAACACGGGGTGTTCCCGTCACATACGGCCCATGTAGACGAAGTAGCATGCAGTACGTGTAGTGCTCATTCATGCGCATTTTTGCGTGGGCACTCTACCATCTGCATTGCCTGATATCCCAATCAACCATCGCCGCATACCGCTTCGTGTGTGCTCGTTTCCACGTCCTGCATGCGTCGAGCGTTCCCTCTCCATAACATTTACATGCATGCGCAAGCTTTGCATGGTGTGAGTGCCGGGGCAGCTTCTAACGACTTAGCGAGCACTCGCTCAAATCATTGTCTTCTACGGCTTTGAGTGCTACCTCTTCAGTTGAAGTTCGTAGAGGAGCTGGCGGGTGCACTCAGACGATGAAACTGCCCAAGAAGAAAGAAGTGCAAGAAGAGAAGAGTTGGTGTGGAGGCGACGTCTGTGCGAGCCTATCTACACTATCACGTCATGGGAAGCTCTGTCTCCCTCAACCATCATGGTCCCGAACGGCGCCCGTGAAGGAGTGTCAGACCTTCCCCAGTGCAGCAAGGCAAGCACCGGCGCGTCATCGTCCTGTCAACAAAGCTCTCTAACGACCGGACCTGCCGTCCGCAGGCCCATTGTTTTGGCCCGTCACAGCGGCACGTCATGTACTGCTGCATAAGGCATGCGTGGATTATTCGAGCACAGCATTCGCCCTAAAGGAAGGTGACAACTCAGCGTGCAATCCCTACTCTTGCGAGCCGCTGCCGAGGGGAGGCGGCGGCCAAGACCATCGTCTCCTTCAGCCCCAAAAGCCCTGAACTAGTGGTCAAATTAAGACAATGCGCCCTTCCTCCATCAAGCGTCGAATGCCCATCTGCGCATGGCGCAAGCGACCAAGGGGGTGGATGGCTTATGCGATTTATCGGATGTTATGGTAGGCGAGGGGCGAGTTTGGACGTACCACCGTCTGAGCCAATTATGGGCGGGCTGCGATGGAGCCGCACGCAGACAAGATGGCAGGGTGTAGGACAACCGTGCACCGGGTGCGGTCACGCACTGCAAAAAGGGCAAGCTGGAGAACACGCACCTGTTCCCGCCCCCAATCATGCAGCAGCGCGCCCGCCGCATTGACCTGTAGCTGCATGCGCTTCTCCTTGTAGTAGTGCAGTTCACTCCCCACGTTGAAGCCATCAAATCCAACGAGGTACACCTATAGAGATGGTGTCTGTAAGCAATCGCTAGCAGAGCTATCGAGCCGCCGCCCCGCTCGCATGCGAGCCGCGAGGCGTGCTCCACGTTACCCAGCACGCACGGGAGAGGGATCTCAAGCGCACCGGTCCGTCGCTAACTTCGAGGAGGCGCATGAGCATAACAAAGCCAGTGGTTGGCACCTACAAGGAGGGCGTCGCGAGGGAGGTGGTGAGCCGGCCTGATCGGCCCCATGTTGAAGTGGGGGGCCAGAGCGACACCGCAACCGGCACAATATGTCGTCCTGAACGACAGCTAGGCTCGCGTGCGCCCATGCCATACCCACAATCGGCTCGGGGCACCTGATATATCCTCAAGCCGAGCCAACGGTGGGTTCTCCAGTAGGTGCCTATAGACCAGCTGAAGGCGTGGCGCCCCGGCATCATCGGCAACAAGTAGCCTGGCACAAAGAATAGCGGGGCTAGCACGACGTGGTTCCATGCGTAGCACACCTGCGTCGGAGGATAGGTATAATATGAGGGGTGTGTGGGCAAGGGGTAGGGAGGAGAGGTCGTCGAGACAAAGCATAGTGGGGAGGCGACTAGCTCGCCGCGTCTCGGAGGCCTGGGGACCACGCACCGGCACGGATGGCGACCGCTGCGCCACCTCCACCCCACCGACGTGGTACCACTGCATCATGTGGCACCATATGGAAGTCTTCGAGCCGGTGTGCTCCTCGAGGCCCTTGGTCACAAAAGAGTTGAAGCGGACAACGGTGTCGAAGGAGTCAATCTTCGCGCCAATGCCGCGGCTCCGAATGGATGGCCCGTTCCCAACAAGCAATACACGCCCAAGCCCGTGAGTAGCACGGTCGACAGGTAAAATCTCCGCGTCAGGACTTGTGCCGTGCGAGCCGCCCGTGGGTGTGCCAAGCGGAGTACGACGGCCCAGCCGAAGGAAGGTGAAGGTGCGCCATGCAAGGATTGCGAACCACACGACGCCCACCTGCCGGCATAGAAGAGGGGCGCGGCGCCGCCTTCACAGGCGAGCTTGACGTAAATCGATGGGTGGGCAGATGCGGGCGCGTCGCACGGGGAGTACCGCACCACGGGCCATCGCAGCAGAAGGAACACAAGGATGGCCGCAAAGATGATCCATGCAAGGTAGGCGTAATACGTGAGTGTGGAGAACACCTATGAGGATAGGCATGAGGCAGGCGCGCGGACGTCGGAAGACGGTGGGGCACACGCAGCGGCCACTTGAGCCCTAAACTAGATCTGTGGCGACTGCTAGATGCCCCCGCCCCGGCGTATACCCACTCGTGTGCAAATCCGTTGGTGCACATGGACCTTCCCTGCGCCCTTGCTCCGTATTTTCTCCATTGCCTTCTTACCCCCCCCCCCCCCGCCCGGGCACCCTCCCCGTACCGAGCTCCCACGCTTTTTACCCTTCCCCCCCCCCTTTCCGCCTACTCTTACCCTGCATCTCCTCGCCCAGCTCCCTCCCAATCCCCCAATCTCCCCCTCTCTCTTCCTCTCCCACCACCCGGCGCTCACCCAGTAGACGCCACACTGGCCACTCAGCTTCTGCAGGATGGGCACCCAGAGCGGGATGGTCAGGCTGACACCGACGTACGCTGCCAGCAAACCGTACAGCGCCCACGCGGCCGTAGAGCCCGCCCAAGACGCCGAGGAGGAGGCCGACAGCGCCGCCGCCCACGCGCGCTGCATCCCGCCCGATGCCCAGATTCCTCCCCCCCCATCTTCCTCGTAGTCCCTCTCTCTCTACTATAAAATTTAATGGGTAACATTATTTTATGCGTCGCGGCGCGACAAAGGGACAGGACTAGCGCTCACTCAAAACAGGACTCCCTGCCGCGGCAAGCGCAAGCACCCTTTCCCCACTTATGCCACCCAGCTCTTCACTAGCTTTCTACCTGCGCTAGCCAGAGCGCCCCTCCCTCCACACTCCACACTCCTGTCAGAGCGTCAGAGCAAGGCTCATCTCACTCTTGGAGATTGCCTGCGAGGGCGCGCCGGCAGCTAGCGCGGAATGCGGTTCTTGCGGGGAGCTCATGGAGCTTTCCTCGGGGGTGACTACGGGCATGGTGATCGACGCAAGACGCACGACGCACGGAGGGCGCGGAAGTGTGGAAGGAGGCTTGTTAGGGCGGTCAAACAGCTATTTTAACTTCTAAGGGTGAAAATTGACCAAGTCAAGATTGAGGATTCATAACGAGATTTTTGGATATGGTGACCGGATAGGTGTAACTAGCACATATCCGGTGCCCTTTGGGCCCTAGACCCCCCACGGTAGCCCCCACAGCGATGCGTAACCAGAAAACGCTCAAATTGGCCAGAAATCACTATCGCGGAGGGCCGACGTCCGACGCGAGCGCGGGCGAGCGTCGGGCCGCTAATCGACGCGTACCCGGCGCAGCGTGCCTCGGACAGCCACAGCCATGCGCGTAGGCTGCCAGGAGCGCCTCTTACTGCCCCCCATGCCCGCCGCCGCCTCATCGCAAATCGCCCCCTCGCGTCCCTCGCTAGCGCGCCAACGGAGGCGTCTTGTGTCAGCTACTTTACGATTGAGGTCGGTTATGGCCTCGAATTGAATTGGTACCGGGTCCGCCGCCATCTGGGCTCTCCTAGCGTCTGCTACCACGTCGATTTCAGTTTGAGCGTGGTGGGGTGGGCGGAGAGAGAGGAGAGGAGCGTGGCGCGCTCCATGACCCTATCTTTTTAAAGATAGCTGTGTTGGGTGAAAGTTGAGTGTGCGTGTCTTGGATTGTTGTCGGACTAGTCGGATTGGATCCTGTCGGCCTTTGTCGCCCACGCTCGTCACACGTTCAAGTCCATGAAATCATAGAAGTATTGTATTGCGGTGCGTACAAAACCAGGTTGTATCGACCGTGTTTGCTGGTGATGACCATGGCTTCGTAATGCGCTGCGAGAGGCGCGCTTTAAGGCAATCGATAAAATTATACCGGAGGGGGCCCGTTGTATATTTCTGCGCGGCCGTCAGAGGCCTAAAATTGAGTATTTTTCAAAAATTTTGCCGGAGGACCCCGGATTTTTTTGCTGATCTCTCATACCAGAACCTATAGGGAGCTTATCTGGGTCCTCGTTTGCCCATTACCGATGGTGCCCTTCGCACCCCCCTAGTGAGTGACCGGGCTAATAAAACATAACTCACTCGCACAAAGACGAGGACTCGAATTGATCACCGGCCTCCGAGGGGGCGGGACGGTCACCCGAACAGGGACATCACTCACTCTTACCCCCTCTGTCTCGCGCCCCTGGTCGAAGCAGCGCACCCGGCCTCCCCTCCCCCGGACTTCTAGCGAGAAGGGAACGGGGGGAGGGGAAAGGGGCAGCGGGGCAGCGGTAGGCGGTAGGAAGGAAAGCAGGGAGGGTAGTTAGGAGTAGCACCAGCAATCTGCCTCGCGCCGTGCAAGTAGCGGCTAATTTTTAAGATTTTTTTTCACTGAAACCATAAAGCTGACAAATTTGGTTACACTACAACACTTGTACGTACGGTGTTGTAGAGGTACGACGGTACGACGACCGCCCCTACCAAAACCAAAAATAAACAAATGAACGTGGAACATATGGTGTCCCTTCTGTTTTCTTTTTGCGCGCGGGCGGGCGTCGGCCGCCGGATGGCGCGGCCGTGGGGCCTGCTGCTGCTCTCGTGGGCCTCCCTCGCTCTCTGCCGTCGTTGCGGAGTGAGCGAGGTGGTCCAGCCGGATGGGAGCTATTCCTTATCCGGGTGCGACGAGCTCTCGCTCTTTGGCGCCCACGTAGGTGACGAGGGCGCACAGAAGCTCGCAGAAGCACTCGAGGCCGATCCGCCGCTCTCCCTTCTCGACCTTTGGGCAAACGGGATCGGCGAGGCGGGCGCACGCGCGCTCGGCCAGGCGCTACAGAAGAACACGCGCCTCCAGCGACTATACCTAAACGAGAACCCGCTCGGCGCCGCGGGAGTCGCGGCGATCGCGGAGGGGCTGACCAAAGCGATGGCGCCGAGGCACCTCTGGCTCTCAAGGACAGGTGGCACCTTCCTCAGCTGCTGGCCGAAGTGCAGTATGGCGTGGGTGGCTCGCAGCGGCACGGCAGCTCGGCGCGCCAGGATTCGCTCTCTGCGCCAGCGTGACTGGCCTGGAGGCTTGCACGCCGTCTTCAGCCCTGATCCCTTCCGTCCTTTGCGTGCCACCTTTCAGGAGCGGGTGACCAGGGTGCCATTGCTATCGCTGAAGCACTGAAGACGAACCGAATGCTCGAGGCTCTGGATATGTGGGAGTGCGGCATCACTGGTGTCGGAGCGCGCGCGCTTGCCAACGCACTTGTAGGCAATGTAGGCCTACGCACGCTCGAGTTGCGCGCTAACCCGATGGGCGATGAGGGCGCGCACGCCTTTGCGGGGCTTATGCCGTACAACAAGCCGCTCTCCACACTGGACCTGCTAGGGACTGGGATCACCACCAGTGGCCGCCATGCTCTGAGGCAGGGGCTCGCAAGAGCCGACTCGCGGCCCTACCTGGTGCTATTCGAGGATGGCATCGGTCCGCATCAACAGCGTACCTCATGGGAAGAGAAAGGTGCAACGGATGCACCGTGATGTCGTACCTGAGCGATGGAATCAGACGGCAGTCGGCTTCGGCTGACAGGAGATCGACCGTCGCTTATGGCTGGTAGCTGGTACGAGTGGTGCGCATGAGGTACGCTGTAGGTTTTCGACTAAGTTCAAGGCGGTAGGCAGTCTCAGTCTTGAGTCTCATAGAAAAAATCTTGAGCCAAACTAAAGCGAAAAACTTCCGAAGATTCTGGGCTGACACCTACTTCGAACAAGGTCAACTAAGTTTATACATGGTCGCGATGGAGCGCGCCGCGGCGACTCCCCTCTCCTTCGGGCACCCCGCCGAGGGCGCCCCACCAATAGCCCCATGGAGCAGTCGCTGGCGAAGCGACCGCGTCGCCGCCTGCAGAGGCCGAGCCGGTGCGTGCGACCCCGGTCGCGCCACACGGCCCATGGCCCCGGCCACACCATACACAACAGCAATGCTGCCCCCCCCCCATGGGGGGCAGCAGACTGCAGACAGCAAGACAGACGCAACGGACAGAGCACACAGAAGAACGCATTGGGCATGCCTCAAGCAAGGCAAAGGCTCCTCCCACCCTGGTGACGGCCGCGCCGCCCCGGCGGCGCGGCCCGAGACCGGGTGGCCCTTATGCGCACAAACAACATCCCACCTTGCATGCGTACCACAACAGAGAAATGTCACAACAGAAGCCTCAACTCAACACAACGAAGGCCCGCCCCTCTGACCTCTGAGCTCTGAGAGAGGGACTGCGGACCGACCATCAACCGCAAGCCCACTATCAAGCGCCAGACAATTACTCACGACCGATTCGCGAACCCCCGACGTAGGAGCCAGCATCTGATGAAGAACAAGACGTCTTAGACACAGACGCAAACTTTGACCTCTCCTTCCACCAAGAGGGGTACTACACTTTCCAGGACACGACCGTTTACGCCGCGATTGTCGAACTACTCCTACTCCTCGAGCTAGAGGGAGTTGATCCAGAGCCAGACTTTTGGCGGCACGGTCCAATACAGGCCCCTGGCACATAGATAGCCATCGATGAAGATTGCGCACAACAATTCCAAGCAAGGTATGGCGAACTCACCACCCTTCGCGTGAGTCAGAGTCAGACCGACATCACCATAGCGCGCGGTCGCTTCGCCAGCGACAGCTCCATGGGTACTGGGGAGGCGCCTGCGGCTGGGGGCCCGATGGAGAGGTGAGGAGCGGCGGCGCGCTCCATGGCGACCAACAATAAAGTTAGTTGACACCCCTATCCCACTACCTAGTATCTAGTATAGTGAACGGGGGGAGCCGCCTGATGGCTGATGGCGGGGGAGAAGGGCCGGGGGAGTCGGGGTGTTAGGCGCTGTGGTGTAGAAAGTGCAGAAAGTATGCTTATGCTACGTACTTCGTGTAGTAGGTAGTGGTTCCATTCGCCGCGAGTGCGGTAAGAATATCAAAAGGTTTTATATTTACTAGACATAGAGGATACCAAGAGGGAAGTTAGTTAGTTCATGCTAGCGGCTACGCTAGCGGGGTGGGGGTGGGGCCAAATGAATGCCTCTTGCCGTCTTAGTGGCTTGGCGTGTGGGCGTCCATGGCACTAATAATCATCAGTCGTTTAACTATTGTCAATGGACTGCATCACTATAGTCTTGAGTCTTGATTGCACGCCAACTAACTATACACTATGCACCTACACCTACGTCGACAATCGACAACAATACGGAGCTAAGCGCCCTTATGCTGAGGACATTCTTCCGGCCACGCATAAAATACAAAATACTCCACGACGGCATCTCTCAGCCAATGTGATGTGCGCACACGCGCCGGGCACCACAAGAGGGCGATTGCCCGCAGGGACCGCCCACTGCGTGTGAAGAAGCGGAGTGGGATATTGTAGCGCGTGGTCTCGTGCGCGAGGCGGGCCGCGCGAGGCACGCAGTGCGGCGCCGAGTCACTTGAGTTGAGCAAGTAAGAACGATGGGATAGTAGGGAGGGCGCCGGGAGGGCTGATTGAGTGAGGGTGCGCGGGCGAGGAGGGACGGGAAGTCTCGAGGAGGGAGGGGAGTGGGGGGGTGGGGGGATTGAGGCGCCAGGTCACGGCTCCGCCGGCTCGTCGAGGCCGAGCACAGCGTCGATGATGGCTCTGGCCACGTCGAGCGAAATGTATCGGCCCGGGCAGATGCGACGATAGGCGGCCTCATCCATCTGCGCGTCGGCCTCTGTCTGCGCGTGCTTTCCAAAGCAGCCATTCCACGTCAACGCCAGGTTGAGCTCGGGCCTGCGCGGGTTGAAGAGCTTGGGGTCCTTGAAGATGGTCACGTCGCGGTTGGCCATGCCAATGACGTACTGCCGGGCCGTACCAGGCTGCACAAGCCGCGCTCCCGAACCGATGCAGCCAAAGAGCCGCGGCCAAGCAATCTCCTCGTCGCGCTGCATCACAGTGGTGGCCGACGTGATGGGCGGGTCCAGCCGCCAGAGCTCGCGGATGAACCTCTCCTTGTCCTCGATGTAGAGATCGACGCGTGAGGCGGGCGTCGCCATATCCCTCCCGAACTGGATGAGGTTGATGGAGCCAAGACCGGGCGGCTCATTGAAGACACGACCGATGGACTCAACCCCTAAACATGTCGCGGTGATGCCGAACCAGCCGAGCGCGTACCTGCGATGGCGTGGCCGCGCCGCGGGTGGGCGAGCAGGCATGGGTGGACGGGCAAGTGGCGGGAAGGGCGCGCACATTAGCTCGTCCATCAGCTCCACGCCGCTACCGCGCTGAAAGGTCTGGCTGAGCTCGCCGTTGATTTCGACGAAGAGCTGCTTGAGCTGCGGGTGCCTGTCAAAGAGCTCGGCCTGCTCGCGCCTCATCCGCTTGATCTTCTTGATCCCGACGTTGAACACGAGCCGGTGGAACATGCGCGGCATCATGAACAAGACCTGGTGGCGGCGCCAGCCGAGTATGACGTCCGCATCAGCGTCGGCGAGCCACACGCCGAAGGCGACGTAGAAGAGGCCCTTGGCCACGAGCTTGTTGGTGACGGTCTGGTCGGCCAGCAGCTCGAGACGCTCCTCGAGGTCGCCGCGCGCGAGGTCGCCGAGCTCGGCGCCAAATCGGCTTCGCAGCTCGGCGCGCCGGCGGGCGACTGCATCGCCCGCCAGGAAGTGGCGGTGGAGCAGCCCGCGCAGCTCGCGCCACTCGCCCGAGCCCGCCTTGCCCTCCAGGTTGGAGAGGAAGGTGATGACGCGCGAAGCCCACACGTCGGGCACCGGCGCGGTTGCGCACCCGAACGACGCGTTCCTCCACTGCGGCTCCCTCACGATGGAGTGCACCTTTGCGTACCTCCACACCCACGGCCCCTCGCCGTGCCACCACTGCTCGAGCTTCCCAAAGGCCTCGTACTCCCAGATGTAGTACTTGAGCCGGTTCCCCTCGCAGGTGATCAAGAAGGCAAAGACCTCTGTGAGGGCGGCCATCATGCTGAGCGGCGCCGCGGCGACAGGCCTGCCGTGGCGCGTGGCGGAGGCGAGCCAGAGCGCCGCGCAGCGGTAGGCGAGCCTGGATGCGGAGGCCAGCGCGGTGAGCGGCAGGAGTATCGGTGCGAGGAGGTAGAAGAAGAGGACGGCTGGCCACCAGACATCGTCCTCGACGTTGAGAGGAGGGCGGGAGAGAAGCGAGGAGATGTGTCCCCAGCCGGGGAGGGGCTCGTCTGCAATGCTCCTCGAGCGGGAGGAGGGGGCGGAGGAGGAGGGCATGGTGGGGGGGGGAGAGGGAAGAGGGGGGGAGGGGGAAGGGGGGGAGAGGGGAGCGTTCACGAGGCGGGGAGGGGGGGAGACGAAGAGGGGGAGGGAGAAGGGGGAGAGGGGGAGAGAGGGAGAGAGGGGGAGAGGGAGAGAGGGAGAGAGGGAGAGAGGGAGAGTAGAGGGAGAAGGGGGGAGAGGGGGAGAGGGAGAGCAGAGGGAGAAGGAGAGAGAGAGTGGGAGCAGAGAGGGAGCGGTGAGCTGACGACGACGCGTGCAGAAGTCTCTGTCCCAATCGGTTAGGAGAGAGAGAGAGAGAGAGAGAGAGAGAGAGAGAGAGAGAGTCTAGGTGCCCTCTCAGTCTTTCCTCCTCTCTCGCTGGCAGGAGGGGTGTGTGTGTAGGTGTGTGTCGAGTGATTCTTCTTAATAGATGAGAGGGTGGAGCGAGAGAGAGACTCGGAAAGAGGGCGCGCGTCGTGTGCGGAGAGTGAGGGGTGGGGAGAGGGAAAGAGAGTGGAGAGAGAAGAGAGAAAGAGAGAAAGAGAGAAAGAGAGGGAGTAGAGAGAGAGCTCCCACCGCATGGGGGGGGGGGGGGGGGGAGGGGGGGGGAGGAGGAGAGAGGGGACAGAGAGAGAGAGAGAGGGGGGGGGAGGGGGAGAGAGGGAGAGAGAGAGAAGGAGGGAGGGAGACAGGGGGAGAGATAAGAGAGAGATAAGAGAGAGATAAGAAAGAGAGAGAGAGAGAGAGAGGGAGAGAGGGAGGGGGGGCGTTGGAGCCCCGGGGGGGGGAGGGAGACGAGGCCAGGCGGGGGGGGAGAGAGAGCGTTAGGCGAGAGAGGGGAGAGAGGGGCGAGAGAGGGACGGGGGAGGGGGGCTGAGAGGCGTCTGTGTTTGAGGAGAAGAGAGGAGAGAGGGACAGGGGCAGACGAGGGAGAAGGGAGAGAGCGTGGGAGAGGTGGGAGGGAGGGAGAGAGAGTAGAGAACGCTGAGAGTGGAGGAGAGAGAGAGAAGAGTATAGAGGTGGGTTTCTCGATCGTACGAGAGAAGGGAGGTGGTCGACGAGGCCGGCCTCGCCGGCGGCGGGCTCTTCCCCTCTCTCTCTCTCTCTCCTCTTCCCCCCCCCTTCTCTTCCCCCTCACTCTCCTCTCTCTATTCTCTTCCTCCTCTATCTCCTCTCTTTCTCTCTCTCTCTCCCTCTACTCTCTCTCTCTCTCTCTCTCTCTCTCTCTCTCTCTCTCCCTCTCTCTCTCTCTCTCTCTCTCTCTCCCGGCTCCAGATCTCCCCCAAAGTCTCCCTCCTCTCCCTCTCTTCTCCCCCCCCTCTCTCTCTCCTCCCTCTCTCTCTCTCCTCGCTAAAGTCTCCCTCTCCGGGAGAGAGGAGAGAGAGGGGGAGATTGGGGGAGATCTCGAGCCAGGAGGGGGAGATTGGGGGAGATCTGGAGCCAGCAGAGAGGGGGAATCCGGCTGGCTCGAGATCTCCCCCAATCTCTCCCTCTCTCTCTCCCGCCGCCCCTCTCCTTGCCGAGCGAGACGGGGTCCGCACACCCCCCTTTACCAAGAGAAAACGGGGAGGGAAGAGGAAAGAGACGTCAGAGCTGGACGCGAGAGGGGAGAGAAGCGAGAGGGGAGAGAGTTCTCCTACATCAATAAATCTCCTCTCTCGCTGAGAACTCCTCTCTCTTCTCGAGAGGCTTCTCACTCGACTCGGCACGCATTCCCTCTCATCTCCTGCACAGAGAGAGAGAGAGAGAGAGAGGGGGGGGGGGGGGGGGGGGGGAGGGAGAGAGGGAGGGAGAGAGAGAGAGTGGTGGTGAGAGGGCGGCGGTCACACCCCTCTTGTAGTTTATATTCGCGCTCATCCTTTGTGTAGACTCTCCCGCCCAGACTTCTGCAGTGAGAGAGGGAGAGAGAGAGAGAGAGAGAGAGAGAGTTAGTAAGTTTGCGGCCCCGCATCGCTTGGAATGAGCCGTGAATGCCTCGGCGAAGGACGAGAGACAAGAGTCTTCCCTTCCCACACATCATGGAACAATGGCTCCTCTCCGTCTGCGGCTCGCCGCCCTTCTTGCTTCACGTAGGGGGACGTCGGTGGGGACCTCATCTCCAATGGTATTGTATCTAGAGCCTGAGCGCATCTTAGACTAAACCCATTGGGCCGAACCGGTGCGTGCTAAGATAGTCCTAGTTGGGCTGTCAGTCCGTAAGCTTAAGGTGGGTTTGAGCTTACACTTACATCAGTACTTACATCAGTACTAATATCAGCTTACACCCCCATTATAACTTCTAGTATCGCTATTGTTATACTTATACTGGGGGGGTGTTCAGCGTGCAGCGCGTGGCGCGTGCGCAAAGGGGAGGGCAGCGCAAATAAACTGAGAGCACGAGTTGGCAGGTGCATGTGAAGAGGCCAAGAGTCCAAGGTGGTGGGGGGTGGGTGTCGCATTCATCCTAGATGATGCGATTTCCAGGCTCTTGTTTCCAGGTCCTTCGCCGTGCGGCCACACGGTGAAGCTCAGGTACATCTAGGTTGGTAGGGTTCGTCCCTAGCGACCTAGAATTCGAGTTCTCGTTTCGTTCCTTCTAGCCTGTTTGTCAGGTCTAGATTCCAGGTTTCCTCCTTTCGGGCAATCTTCTTGACCCAAAGGAGCCAGGTCGCCTGTCGCTCGCTGCGCGCTTGTCTCAGGCTCTCGAGTTACCTTGTGAAGGCTTATTGTTTAGCTTCTTGCAAGGCTTGTTGTTTCTTGTTGGGTTCCGGTTCTTCCTTGGGACATGCTCACTTTCGTTGTCGTCCAGGCCTGTAGTTCTTCGTAGGTTCTGCTTGGCTTGGTTAGGGTTTCGTTGCCTTCCGGCGTTTGGCGTTGGCGTTCGGAAATTTCCTCTCACATTCCCTAGGTCCGCTACCCTTGGCTTGTAGGTCCTTGCTTCTTTCTTCTCGGTCAAGGTTTTGGCGGCGAGGGGGTTTGTGCTTCTTGGGTTGGTTGTAGTGGGATGAGGGAGTGGGAGATGGAGTGAAGTGTTGAAAGAGGGCCCAAGGCAGGGCACTGAGTTGTAGGTACTTGTGGCCCACAAGCGTGGGGTGAAAACGAAAAGTGTATCAACATGTGTCTTGAATTGAAATTTTTGGTGCTTTGAACAGAGGGCGGGGGGGTTCGTGCCGTTTGGGTTGGTTGTGGTGTGAAGGGGGAGTGGGAGAGGGAGTCTTGCGTTGAGAGAGGGCCCAAGGCAGGGCACTGAGTGATTGGTACTAGTGGCCCACAAGAGTGGGGTGAAGACGAGAATTGTGTCAACAAGTTGGAAAACAGAGGCATGGGGTGCTCTCCGTATGGGGTTGATGGTTGTGAAGTGCCCTCCCATGTTGGGTGCAATAATAATAAAACAACTGAGCGTTAGTACCACTACTCCCACTAGCCCGGTACTATCACGACACCCCTCAGCGCACTTGCCCGCACGCCTTGAAGTGATGGCACAGACACATACACATATGCATCCCTTCAAATCTCCCCCCTCGCAAACCCCCGGCTCCCATTATAACTCCCCACAAGTTACAATGAGGGAAAACCCATTGAGGCGGACCGGTCGACGCCGGCCGACTCTCCGGGGAAAAACACCGGGGGGGGGGGGAGGGACCTCTCGTCGTGAAGCAGAACGGCCCTTACAGCTCGCGCCGCGAGCAGTCCTCGAAGAAATAAATGACTGCGCCCCCCGATCGATACCTGCCACAGGGACGTCTTGAGCCACTCCCTTCTTCTCGCCCCTCCTGTCGCCAGCCGCCCCCCTTCGCCCGTTTGCTAACGCAAACGGGGCCCGTTTCTTACCGCACTCCATCGGGGGGGGCGCAACTTCCCCCCTCTCCCTCTCTCCATTCTCCTCCGCCCCTCTCCCTGCGGCGCGTCGCCATGCGGCGCGCCACGGCCTGCTCTCAGAGGGCCTTTGGGGGCTCCCAGAGGGCCAGCAAGGGCAGCTCAGGGGGCAGTGGAGGCTGGGGCTCAGCCCCTGGCCCCCCCTGCCTCTCCCACGCTTGCCACGCTGGCCATTGGAGCCTCCCAGTGGCCTCTGTATGCCTGGCGACCAGGGGAGGGGGGGGAGTCAGCTCGAGGGCAGGCCCATGCTGGGCGTGGGAGTGCGAGTCTCGGCCCGCGCCCACTAGGGGTCTGGGCCAGAGTGTTGATTGTCCAGCCCCTGCCAAAGGGCAGGGGCTGGGGTTGATTGTACGGGCCCACCCCGGGGGGTGTCCGCGATGGAGAGAGGGGGGCGCGAGGCCCCCATTGACCCCCACTTATAAAAGTAGGTTGGCCCATGTTGGGTGCACTGATGGTAGAGGTTTCCTCCATAGGGAGGGCAGCTGAGCTGCCCTCCCACATGAGGTGCTCTTGGGGTGGGAGGGTTTCCCACTGTTGGAGGGGGTCTCCAAGACCCCCTGCATGATGCGCAGAGCCATGGTGGCAACCTGTTCGGTGCCAGTGCTCGCCACCCCGCGCGCTTGCGCGGGTGTGGTTTGCATGGGTTGGATGGGCTCTGAGAGGGCTTTCTGACGAGCCGCCTCGGGCGGCGTGGGGCGTCCCAGGTGGGGCGCGGTGGCGAGGGTCGCCTGGGGCTCGGGAGCGGTCGCGGCACGCTCCATAGTTCAAACTATAACAATAGTTTTTAAGTACTTTAATAATTAACGTTGCGCAAACGAGAGTCAATGAGTGTCAATCCTCGCTCTATCTAGGTGAAAAGTGAAAAGCCCATTCATGTAGCCAAATACAGATAGCAGCGGCGGCGGGGCCATATGCAATATGCTATATGGCTATGTATAGGTAGCCAGGTCTGGTTAGCGCGCGGGCGCGGGAGCGCTCGCGCCTCGCAAAATATTTGCGAAATTTGGGGCAGTGAACGCGAAGCATCTGAGCGAAATATCCGAAGAAATTTGGGCGGGTTTCAAACGAAATTCTGACCTGGCCCTAACAGAGACAGACCCCCCCCCCGGACTTTTGTTTTTTAGCGCCGCCAGCAGCCTGCGGGCACTCCCTCCCCCCGGTATCGCCTCCCACCCACTCCCTCCCCCCGGTATCGCCTCTAACCGCGCGTCCCGTCCGGCGACGTCTCTCTCTCCCCCGCCGCGCCGCTCTCTCTCCCTCTCCCTCCCTCCCTCCCCCTCCCCCCCCCTTCCCCTCTCTCCTCACTCCCTCTCTCTCCCTCGTCTTCTCTGCCTCTCTCTTCTTCTCTCTCCCTCTCGCTCTTCTCGCCCACGGGCCACCGCTTCCCACTTGCTCCGTGCCCCTCCTCCCCTTCCCCTTGCGCAACCTCTCCCTCCCTTTTCCTCCTCTCTCTCTCTCTCTCTTTCCTCCCCCTCTCATGACAGCACTCGACGTGCGCTCTCTTCTCTCCCAGGCCTCCTCTTCGACAGGGAGGCCGTCGACGGCGGTGGACAAGGAGGATGACCTTGCGTACGATCTGGGCCAGCTCGTCGCGTCAGATCCATCGCCTGTGGCCTCTCTCTCTCCCGAAAGCCTCAGGCAGCTGGCGAGAGACAACGCTCAGCTGCTCACCAACAAGCTCTACTCGTTGCTCTCTTCGCAGCCTAACAAGTCGGCGATCCGACTGCCCACGCCGTCGACCGCGTTGCCTCGTGAGAAGCCGCTCCCCAAGCCGCGGCCGCTCACCAGGTGGGAGAAGTTCGCCGCCGCCAAGGGTATCGTGAAGAAGAAGCGCTCCAAGATGGTATGGGACGAGGCGACCGGGAAATGGGCGCCCCGGTACGGCTACGGCAGGGCAAACAAGGCGGATGACCAGATGAATTCATGGCTGATTCCAGCCAAGCCGGGAGATGACGGCTCGGTTGACCCCTTCGAGGAGCGCGCCGTCAAGAAGCGGGAGGCGCGCTCCAAGCAGAAGAGGCAGGAGGAGCGAAATCGGCTCGAGGCGGCACACGCCGCCGGCCTCACCTCGCGCGGCAAGGGCGCAGCGGCGGCAGCGGGCGCAGGCAATAGCCTTGGCGGCAGCCTTATTGCGTCGGGACTGGCTGACCGCTCCGAGAAAAGGGAGTACCTCAAGAACGCAATGCGTGCCTCGCAGGTCTCCACTGCCTCTATTGGCCGCTTTGACCGGAAGCTCGAGCACGAGCCATCCAAGGGTAAGGGCGTGCGCAAGCAGTACGCCTCGGCGACCGTGGCGGCGGACGTGCGCGCCGACGCCGAGAGGACCAAGTCTGTCGCCGGCAAACTCTTCGCCGAGGACCACGTCCGGACGACTGTGCGCGCCCGCGCGGTCGACGCCGACAAGGCGAGCAAGGTCGCACGGCTCGAGGAGGAGAAGGCCAACCGGAAGGCCAAACTGGCCAAAGCGTCAGCCACCGCGCGGCCGGGGAAGAAGGCGAAGCCTGCCCCTGGAGGAGGCGGCATTGGCAAGGGCAAGGCGACCGCCAAAGTCAAGAGTAAGGCCGCCAACAAGGCGGCCGCCGGCAAGGCGAAGAAGAAGTGAGCGGGCGCATCGGCTGCAGTGCGCCAAGCACCACGTGCGCCGCCTGCAAGGTGGGTGAGAGTTGGGCGTGATGGGCGCTCGCTGCACTCTCACGCGCAGTGCGGCCGGCAAATACAAGGAGGAGCGCCTGCAACATGCGCCAATGCCATGGATGCGATTACAGCCTACCGCATCACAGCCGCCGTCGCAGCTGTATCCCGCGCGTGCTTATTCTGCGGGTGTGCGTTCGGCGGAGTGACCATGGAGGGATTCATGACTTGCGTGGTCTCGCCGCTCGCAAGAACTCTATTCTTTTTTTTGGATTCTCGGAGCTGTAGGTTCTCCCAAGGTTTTCCTGGGTTTGTATAGGTATTGGCCGATGCTATTTATAAAACTACACTCCAACTGATATCAAAAATAGGGTCATAAAGCGCATCGCTTCCCTCCTCTCCTACCCTACCACCAGATAACATAGACTCATAGCCCCGGCCAAATGCTCTATGAATGGGGGGAAGGAGCGTCGTGGGCCTGCTCAGCCCTCAGCCCCTCAGGTGTTGGCCGTTATTGGATTATATCGTAGCGCTGTTTTACTTCGGTCTTCATCAACTCACTTAAGGGGTTTCGAAAGATTCCTTCCTTATTCTTGTGCGTAACTGTCGCCCCCGTCGGATCGTCCGTCGCCCCGTCGCTCTCTTGTCGGCATTCTCTTCCTCGTTCGGTCTGTCAGTAGGTTCCTTCCTTCCTTCCTGTGCGTTCCGTGATAAGGATACGTAAGTGTGGAGAGTGTTGACGTGAGTGTGGTGTCATCTCGTCGGTCCATCGGACTCTATCCGTCTTTCGTCTGTCGTTCTTCGTTCGTCGCTCTCGTTCTCCTTCCCGTTCCCGTTCTCGTCCCTCGTTCTCAACACCCTATCGGTGCACCAAACCCCTCCAATCAATCCCTCAACCCTAGCCTATCAATCCCGACCCGCCCAATCATGTCCGCTCCGTCGTCGCGCTCGCCCTCGCCCAAGCCAGTCCTCCCGCCTTCCTCTGCTGAGGAGGTGGTCCAGCCCGCCATTCCATCACTCTCGGCCATCTCAGCCGCGTCATCTGTCAATATGGTGCTTGGTGGGTTATACAATACAACAGGATTTACCCTTAAGTGCCGGCAGCCCGTTCAGTCTTGGTGCAAAGTCGGGCCTTCTCGCCTTGCGGCAGTTGTAGCGTTTTGTGAGCGGTTGTCGTTATGAAACTCATGTACACATTGGAGTCAATTGAAATGCGTGTTGATGATCATAAAATGTGTAGAGACGCAAATGTTGCGGACTGTGTTCGCTGGCAGCGTTCATGGCTCCGTCACTAGTTGTGATTCCCTTGCATGAAGGGCATTAGTAAAAATATACCGGAGGGGGGGCCCTGATACTTTTCTACATGTGGGGTCTTCGGAGGCCTGAAATTGGCCATTTTTCGAAAATTTCGCCGGAGGAGCCCCCATTTTTTTTGCTCATCTCTCATACCAGAACCTATTGGGAGCTTATTTAGGCCTCCGTTTGCTCGTTACCGATGTTGCTCTCCGCACCCCCCTAGTGAGTGACCGGGCTACCGGAGGGCTCGGCCCTGTCGAGCTTGCCCAAGGGCCGAGGGCCACCTCCAGGCGCCACCGGCGCTGTAGCGGACGACGCCGAGGGGGGGAGGGGGGAGGGGGAGGCTACCTTCTTTCTTTTCCCCGGTCTTCGCGCGCCGCTCCTCCGTTGGCGTTCACCTGCGTAAACTAATAAAGCTCACTGTCTACTGTCTACGGACGCTCCTCGGGCCGGCAAGAAAATAAAACTGTTTTAAACCCTCTCCCCGGGCAGGCGGCCGAGCACTTTTTAAATGCGCGAGGGACGAGCTGTCCGCCGCTCAGCTCGGTGGTCAAGGCTGCCCTCGTTACCCTAATAAAAACCCATGATTACGGTGATTTCTTCCAAGGATTGTTGGTTGGACTGCGCGATGCCCATGTCGCCCTCATCTCTCTGGCGCTGCTCAGTGGCGATGGCTGCTCTGGTGGTTGCGAGCGTTGTGTGCATCGAGTGGGTGGGTGAGCGCATGTACGTCGACGAGCCTGGCTTGCTTGCTGGTCTCGCAGCGCCTCAGAATCAGCAGAGCCGCTGGGGGAAAGGCGGGAAGCCTGCCCCCCCTCGGTGGACTTTGCAGACCAGCGCTAGGGAGAAGAGGGGCTGGCTGCTCTCCTCTCTACGCTCGTTGCGTGCAGAGACACAACTGGTGTGGTCCGATCACGGCGAGGGATGTGATTGCGATGCGGTAGCTGCCCGTATTCGCGCGAGACGAGGTGACGGGAGGGAGGCGATTCTGCTCTCAATCAGCAGAGAGTGCGAGGTCCCCTCTTCTGTTGAGGAGGAGGCGCGAATCGCTGCGCTCATCGTCGAGCTAGCGGGAATCCTGTGAGCTGCAAATAACCCGGAGCGATCCACCTGCTTCTGTCGGGCCCGCGCCACGGGCGCCTACCCTCCGTTTGCGCTGCGCTGCTGACAGCTCCGCTATGCCCCCCTTGCCCCATCCTCCAGCACTGATGCTCAGTGGCTTGCAAAGGACGTGCTCCTGCACCTTCCCAGCTGCTGCAGCTGCGCCTACCCGTCGATAGCGGCGAGCAGCGAGTCCGGTCTCTGGGCTACCGCTACACACCGGACGTCGGGCTGTTCGGCCGCTCCGCTCCGTTATTTCCTAAGTCAATACACGTTGCAAACTCCGCTCGATGGATCGCCTGGCGCACAAGCCAACGCGGGCTTCTCCAACAAGGCAATGAGCACCGCTCTGGCTATCCGGCGAGGAGGCGGACTCATCCGACAGGCGCTTACTCTCTCTCTATGTGGCAGCGACAGCGACAACAGCAACCGGCGCGAGTCCTCGCTTTGCGTCGAGCTGCGTGGCCATGCTGGGCGGCTGGCCAACTTGGACTTGTATTCGGTCATTTGGCGTGTTGCGCAGCTGCCTGCGGTCCGCGTGCCTCTCGCCATCGCGACCGGACGTCGCCAGACCGTTGAGACCGTCCGCATTGGTGAGGCACGATTGGCCCCGCCCGCCACGTTGTGCTGCCCCCGAATCCTATGGCGCGCACAATCTCACTATAGGGCCGTGGGCACACCTTTCAGGCGCAGCCGCAATTAAGCGAAACGCGGCACGCGGCCTAAGCGCCTTCAAGACGCTCGTCTCCAAGGCTCTGCATCAGGCCACTTTGGCGCTCCGGCCTTCGGCGACCCTGCTGGCCTTCTCCGCTGGGCAGGCAATGGGTGGCCACCCGGAGTCGCCGCACGCCCCCGCGCTTGACTTGGGCATCGACAGCTTGCACATGTACTCCGACCGGTCTGGCAAGTGCTCCACAGGAGCTGCCTCGCTCGGGGACGGCGTGGCCGACGGCCAGGTGTTGTCACTGCTCCAGCTCGTCGTACGTTCGCTCTCGAATTTGCACGAGGCCCTTCATCACTCGCATTACGTCTACTTCCCCTTGTCTGCGTCGTCCTTCTTGCCCCTTTCGCGCGCCGCACCCCTCTTCCTTGGCCTGCCGCTCGCCTCGCTTGGGCTGCGCGCGGCCGCGCACGTTGTTGCTCGCAAGCCTATCAAGACTGGAGACGCACTCGCCATCAAAGTCATTGCCGCCACACATGCCGCCGGCGCTGCGCTGCTGTTGCTGCCGGCGCTGGCGTGGCCGTTGCCCTGGCCATCGCTACCCGGGATCGCTATGCTTCCCCTCCTCCTTGTCGTCCAATTCATATGGTTTTGCATTGCACGTAAGGCAAGCCTTTGGGCTGATGGCACTGCCGGTATCCCGTCGTCAGATATATTATCCGCTGGCGCTTGTACGTCGGCCGCGTTCTTATCCTCTCTGCTTGTTGCGAGCAACATCCCACTCGCCATGCATGCGGCGTGCAGCCTTGCACTCTTGGCGGCCTTCGCGCTACCACCGCCACGAGCCTTTGACTCCGAGCTGAAGGCGGCGTGGCGGCCGGTGGTCGTGGACGCCCTTGCCCTTGCCATCAGCTCACCCGCCGGCGCGCTTTTCATCGTCTCTTGGCTTTGGGGTGTACCTCCACTCCTGGCCATGGGAAGAGCCGGGGAGGCCTTTGCGCATCGCACGGGTGAGACAATTGCCGCCGCGTTGCACAACCTTAGGACTGCCCACCACTTGGATAGGATTCCCACTTACTCCGATCATTCCGACCCACGGTGTGCAGATGGGCTTGTGTGCGTCTTCGTGTGCGCCGTTTACCTTCCTTTCTCGTTGTGCGTTGCCGCTGTGCTCCTGCGCCGCTTCGTGCCGTCCCCCAATGAGCTGCCGAGTGGCGCCAAGCGTGTGCCACGACGGGTCCGCCTGCAATGCCATAGTCCAAATGGCACGAGTCGCTACCCCACGCGTGCGTCGAAGCGTGCCAATAACCCCTCCAAATGCCTTTAGGAAGCGCGCCACAAAGACTGCCTGCGATGCAAGACGATCGCAATCCTTCACTTGTGATGAGTCCATTTGCCATTGGTAGGGCGTTCGCATTTTTCTATCGGCCGCAACCATTGCCACTAATCAATCACTCCATCGTGAGAAAGGGAGGCGAGTTGCTCACGAGAAAATTTATGATAATGTGAGGAAGCCAACTAACTTTATAGTAGCCCGGTCACTCACTATGGGGATGCGGAGGGTACCAGCTACGATGGATGAATGAAGGGCAAAATAAGCTCCCTATAGGTTCCGGTAGGATGTAGGATGGATCAGCAACAACATTTGGGGGTTCTCCGGCGAAATACCGAATTTCAGGCCTTCGAAGACGGTGCGCAAAATACAGTCGGGCCCCCCTCCGGTATATTTTTAGTGGGGCTCTTCGGCTTCGATGACCAGATGTGCCGCGACATCTTGAAGGGCGTTATACAGCGCCTTGCGCGACGAGGAGCCTTTTTTGTTGATCTTCTCATCGATGGCTTCCACCTTAATGTTGACCGAAATGTCGGTTTGGTTGACGCGGAGTGTGGTGATGTCGCCATAGCGCTCCTTGAATTGTTGCGCGCAGTCTTCGTTCACGGCGATGTGCCATGGTCCGCGGATGAAGCGGGCCCAAAAGTCCGGCTCGGGGTCGACACCTTCGAGCTCCAAGAGGAGCTCTACTATTGCAGCGTAGACGGTGGTTTCCAGGAAGGTGTAGTCGCCCTCCTGGTGAAAGGACAAGTCGAAGGTTGCGTCCGACTCCATGTGGTCTTGCTCCTCATCTGAGGGCGGCTCCTGAGTGGCACGGGCGGTCGAGAGCGGTGAGGCTATGTGTGGGTCCGTGTGGGCATTTGTTAGAGCGGTGTGGTGTGCGTCCCAGGACGCAACCAAACTGTCTCTCATCTGTGTGTTGTTGTGCTGTGTTGCTTGTGGATCAGTGTCTTTGTGCGCTTTGTTGTTGTTGTTGGATTTGTGCCCATAAGGGCCACCCGGTCTCGGGCCGCTCTGCCGGGGCAGCGCGGCCTTCCCCAGGGCGGGAGAGGCCTCTGCCATAAGGCATGCCTGGTGGAGGAGTGGTTCGGCTTGTGTGGTGCTGTCTCTCTGTCTCCCACAGCCTGTGGCCCACCATGGGGTGGGCTAGCATGGCCGTTGTGGCTGGTGTGGCCGGGGCCACGGGCCGTGCGGCGCGACTGGGGTCGCGCTCACCTGCTCGGCCTCTGCGGGCGGACGCGGTCGCTTCGCCAGCGACAGCTCCATGGGTACTTGGGGGGCGCCCGCGGCGGGGGGCCCGAAGGAGAGGTGGGGAGCGGCGGCGCGCTCCATGGCGACCAACTATAAAGTTAGTTGAGAGAGCGAGGGAGAAGAGAGAGGGGAGAGAGGGGATAAGAGAGAGAGAGAGAGAGAGAGAGAGAGAGAGAGAGAGCGGGGGGGGAGAAAGGGAGCAGGGAGAGAGAGAGAGACAAGAGATGATGGAATGTGAGAGAAGAGAGAAGGAGGTCGAGAGAAGAGAAGAGAGAGAGAGAGCAGAGAAAAAGAGAGGGAGGAGAACGGAGAGAGAGCAGAGAAAAGAGAGAGATAGGAAAAAGAAGAGAAGAGGAGAACGGAGAGGAGAGGAGAAAGAGGGAAGAAGAGAAAGTAGAGGAGAGAAGAGAAGAGAGAGAGCGATGCGCTCGGCGCCTCCGACGGTGTCCCTCTCGCCTCGGCGCGCCGCGGCGGTGGCGACGCTGGCGATGGTGGGCGTGCCGCCCAACTTCGGCGGCCGGGGCGGGCCGACGATCCTCAACAAGGCGACGGTGCTCGAGCAGGTGGACGAGGCCCTCGGGAAGAGCCGGCCGCCAGGTGAGAGGGGAAGGGGGGGGGAGGGGGGGAGGGGGGGAAAGGATGGGGGGGGGGGGGGGGGGGAAGAGAAGGGGCGGTGACGGGGGGGGAGGGGAAGAAGAAGGGGGGGGGCGGAGGGAGAGGGGCGAGACGGGTGAGAGCAGGGGAGAGACGGCGAAGGGAGAGAGAGAGGGAGAGAGACAGAGCTGGGAAGGGTGCCAGGGGCATGGCACAAGGGGCCGGGCGAGTCGAGGAGTTCGTGCGGGCAGGATGAGGGCTGAGCCGGGTTGCTTGTCAGGTTTGAGGAGAGGGAGGAAGCTTGGGAGGGAGAGGGGTTGAGGCGTCCGCCGCCCAAGAGGGTGTCTGAAGGAGATCTGGGAGGGGTTGATGGTGGTGGTGGTGGTGGTGGTGTGTGTGTGTGGGGTGGGGGAGTGGGGGTGGGGGGTGGGGGGGTGGGGGGGGGGGTGGGGGGGCGGGGTCGGGGGCTGATGGATCCGGGTCGGGGGGAGGGAGGGGGGGGGGGGGGGGGTTCGTTCATCACCGAGCTTGGGAGGAGAGGGGAAAATGCAGTGGAGGAGAGTCCGGAAGATAGGGAGCTTTTTTTAGGAAGGGATGCATGAAGTAGGCCACTAGGTGAGTGGCTGAGCCGGAAGTGGAAGGAAGATCGAGGAAACTAGCGGGCTACTGAACCTAACGAGCAGACCTAGGAACCGAAAAGTAGGGAGGCACAGACGCTCGAGAATTCGACGGTTCAGGGGCTATGGCACTGTGTGGGCGAGGAAGGAAATTTATTCCTTGGGGCCAGGAAGAAGGGCGACGAGACGATAGTTCCTGTGCGCACGGCGTGAGCCCCCCCCCCCCCCCCCCCCCAACCGCGCTCACCCAGATGTGGAGGTTCTGCTGACTGATCACATTGCGGACATTTCGACACCGATCACGCGCGGGATGCACGCGACCGTGCTACGCTTTGGCCACTGTGCTGTGAGATATACCACTTCGGACGGCACACAGCGCGTAATGAATATCTTAGGTGGCAAGCAACTCTCTGGGCCCGACACTGCTATGGTGAATTTCGCGGACCCGAGTGACTTCCTCTACGGCACCGATGGCTTCGACACGTACGCCCAACAGGTGCGCCGGTGCACGACGCCGCGCGGTTGCAGCCAGTTGCACCTCCGACGCCTCATGTCCCTCGTGTAGGGCGGCGCCTATAACCGACCCGTTATCGGTGTGCGTGTCGAGCGCGTAGCCACGGGAGCGGTCGATGCAATGCACGCCTACTTCGTAGCGCTCGACGCGCGCTCGCGCGTCGACAATGGGCTGAGCGGGCTGGGTGCTCCCGGTTCCGAGAACCGCGGCGCCGCTCGCTTCCAGCTCGTCGAGGTGCGACTTACCTCGCTCATGAACCAGGTGCCCGAGCCAGTCGCACGCGTCATCGCGCGCGTCGTTGACTTCCTCAGGCGCGCGCAGAGCCGCGCTGTCGAGGTGATAGGACCTGGCGAGGTGATAGGACCTGGCGAGGGCGACGAAGGCCATGTAGGCCACAAGGCCATGCGCATGGTCGGTGCTCTTGCCGAGGACCTCGACTCGGTGCGCGCGTCGTCCTACCTTGCGGGTAACTGCGCACAGTGGACCTCGTCAGGCCTCGAGTTTGCCGGTCTCATTCGACGCTCACGCCTCTTCCCCAAAAGCATCTTAATCGACCTTCTGGAGACGGAGTATTCTAAGCGGCCCTCAAACGTCCATGTGCGCCGCGCCCCGCCCATAGGCGGCAGCCTCCGTTCGACATCAGGAACTCTTCTGCACCGCGCATCTGCACCGCGCAGGTTGTGCACTACTCGCATGTCGAGCATGCAACGCCCCGCGATCCGCTCTGGAGGCACGAGAAGCACGCCTACGTGCATCCGCTCTATCACCTCAAGAACCGGCTGTACAATGACATGGAGCAGTTTGCCGACGTCGTAGTGCGTGCTCTTACCGGCACACCGCTCTCGTGCTACCTTGCCGATGCCTCCCGCGTGCTTCCCCGCACGACGCGCATCCCCGGGTCGACCTTTAAACAAGGCGCCTTCTTCCGACCCCCTCGTGCACAGGTGGAGGTGCCCAAAGGTGAGGTGACCGCGCAGGTACGGGCGAGGCCCGACGCCGAGATCTGCCGGCCGCCGAGCTGGCTGTCGGCGTGGAAGACGGCGGTGGTGATGCTGCCTACACTTATCTGCCTTGGACTAGTCGAGAGGGTAGGCCCGATTGGGCCATCGGCGGCGGCAGCATGGCTGCTACTCAATTGGTGGCTGTATTAGAGGCCATGGACGAGAAGGAGTGCCGCCTGAGCCCAGTCGATAAAACCGCCCTCAAATGGACGAAGGAAGTGCTACTTAGACGCGTGCAAGCGCTGCAGGCGAGCACAGCCCCATGATGGCACGGCCTGCGTGCGACATTTGATATGTTCCACTCGGTGCTTTTGCGCTCATTGGTGACTACGAGAAAAAAACATTCTTGAAGGTGTTCGTTGGTGACTAGAAGGCTACAACTTGCAACTTGTGCCACAACCTCTCGCAATGAACTGCTCCGTGGCCCTCACCGCAGTGCCCAAGCAGCGCCAAGTGGACCGTGCAGATTAGCGCGTGACTGTACTACGTGGGCGGGCTGATTGTAGGCTGCGCGATGCGCACAAGCGCAACCGCAGCAGCCGCCAACAAGGCTTGCGCGCATAGCGCTAGGGCTCTAGGGCGTTTATGCTTGCATTTCGCGGTGTCCGCCCCCCCCCCCCCCCTCCCCCCCCCCCCCCCCCCCCCCCCGCGCGAGGCGGCAGGTTTCTTGCCTCCCCTACCTGCCTCGGACTACCTACCGGTTACGGGAACCTTTGAAATTGTGCAATAATAGGATACAAACCAGGCCGCATCTACAGCCAAAATTCGCACAAACAAATACAAATAACCTGTAGATATATCCGGATATCTCTGCCAAGGCCTACCAATCACGATACAACCAATCGCGATACTGCCCGTCGCGATACTGCGATACTACCGAAATGCACTGCCCGCCGCCAGCTAGCTTCCATCGACATACGACCTGTTGCCATACGGCTCGCTAGACGCGGTCTTGCGGCAAGGCTTTATTACTATTACACAATGTTATGCGAAGAATCACGTAAACAGGTGGGCTGTGTTTCCCGACGATGACATACGGCATCCCCAGCCTGTCGCATTCATCCTAGATGATGCGATTTCCAGGCTCTTGTTTCCAGGTCCTTCGCCGTGCGGCCACACGGTGGAGCTCAGGTACATCTAGGTTGGTAGGGTTCGTCCCTAGCGACCTAGAATTCGAGTTCTCGTTTCGTTCCTTCTAGCCTGTTTGTCAGGTCTAGATTCCAGGTTTCCTCCTTTCGGGTAATCTTGACCCAAAGGAGCCAGGTCGCCTGTCACTCGCTGCGCGCTTGTCTCAGGCTCTCGAGTTACCTTGTGAAGGCTTGTTTAGCTTCTTGCAAGGCTTGTTGTTTCTTGTTGGGTTCCGGTTCTTTCTTGGGACCTGCTGACTTTCGTTGTTGTCCAGGCCTATTCTTCGTAGGTTCTGCTTGGCCTGGTTAGGCTTTCGTTGCCTTCCCGCGTTCGGCGTTTGGCGTTGGCGTTCGGAAATTTCCTCTCACATTCCCTAGGTCCGCTACCCTTGGCTTGTAGGTCCTTGCTTCTTTCTTCTCGGTCAAGGTTTTGGCGAGCGAGTCGGTTGTTGCTCTATCCGCTCGAGAGATTTGAGGTTTAATTTGCCATCTCCCCTTGGAGATCAATGTAGGTTCGCTTCCTAGGTGAGGGAATCTTTCCCCTTGATGCAAGTTACATGCAAGCCTTGGCCCCTTTGGTGTTTCTTCCCCTTGGTTGATACTCAGGGTTGTTCATTAGAAGCGTCTAGAAGGTTCACGCTCAACCTCTCTCTCGCTCTCTCTCTCCGTCTCTCGCGACGTGTTTGGGTTATCGGTGATTTGGGGTCGCGGTTGCTTGATAATTTGCTTGGTTTGGGTGAATGATTCTGGTGTGTTCGTGAGTCGGTGTATCCTGTTGTTCTCAGGTTCGTTGTCCGTTGTTGTTCGCTGCGTCGTTGCACCCCAGCAGCCTAGGCTCCCTCCTTGAGGGAAGAGTTCTTTGTAGGTCTAACCATCTCTTACAACCCAATACACTAGGGCCGTCAGGAGCGCCTCGCCGCCCCACAGCCCTTCGTTCGCCGTTCGTCCCCAATCCAGACACCCAAATGGGGTTGCCCGACCCAGTCCAGAATTTCATTCACCCGACTCCCGGCGGGGAGGAGGGCCACGGCGCCGCGCTAACCGCCGGTGCCGCTCGCGACGGAGTGGCTCAGAGCCCACCGCCGGCCACGCTCGACTCGACACTTCCTCGTCGTCGCGTCGTCGCGAACGACAACAGGCGCTGCTCTAGCACGCGGGAGGCAGAGCACCACCTGCCGCTGTCTGTGGGCCATGGGGACCTGGGGATGGAAGGCTGGGGAAGGGGTTGGGGAAGGGGTTCTAGGGAAGGGGTTGTCTTGTCCGCGAGGCGGCAGCCTCCACCCAAGTTGAAGTGCCTTTTCCGGGGGCCTAAACTACATCCACGGTCAAAAGGACAGGGGGAGTTTGGGGACTCTGCGCGTGGACTCTGTGGTTTGGGCCCCTTGGTCCTCGGGACAAGAGTGCGCGGGTGAAGAGAAGAGAGAAGGAGAAAGGTGAAAAGGGGGGAAGGGGGGGAGGGGGGGGGAGGGGTTCGGCGACCTTCGAATCTCAGCACGCGAGCTCGGGGGGCGGCGGCGCCCTTGGCTGGGCCCAGAGCGCCGCCCTTGCGTTCCCGAGCACCAACTGTTCAACGACGGCGGGAGATCGGGAGCTCGACCTCCCGAATCTCGGGATGTGCGCCGAGATCGAGCTCCTCAGAGCGGAGACGACGCCGAGATCGAAAGGAGACGGAAGGCCCCACCCGGGGACTCTCTCTCCCCTCCGCCGCCCTCTCCCCAGTCGCCCTCCTCGCCGTTGCCCGAGCCTTCCGAGGCGATGCTGCCCGGGGAGGAGGCCGGCAGCGGTGGGATGCGGTGCACCACGACATTCGACGCACTCCTTCGCGCCGCCCGAGGTGTCGGCGAGCGTGCTGCCGACTTGACCGCACGCCACCTGCGCACACCTGTCCAGCGAGCACTCTGCTCTCTCGTGATAGGCGAGCTGATCTACCTGGCGCGGCCAATCCGCACCACAGCGACACGTGGCGCAGGTGGGGGCCTCATCATTGTATCGGTGGCCGTTCTCTCTGCTGCCGTCACCCGCTCCATCGTTTCGCTCCTCATCCACAGCCTCCCCTCTACGGCCCGAGAACAGCCACTGGCGCCATTGCAGGACCTCTCGCAGCTTCGAGTTCGATCCCACCCAGACTGTTCTAGCGAGTTGCCCAGCCGTGTGGAAGATCTCGAGGAGGTGCGCCTTGTTGCAAGAGGCGACAATTTCGCTGTGAGACTCGTCGCCTTCTCTGCCAGCGCTGGTGCACGGCGCCTCTTCGCCCTCAAGACAGTCGGCAATGAGAGAGCTTCGCTAGACAATCATGATGCCCGTGCCTTCCTCGTGCGGGAGACGGAGCTTCTCTTCAAATGTAGCCACTCTTCAATTGTGAAAGCTTTGCGCGTTCTCAGCGGGCCTGGAGACGGGCACGCCGTGCTGATGGAGTGGGTTCCATGTGGCGACTTCTTCAGCCTGCTCCGACACAAGAGGCATCTCGAAGAGAGGAATGCTCGTTTCTATGCGAATGAGGTCGTCTCTGCTCTCGAGCATCTCCATGCCCGGCAAATTGCGCATCGCGACCTGAAGCCCGAGAACTTGCTCTTGGACGCGATCGGGCATCTGAAGCTGAGCGGACTAGGCTGCGGCAAGATCATCTTGGACCGAAGCTACACAATTGTGGGAAGCTTGCCCTATGTTGCACCCGAGGTGCTCCTCAACGAAGGACATGGCCTGGCCGTGGACTGGTGGGCATTTGGCGTGCTACTCTACGAAATGACCACCGGAGAGCCCCCTTTTGCCGATTTCGGTGAAGACCTCACATACTACACTTGCGGCCGAATCGTCTCTGGCGACGTCTCGTGCCCCTCCACCATGAGCGACCAACTACAGGACTTGGTCGGCCGCCTTCTCGACAAGCTGCCACAGGGTCGGCTCGGAAGTGGCCCGGAAGGCGCCGAGGCGGTGAGGCAACACCCTTGGTTCTCAGACGCTTCGAGCTCGGCCGTCCGCCTGAGTAGTCACCCCTCGCTCTCCTCGCCTCTTGCCACCCACGACGGCCCGCATGGCCCACCGTCAACAAGGTCCGCATGAGAGGAAACTGCCAGAAAGCGGCGCTCCATGCGCTCGTTGCTGGACAAAACAAGCAGCGAGTCAGTTGTATGCACAGTTTTACGTTCAGATGCGTCGTTCCGATCGTCTGCTTGCGTGTGCGCCCGCAATGAACCATGCCACATCAAAAATATTGCTTCAGCTCACAATCACTAGCCTTTTGTTTCCTCTCGCTCATTTAGGACACGCCACGTGGGGCACTTAGTTTCCAGTTGCGCATTTGATCAGTGTTGGGGTGTAGGAAAATATCGTGCGCGTGCCCTAGTTTATGACGTTAGTATTCATAATATTTTCACAATGCTTGCAGTTGCATCGTCTCTGGGGTCTGGGGTTGCCCGTATCTACAGGGCGGTCCAATAGGGGCGTTCTAACTACTAGTAAGGGTTTGGCTGCAGCTTTTGACCGTTGCGCGATGCCCAATAAAAACCTCCACGGGGGAACACCTGCCACTACGTAAATCTCCGCCGAGAAATGGTATGATTCGCCCCCCCTCCCCCCCTGTCTCCCCGTCCGTCACGCGCGCTCACGCTCTACCCGTAAAGAATTTGCGGTCGCGCCCGCGGGGGGATCGGTTCCTTGATATCTGAGCTACATTTGGTATTTGATTCCCGCCCGATGCAGCGCCGTGTTGGGCTGCCGACAGTCCGACCGCCCCCTGACCCTCTGGCGTCGTTGCCCGTGCAGCCCGCCCTGCTTCCCACCGCGCGCGCACGCGGCTACCCTAGCTGTCAGAGACCCCACCCCGACAATCTCGACCCGCCCCTCGCAGGATTCGCCCTCACTCGAACTCGGCATCGAGAACCAGGGCCTGCTCACCGACGCGGCCGTCCACGCGTGGCCGACGAGCCTCTGCGTAAAGGCTGCCGTGTCGCATCCGCGATCGACTCCTTACTTACGTGTATAATGGCCGACCGGCTGACCCGCGCTCTTTCCATAAGAATCTTTCCCGCCGCGTTTCCTCTTGGCTGTCTCGAAAATATATTGTTATAGTTTTAGCGATGTAGCGCGCGCCGACCGCTCCCACCTCCCAGCCCCCCGCCGCCACGACGCCCCACAGGGGCCGCCCCAAGCCGCCGGAGCCGAAGCGCTCGCAGGCCTCTCTGCCCCACCCGACAACGACGTCGACATGCCCCCCCCCCCCCCCTCTCCTCCCCAGCAGCCCCAAAAGCTAGTAGGGAACGGGAACAGGCAGAGCCATGTTTCCTGCAGACCAACAAAGTTGGAGTCTGACTCTGCCGCCTGCCTCCTCCGACCTGCCCACCCAACAAGAACTCCCTGCTGCCACCCACCATGGGGGCATTTCCTACCATCAGTGCACCCCTCGGGGGCGGGCACTTCACACAACAATCAATCATTGGGGCCTTTACGACCTCCAAACCACTGTCAGCATTTGTGCAAAAGTCGTACGCGGAAGCCGCACAGCAGGGACTCAAAGATAGGGCGGCCACACAGGGCTATTTAAGTACTAACATTGGGGGGGGGGGGGGGGTCGACATGTTCGCATTTTTGACCGTGAGCGGAAAGCCCCGGCGAAAACCGGTCGGAGGGTCTCCCGGCCTTTTCAGATTCCTCGTACAAATGCCTTGAGGGTATTGATGGTACACCGAGTCCATTCACGTTGACACCAACTGACACCATTACAGGTGATACTAGCGTGATATACTTGGACAAGCACAACGTCGATTGCGGTATACGCCAAATCGCCAAGTTCAGATTGAGCACACCCGAAACCGGTAAGTTATTGCGGTATCGGTATGCGTACAATTGTAGTTCCAAGGCGGCCCGTTCGGCATCTATCGTCATAATTCTCTACGTTCTCTCGTTCTCGGTCAAACGCTTCACGTGGACCCCTTAGGATCTTGGGTTGTGGAGCGTCCTCTTTCTTTCTCTCGAAGAAAAGGGAAGTTTCCCCACCTTTCTTCCTCCCAAGCGCCTCGCAAATTGGTTTAATTTGCCATCTCCCCTGCGCTTTTTTGCCTGCTTTTGGGGGCAATTAGGTTTAATTTGCGACCTCTTCGTATCTCTCCCTTACTTAGGCCCCTGCTCTAGGCACCTGATGAAGGATGAAGGTCGGGCGCCCGATCGCGCGAACGGATCTCGGGGGAATCGCGTGTCATGAAACAACGGCCCCTAAAGAATCTTATCGTCCCCGCGGCGCGACCGCCAACCGCCAATTCTGTCATATTAGAGCCCCAACGCGAGTACAGAGGGGGGGCGAGGGGGGCGGTAAAACGCTTTCTAAAACCCACCGTCTTCCATTTTGCTCGGCAATATTTCGTGGAGGCAGGTAAGCCCCCCAGGAGTTTTTATGGGCTTGGGGGGACGGTCAAAAAATGCAGCCCCCCCCGCATGTTAGTGATAGAAGTTATAAATCACTGTTTGACCGCCCTAACGTCGTGCACCATCTTGCAAAGCTTCAGAGCTCCGCAAAAGGAGTCTTTCGCACGCCGTCCTTGGGACACGAATAGGGGCGTTCCAGGTTCTCAAGTGTTCGCTTGTACCGCGAACGCTCGCTTGTACCCCAAGCACCAAACAAACGCCTGCGCCTCATTGAGTTGCGGATTGCGCACGGGGTGGTGTGTGTGTGTGTGGGTGTGTGTGTGTGTGTGTGTGTGTGTGTGTGTGTGTGTGTGTGTGTGTGTGTGTGTGTGTGTGTGTGGCCCTCGCGCACCGCCTCGTCAGCCGCTGAGATCTTATTGCAACATTTCATCGCGCCAACAAGGTGCTCGAGCTCGATCCCGGTGGGGCGGTGGCCGAGATCGGCCGAGGTGCATGAGACGCCGACGAGCGTTCCATCCTCCCCCATCGCCTCGAGGGACCGGAGTCCGTGGGATCGAGTGCGCCTCGGTCGGATCTCCGCGAGGGAATCGAAGACAACGCGGCGGCGGCGCCAACTCGTCGGTCGCCCGCCTTTACATAGGGAATTCGTGCGAGTATCTGCGGATATATGCCGTTCTTCCCGGCTGGGGAAGGGGAAGGGGGGACAGGGGGAAGGGGAGGGAGGAGGAGGATGTCCCTCGACCTCAACGCGGACCGGAGCCTGAGCGTCTCGCCTCAGAGAGCGTCGATGCAGTGGGAGCCGCTTCACCACCACGATCGTGACCCCCGCCTCGAGCCCCTTCCCCAAGAGGACTCCGACTGGCTGCACCACCTCGACGCCTTGCTCTGTGCGGATGGCGCCAGCAGCCAGCTGGTCGAGGCTGACCGCGCTGAGGGGCTGGAGCAGTCACGTTGTCTCCAAAAGATTTGCAATGGCTCTTCACAGTCCCTGTCGGGCGGCCCGCGAGCGACCATGTCGCCGAGCCGACTGTCCACCTACTCCAGCATCAAGAGAGCCGTCCCCGAGCCACACAAGCTCAACCGTCTCGGCCATATTCGACAGGCCATCGACCTGGACAATCGTAGTAGCCGAGCTTCACCGTTTCTGATATCCGAGTCGCACGACAAGCGCGCCTCTTGCGGGGCATACAATGATTGGTCGATGCAAGTCGCAGCAAATCTGTACGCAGAAGTCAAGATGAGCAAGGGGCGCAAGCGGTTGTCCACCAGCGCTGTGCAAGCTCTCGATGCCAAGTCCGCATGCATCCGTTCGTTTGACGATCCAAGGCGGGACTGGACCATCAATGGGTCTGCCGAGGCCGAAGCAGTCTGCTTCCCTCCAAAAGAGGAGTATCGAGGAGATTGCGCAACCTTAGGGTACCACATCGATTGCCGTCCCACCCCCATGCCTGTGGCGACTTTCCCAATCACGTCAGCACCGGCTGATATCACCGGGCGATCAAAAAGTTCGGCTTCACCATATCTCCAATCCAAACCTAAGCCGGTGATGGTGACCACCCAGCCGTCGATGATGGCCGTCTCCAGTGCCGTCCGAACGAGTCCAGGCCCACGTGATGGACATCAAATGGGGAGGTGCGCAGCATTGGACAGCGGTCATGCCGACGCACGCGATGATTCACACGACAATGAAGCCCGATTATTACAAGCGCGCGATGCGTGGGAGCAGCTGATCGCCTCGTTGCCTGTGAAGCCATCTCGAAAGGCCTGGCTGCCCGAGTCTAACCTCTTCTTCAGCGCAATGGATCAAGGCATCTACCGCGACACTGGCCGACAGCTCGAGCAAGAGTACGTTGTATGCCGCACCGAGCAGGCTGCCGGTGGCGGGCGCGAGCTGTGCGACAAGTTTGTATCCAAGCTGCGTCAGGTGGGGAGCGCCTATTTGGCGCATCTTGCATCGCCTTCCACACCGATACGCACGCTGGATGTGCAAGCGACCCAGCCGTGGCGTGTTGAGCCGCAGGCACAAGGAGGCGCTTTAGCCTGTGCCGCGTGTACAACTGGCTCAGCGGCGCCCTATTTATCCCTTATGGAGCTGACGGAGCCCAGCAGCCGTTCAGCACCCCCTTCTTTTTACGAGGAGGACGCGCTTGAGGACTTTTCTACTACGCCCGTGTCCTACTTTACCTGGCCCGAGCTCGAGGAGGCCATTCTCGACGAACTTTCCGCAGAGAATTATTGAGTGCTCCACGCTTTGTTTCACACACGTCACTTGTTTGTCGAACTAGCCTCAGGTCGCCGCATCCACCAGAATCCATTATTTCTCCGCGTGCACACGCGGGCTATCATTGTGCTCAGACAATCATATGTCGGGAGCATGCGGGGTAGATATGCCACGGATATACTACTATAGCATGTGAGACCCTTTATACTCGGGCGAGAAATGTCAAACTGCTCTTGCTATCGACTCAATTTACAGGGCACAAATATCTGTTTTTACAAAGAATGTGAAAAACATCTTGTTATAGATATGCTATGGTTTGACGTTTGGAGCGTGCCGCGACCGCTTCCGAGCCCCCGGCCCTCTAGTATGTTTCGGATGAAAGCTGAGTCTGTGACTGTCTCGAGGGTGCGACAGGGGGTGAAGCTCGTCGGGGATCGAGTTTGCGCTCCGGGCAGCGGCGGTCGCAAGCGGAAAATGTTCAACGCCCATTGCAGCGCACCTCTCCGATGACGCGGGTAGGGAGAAGGTATGTTTTCGCCCATCTATATTGTGAGTGGTTAAGTGGGAGTGAGGAGGGAGAGCAGAGAGCATATGGAATTGTGGGCTTCTGGTGTTTGGGCTTGGGCTTCGGCAGTGTGGCGTGTGGGGAGAGAAGGGGGGGGCGACGGAGGTGTGGAGATGTCTTGAAAGATCTCATTACATGGCACGGGCGAGGCGTCTGCGGGAATGACGTCGGACGGGGCGAGGGAGAACACACGAGGGACGCGATCTTTGCAGGGTATTCTACTGGAAATGGGTATATTTGGCAGAATCTTCATAAGAAATATCCACATTTTAAATATATTTTCGACGCCATTCGACACACAAACCCAAAAATGTTTTCGCGCTCGTGCGAAATCGACGTCGACCACAAAAGTGCCACAGAGGTCGCGCTGTGCGACGCGCGTCAGCGTTCCCCAGGCACGGTTACCCCCGGGCATGCAGAATAGAGCCTACTAGGGAGGAGGGGCTCAGACGGGGCTTTGCACCGTCTTTTCGGACGAGGATTCTGAAAAGGCCGGGAGACCCTCCGACCCGCTTTCGCCGGGGCTTTCCGCTCACGGTCAAAAATGTCGACCCCCCAATATTAGTACTTAAAAAAGTAAAAAGGCTCCTTTTTCTGTTTAACCGCCCTACCATATTCCAGATTCGACGGGACGCGACCTCGGGACCTGAAATGGTCCCCACGTTGCACAACTGTCTGCCTGTCGACCAGGCGGGGAGGAGGGGCTGAAGCGATGGGCTGGCCGCGGCAGGCCAGAGCGAGCAAAGAGGCGAACCTGTGGGGAAGAAATTGGGTCAGTCAATGGGGCGGAATATGCTCTTGGCATGCCTTGCGGAATGCCGGAGGGTGGGGGGTCCTCCTCCACAGCAGGGGAGGGGTAGAGAGGGGGCGGGAGGGGTTCTCATGCCCCCCCCCCCCCCCCCCCAATGGGTGAAACAAGTATCAATTTCGTTGGAGGACGGAAGAGTAGACGGAACCAAATCATTCACACCTAAACAAAATGACCTCAAAAACGAGCCTAACGAGAGGTCCCCACCCAAGGGACAACCGATTCTCAATACAAGGCCGCCGATGCAAACCCGTCACTTATACAATGGACGCGCACGGTCAGCCGTGGGATACCTGGACCTCCGATTCGTCGTCTGCCCGGCGCGGCGCTCGTCCATTTGGCTTGTTCCGCCTCGGCAGGCACGGTGACTGGGCGGAGGTTGGGATCGCAGGGTAAAGACTTGGGATACCTCAGACTGACGCCAGCTCTCGTCTCAACCGGCGCAACGCCGTGCTGAGCGTTGCATTGGCCCGGATCACCTCACGCGCCCATGCAGGCGCGTTTGTGTTGCGGACCTTGGACTTGAGCGCGCCCTCGCGGTCATTCCGTGCGGCGGAAGAGGCAATTGAAGCGAGGTGCACGCCTTTCTCGTGCAGACCGAGGAAATGGAACATCTGACGCCACTTGGCCAGCGCGATCCCCTCTGAGCCCGAGATGTCACTCAGCCGGAGCACAAGCCCGCGGTCACGCCACTTGGCGACGCTGCGCAGAAGCGGTCCAACAGCTTCGAGGTCAAGCTCAATGCATCGCTCGAGCAGCGAGGCGTTGGATTGGGCACGGCGCCACTCAGCGACGCAGCTCTCGAGTGGGTCCCACAGCAGCACGACCACCCGCGTGGGTGCTGCTCTCGCGCTCGCGGCGGTGCCGGCCCGGGGCTCAGGAACGGTTGACGCAGCGCGCAGCGCGGCGCGCAGCCGTGCTGCTCCCCTCTCGAAGCGGACGGTGGAGATGCCAGCTCTACGGAGCTTCCGAGCGCGATCCGAATCAGGTGAACGGCCTTCGCAGGAAAGGGCAAGTCGCGGCCGCGCGCATAGAGCGCCAAAGACGCGGCGGAGTACCTGCATGTCAGCGACCAAGGCTGGAATCAAGGGCTCGTCGTATGCGGACCTCTGACTTGAAGCTCCTCGCTTTTGCTGCTTCGCATGCTGTCCTCACGCCGTAGCCCATGCCTCGATGTTTTGACTATGTGCCTACCTCCGCAGGCACAGGCCCATTCCCCATCTTTGCTCCCTGCCTGTCTGCGCATGCTAGTCCGGGATACTTTCCAGGACCTTCTCCATCTGTTAGCCCCCCCCTTGACCCTTCATCTTGCCTTTGCCTAACTGTTTGGTCTTTGCCTCCTTGCCTCTTGCTCATGCCTGTCCTCCCACCCAATCCCGCAGCCTCGCATAGAGCCGTATACCGCCTCCTTGCCCGCCCCTCCAGCGCCCCCTGCTAGCACGAATCCAACCACTCACCCGACCATCTACCCACTTTCTGACTCGTCACAGGGCCACTGCTCTCTCCTTCTCTCACCTGCATACCGAGTGCTGAGTGCGAGCCGACAATGATCCCCCCTCTCTGCAACGGCCGGCTGGCCCATCGCCGTAAGCCACGTCGCCGCCTGTCGGCCATAAATGATCCGGCTAGACTCATCGGCACGAGGGGCGGCACGTGGCGCGAGGAGGACGAGGAGAGAGAGGGGAAAGTGGAGAGAGAGGAGAGAGAGGCATTGTACGAATGTGATGCGTGGCTGGGAGGGCGAGCGTGCGCGGAGAATGCTGCAAGCCACGAGGCACCGCGCTCCGAGTTTGACCACGATACCCAGCGAGAGTGCAGCGTCGCGCCGCCCAGAACGAGCAGAGTACCGATACAAACCCACGAACAGACGCCGCCGCCGCCGCCGCCGCCGCCGCGCATCGCGCCACACTGTCTCTTCTTTTATTGACACTACTAGTAGTATTATTTTAGGTCCTAGATGGGAGAAACGTATTCACCGTTTTTCTACGAAGGCGGAAAACAGGCGGCGGCCTGTGAGCGCTTCGGCTCCGGCGGCTTGGGGCGGCCCCGGTGGGGCGTCGTGGCGGCGGGGGACTGGGAGGTGGGAGCGGTCGGCGCGCGCTCCATCGCTAAAACTATAACAATAGTTTTTCAAATTTCCATTCAAGACACATGTTCCTACATGTGAAACACAGGAACAGTGTTTTTTTTCGGAGGCCCAAAACATATGTTTTTCGCTGTTTTATTTCGGGCGGCCCCCCTACCCCGCACATCTGTTTTTTACACTGTTTTATTTCGACGGCAAAAAACATACTGTTTTTGCTGTTTTTTTTCTAAGTTTGGCTGTGTTTCACATGTAGGCACATGTTGATGTTGATACACTTCCCGTTTTCACCCCACGCTTGTGGGCCACAAGTACCTACAACTCAGTGCCCTGCCTTGGGCCCTCTTTCAACACTTCACTCCACCTCCCACTCCCTCATCCCACTACAACCAACCCAAGAAGCACAAACCCCCTCGCCCTCGGTTTCAAACACCAAAAATTTCGACTCAAGACCAGAGGGAGGACATGTGTTGAGGCGGCGTCGCTGCCCATGCCTAGCGAAAGGGTATAGCGCCCCCACTCCAACATCTCCTTCCCCAAAGCTCCTCTTGGAGGAGTTGCTCCTCTCCCTCCCATTAGGCCCCCTTGCCTGCGAGACCAGAACAGGATCTTTGCGTGGGGGGCTGTCTGAGTGTGGAGGGAGGGGTGCTCCGGCTAGCGCAGGTAGTAAGCTAGTGAAGAGCTGGGTGGCATAAGGGGGAAGGGTGCTTGCGCTCGCCGCGGCAGGGAGTCCTTGTCGCATCCGCGATCGACCTTTTTGTTTTAGAAGTTGTCTGCGTTTCTATGTCCCCTCCTTGCAGGCTCGTCACTAGTCACCGTCGCAGGATCCTACATTCGTCCATTCGCCCTTGTTGCCCTCGCCTCCTTTGTCGCCTCCCTTGCCGCCTGCTTGCCCCTCACTCACCGGGCTTACCTCCTTGTGTGCTCCTCGCGTTTTAGGCTATAATAAAACAACTGAGCGTTAGTACCACTACTCCCACTAGCCCGGTACTATCACGACACCCCTCAGCGCACTTGCCCGCACGCCTTGAAGTGATGGCACAGACACATACACATATGCATCCCTTCAAATCTCCCCCCTCGCAAACCCCCGGCTCACATTATAACTCCCCACAAGTTACAATGAGGGAAAACCCATTGAGGCGGACCGGTCGACGCCTGCCGACTCTCCGGGGAAAAACACCGGGGGGGGGGGGAGGGACCTCTCATCGTGAAGCAGAACGGCCCTTTCAGCTCGCGCCGCGAGCAGTCCTCGAAGAAATAAATGACTGCGCCCCCCGATACCTGCCACAGGGACGTCTTGAGCCACTCCCTTCTTCTCGCCCCTCCTGTCGCCAGCCGCCCCCCTTCGCCCGTTTGCTAACGCAAACGGGGCCCGTTTCTTACCGCACTCCATCGGGGGGGGGCGCAAATTCCCCCCTCTCCCTCTCTCCATTCTCCTCCGCCCCTCTCCCTGCGGCGCGTCGCCATGCGGCGCGCCACGGCCTGCTCTCAGAGGGCCTTTGGGGGCTCCCAGAGGGCCAGCAAGGGCAGCTCAGGGGGCAGTGGAGGCTGGGGCTCAGCCCCTGGCCCCCCCTGCCTCTCCCACGCTTGCCACGCTGGCCATTGGAGCCTCCCAGTGGCCTCTGTATGCCTGGCGACTAGGGGAGGGGGGGGAGTCAGCTCGAGGGCAGGCCCATGCTGGGCGTGGGAGTGCGAGTCTCGGCCCGCGCCCACTAGGGGTCTGGGCCAGAGTGTTGATTGCCCAGCCCCTGCCAAAGGGCAGGGGCTGGGGTTGATTGTACGGGCCCACCCCGGGGGGTGTCCGCGATGGAGAGAGGGGGGCGCGAGGCCCCCATTGACCCCCACTTATAAAAGTAGGTTGTCCTCGCGTTTTAGGCTAAGTCGCGCGATCAGGTATCGCCGGTGCAAGGAACCGCCCCCATGTGTGACCCTGATTCCCCCTCAGGTGTTGGCCGTTGAATTATATCGTGGCGCTATTTTACTTCGGTCTTCATCAAATCACTTAAGGGTTTTCGAAAGATTCCCTCCTTATTCCTGTGCGTAACTGTCGCCCCGTCGGATCGTCCGTCGCCCCGTCGCTCTCTTGTCGGCATTCTCTTCCTTGTTCGGTCTGCCAGCGGGTTCCTGTGCGTTCCGTCTCCTTCCTCGTTGATATTCTTGTCGATATTCTCGTTGCTTCTCGTCGTTTCTCGATCCTTCTCGCTTTCTTCCGTTTGCCTCCGCCTACTCACCTTGTTCTGTTTTTATCTTTCCCTTTCGTTGTTTCCCTCGCGTGGACGCTCGAATTCTAGCAAGGGGGTGTCGCATCCGCGATCGACCTTTTTGTTTTAGAAGTTGTCTGCGTTTCTATGTCCCCTCCTTGCAGGCTAGTCACTAGTCACCGTCGCAGGATCCTACATTCGTCCATTCGCCCTTGTTGCCCTCGCCTCCTTTGTCGCCTCCCTTGCCGCCTGCTTGCCCCTCACTCACCGGGCTTACCTCCTTGTGTGCTCCTCGCGTTTTAGGCTAAGTCGCGCGATCAAGTATCGCCGGTGCAAGGAACCGCCCCCATGTGTGACCCTGATTCCCCCTCAGGTGTTGGCCGTTGAATTATATCGTGGCGCTATTTTACTTCGGTCTTCATCAAATCACTTAAGGGTTTTCGAAAGATTCCCTCCTTATTCCTGTGCGTAACTGTCGCCCCGTCGGATCGTCCGTCGCCCCGTCGCTCTCTTGTCGGCATTCTCTTCCTTGTTCGGTCTGCCAGCGGGTTCCTATGCGTTCCGTGATAGAGATACGTTAGTGTGGAGAGTGTTGACGTGAGTGTAGTGTCATCTTGTCGGTCCATCGGCCTCTAGCCGTCTGGCGTCTGTCGTTCTTCGTTCGTCGCTCTCGTTCTCGTCCTCGTTCCCGTTCTCGTCCCTCGTTCTCAACACTACCTCAATACCAAACCTCACCAATCCCTCTGCCCTAGCCTATCCATCCCGATCCGCCCAGCCATGTCCGCTCCGTCGTCGCGCTCGCCCTCGCCCAAGCCCGTCCTCCCGCCTTCCTCTGCTGAGGAGGTGGTCCAGCCCGTCATTCCATCACTCCCGGCCTCCTTCGCCGCGCCTTCCGCCGATCGCCTCCCTTCCGAATCATCGCATATCGAGCCCGTGGTCATGCTCGATCCGTCAGTCCTGTCTTGTGTGCGCGCTAGTCCCGTTCCTTTGCCGCGCCGCGATCCATAAAAATTTGTTAAAAATTTATTTGACTGTATTTGCAGGCCCCAGCACCGTATTTCCCATCTAGTCAGTCATCCATAAGTCCATAAGGCGGACAACGGACACACCCCTCTTCTTCACGGCTATTTATAGACGTCGTAGATCGTTAAAACTTCTCGAGAGGGGAAGAAGGGGAGAGAGAGAGAGGGGCGGAGGGGGCAGATGGAGCGTCCGCTGCGCGTCCTGTGCCTCCATGGCTTCTCGATGAGCGGCGTGGCTCTCCGTCGTCACATGGGGCCCGTGCGTTCGGGCGTGGGGAACCGCGTGGTCTGGAGCTACCTCGATGCCCCGCATGCCATTGAGAGACACCCGATGGTCCCGGAAGAGCTGCTGGAAGAGCGAGGACGAGAGAACTGCGAGAGGGGGGAGACTTCTGGGCAGACTCTGGCGTGGTGGAGGCCATCGCAGCGTGCCGACGGCCGGTGGGAGTTTGATGGGATCGGGGAGGGTCTGAAGCTTCTGTCTGACACTCTCGAGCGCCATGAGGAAGACCCGTTCGATGGTGTTCTCGGCTTCTCGCAGGGAGCAGGGCTGCTCTCTCTCTTTGTCGCCAGACAGGCAGCTCTCCCAGCGCACAGGCGCTCCATTCGCTTCGCATGTTTTGTGGGAGGCTTCCAATGCGCGCCTGCCGTGCCAGATCTCACGCACGAGTACCGCGGCGCACCCTTTGACCTTCCCTCGCTCCACGTGTATGGAGAGAGGGACACCATTGTCAAGCCACGGCAGGGGAGGAAGCTAGAGGCCCTCTTCACGACTGAGGGTCGCACAACGGTGGTGCACGAGGGGGGTCACGTGGTTGCGGCTGATACGGCGTCCCTTCGTGCGTACAACATGTTTTTCGAGGAGCGTAGGCGCGAGATCGTCGCAGAATCCGCGTCTAGAGTACAGAGTGATGCGCTTCTCGAAGCGCAGCTATCGTTGCCAGATGGGCTGCATGGCTCATGAGCCCAATCGGCGCGGTAGCCCTGCACACGGATCCGCACGCGCTCGCATTGGCGCTGTGCAAGAATACGTTGTTTGGTGCGCCGTCACCCGCCGCGCCCACGGAGCTCCCTTCACTGCTGTTCGGGGACCCACTTGGACGCAACCGCCGCGCACAACCACTAACAACGGGCAAGAGGGTTAGGGCTCGGGCAGCCCTCGGCGAGTGAAATCGACATGCACAAGGCACGTCGGCGCCCCAGTCGATCACGAGCCTATTTATTGCGGTGTTGTCATGTACTCGATTGTCCGGCTAACATCCTCCGGCTCCCTCTCGCGGCCTGCAAGTCTCGGACCAGCTACGTTTTACAGCATCAATGGTCCGGCTATCCGCGGGCGTCATCCTCTGTATGTGTGCCGCGCCGCGACCCAAAAGGCATCCATGAGGTGCCTCTAATATATTAGTAATTAGTATTAAATCCTGAGGATACACGCTCACTCCTCATGTGAGGAGGTGAGTGGAACTGTGGCTGTGGTGTGCGAGGGAATGTGGGGGTTGTGAGATGTAACATGAGTTGTACAGCCCGATGGGAGCATGGGGGACGGAACGGCACGGGCGGGGAAGGGACACGCAGGAGAGGCTGAGAGCGGGGGGTCACCCTCGGTCGACATGGGGACACGCGGGACGCGAAGGGAGCACAGAAGCGGATGGAGCAAGGCACAAGGGCGCTCGAGCGGTGGCGCTGAGCGAGAGACGGCCGAAGAGAGAAGACGCGCGGGGGGGGGGAGAGCCACGCGCGGGAAAGAGAAAACACTCAAGACAAGGAACGGATGAAACGGGGCCAGAGACTCAAGGAAACACTCGGGGGAGGGAACGGGGAAAGAGGGAAAAAGGGGGGGAACGCCCGCGGGGGAAGAGGGGGGATCCTATCGGGGACGGGCGAGGAAGGAGGGGATCGGGGCGTGACAATGGCGATGGAGTCGCGCAGGAAAACCTAAAAGGGCGGGAAATGAACAAGGGGAAGTGTACAACCCCCCCTACCCGCAACACCTCATCTTCGGGCTCATCTCTCCACATTGCGATGCCCCAGCCGGTTCCTCTTCTTGGAGTGTATCCAATCCTCGACGGACCATGACCGCTCACACCCTGACGCAGAGCAAGACAATGCCAACAAACACATCGCTGCCCAATGCCAACGCAGATGAGGCCACGGCGCCAAATACATGTTCGCCCACTTGTACGAGGCCATGCCCTTCGCCTTCGCCAAAAATGCAACGGCATCAGCCAAGTCGTATAAGCCTGCAGAAATCGCCTCTTGGAAGTCGGCCATGTCGGCCAGAAGCGCCGGACATGGATGCTCATCCGTCGCCATCTGCTTGAGCACTTCTTTGGTATCATTTGTTTCATCTGTACTGAAAGAGCGACGACAGAATTCAGGCTCCAAGCAATAAGCGGCTGTGGCGATTGGCGTGACTGCTAGGGCGGCATTTCTTGATATGATGCATTGCGAGCCATTCTGTCCGAGTGGGTGAACGTGAAAGCGCCGGCAGCGCGCCCGGTCGTGTTCGAAAGTTGGGTACTCCGGCTCGTTCGGCCGGGTAACGTTGGCGTTGTTGTCGGCCCACACACGGCCAGTTTCGACGCGATGTGGGGCGATTGGCGTGACTGCTAGGGCGGCATTGCTTGATATGGTTTCAAGCCTGGTAGACCTAGTGAGCTGGCGACAGAAATTTCCCCGTCTTACTATATTTGTGCCTTGCATGAACGGCCTCACTAAAAATATACCGGAGGGGGGCTCGACTGTATTTCGCGCACCGTCTTCGAAGGCCTGAAATTCGGTATTTTTCGAAAATTTCGCCGGACAACCCCCACTTTTTTTTGCTGATTCATCCTACCGGAAACTATAGGGAGCTTATTTAGCCCGTCATCCACCCATTGCAGCTGGTGCCCTCCGCACCACCATAGTGAGTGACCGGGCTAGCATTTAGTGTCTTTTGTCAGTATTTGATTACGTTTTGTGGTGGGGGCCCAAGAGGGGGGTCTGGGTCCTAATGGACCCCGGATATACGCTTGTTACCACCCAGAGTAGAAATCATCTTCTGCCGCGGGGGGGTGGGCTTGGCAGGTGGCATTAGAAAACTCAATCCATACTGTTGATGACGCGCGACGGCGCAACGAAAGCGCTCTAGGCACGCTGAGTTCGCGAAGCGAAGAAGCACACCAAGGTCTTGGTCTTGGCAATACTTGACGTCTCGACGTAGGAGTGAAGTACAGCTGTAGACCACTGGGGGTGGCTTGTGATTTGTTGATATAGTTATAATGAGAGCTGGGGGTCTGCGAGGGAGGAGATTCGAAGGGGTGCATATGCGTACGTATCTGTGGTGTCAACACACGTTAAGGCGTACAGGCACGTGGACTGAAGGGGTGTTGTGATAGTACTGGGCTGGTTGCAGTAGTGGTACTAACGCCCAGATGTATTACTTATCTTGTCGTAGTAGTGAGAAGCGCACAACGGAACGGCGACTCCCCCTCGGCTCTCGGAGCCAAGGGGAGCGAGTGACCACCCTCGCCGATCAGGCCCGGAGAGGATGTGGGCGCAATGGCAATGGCGGTGGCGCGCTTCCTCACAACTAACTAGCCAAAAAGAGCGGTTAACCTACCGGACACCTCATGCGGAAAGCCATGGCCGCACGCACTGCACCTTCTGCGCCCTCCACATCGCCCCTACCGTCACCTGTTGCGAGCAACCAATCGCGCAACTAGACCACATGTACTCCTAGTTGAGTCGTGCACGGTTTTGTGGGTTTAGAAAAGAATCGGACTCGCGTTTCAAGTGTGTTGCACGGGAACCACCGCCGTACACGGGCTCGGGTAGGGGGTCACGTCATCGAAGGATGAGGATTGACGCGGCTGGAGTGGCGGTGATCTTCAGCCGCGCGTACGTTCGGATGTTGGGCTTCTTGCAGCCGTCGCCGACAGCTCAGCACCCGCACCGGTGGATTGGGCTGCTAGTCCACCTTGGTGTTGCTCGGCGAGGGCAGAGAGGGCGGCCATCTTCCGCTTGAGCTTCTCCATGGCCTCGTCAGCCGGCGCTGTCCCGCTGCCAATGCGGGTGGAGGCCGTTTTATTACCTAACGGCCTCGAGGCGCTCGAGGACCCAGACATCGACAGCATCTCTCGCATCGTTTGCACTTTGACGTCGACCGCAGCCAGGCGCGTCGGACGGGGCCGAGGCGGTCTAAGTGAGGGTATGCGCGTTTGAACTGTGTCACTGTCGACACCCTCGCTGGCCACTGCGAGCGCGGACCCAGGTAGCCGTGCAGTGGAGGCCAAGACGAGGTTCCCAAGCACGCTAGTGGACGTGCTACCTCTGCCGGGCTCCTCTGCCCCAAGCCCTACCGGCTGAGAGAGGGACACTGACCGGTTCGGCGTCACTGGCCTGCCATTCTCCAATAAGGCCGCCAGGCGCAGATCGCGCTTGGGGGCGTCGGCGAAGCAAGCCGGGCGCTCTGTCTTGGCTTGCTGTGGCTCCTGTTTGCACGCATACGTTTGTTGCACGTCGGAAGGGCCCATGAGAGCGGCCGTCGCGCCGTCCTGTACCGACCGAGTGCCGTTCGGACCGAAGATGTCCTCATCCCGATCAGACGGGATCGCGACAACGTGCCCCTCGATTTCGCTGTGCGTTGCCGCGATCGGTGGCGGTGGCGGCTCTTCCACCTCCACTACGGGCGGAGCGCTAGGTCGCTGTTGTGACTTGTGCCTGAGTTGCAGTCGGCTCGTGGCGCGAGCGGGCAGGCTCTGCTCGGCGGCACTCTCGTCGCGCTCTTTGAGCGTTGTGACAACAGCCATGCGCATCCCAAAGCGGCGGCTACGCATGGGGTCCTTGCGCGCCTCCCCACGCGGCATCGGGTCGATTGGGGCGCGCGACGCCGACACCACATCCGCAAACGTGATTCGCTGGTGAGTCTCCTTGGGGTGCCTGAGCCACGCGCAAATGCAAACACATGACACCAACGCAATTATCACAGCAGGTACGACAATGATGGCGGCGATTGCGCCACCGGAAGGTCTTCTGCCCTGTGTCATCCCTTCCATTGGGGACCGGGGCGGCGGCACAGACGGCGGCACAGACGGCGGCACAGACGGTGGCGACATCGCCTGCGGGTCGACCAGCTCGACGGCGCTGGTGGGAAGGCCAAGGGCCTCCGCAACCCGAGCGGCGATGGCATTGCTGTTGTCGCGCAAAGCGTCCATCGCGCGGGCCCCGTCCGCAGGCAAGGGTGTGAAGGTGACTCGCGCGGCGCGGGAGCGCAGAGCAGAGGCCGTCAGGCTTGCGGCATCCGGTGGGCCGACCGCCTCGTTGATTGCGCCCACCATCGGTTCACCCACACCCACGTCAGCCGTGCCATCACGCATCGCGGCCTCGCCGTAGTCACGGCGTACCACGACGCGAAGCATCCTCTCTGCGAGCGAGCGGCGACGGCGAGAGGAGAGCGCGTTGATGACGCTGAACTCGCAAATAGCCGCACCCTTGCACGCGCCGCGCTCCGCGGCGGCGACAATATCGTCTGCTGTCGGGTTGGCGCTCGCGCTGTTGAGAACAATTAGTACCTCACACTCGTCTACGAGGGCGAAAGCGTGGTCGATCACAAGCACTGGAGGCTCGGCGAGAGCGAGCTGGTCGAGGACGCTGTCTGCAGATAGGCTCGCGATGTCGTACGCGCTGGCGTCGCCACTTGAGTTGAAGACGAGACTAATGGCTATTGAGAAAGAGGGTTGCAGAGGAGGCGGCAACAACGGAGGGTGGGGCGGAGACGGCGAAGGCGGTAGAGGCGGTGGCGGGCTATAGCCACCAGGGGGCGCCGGGGGCGGCGAGGGTGGCGGAGGAGGCGCCTCGGGGGGCAATATCGGCGGCGGCGGCGACGGCAATGGCGGCGGCGGCGGCGGAGTGGAGGGCACAGGTGGAGGAGATGGTGGCGAGGGCGGCAAGGGCGGGCTGGGCGACGACGGCGGTGGCGAGGGCGGGTTTGGCGACGACGGTGGCGGAAAGGGCGGCAGCGCGGGTGGCAGCGAAGGTGGAGACGGGGGCATGGATGGTGGTGGCGCGCCTGGCGGTGGTCTAGGCGGTGGTCGTGGCGGTGCCGGACTTGGCGGGGGGAGTGGTGGAAAAGGCGGAGGGGAAGGCGGCGATGGTGGGCTCGACGGTGGCAGGATGGGTGGAGGCGGCAACGATGGCGGTGGCGGCAACGGAGGTGGAGGCAGCGGCGCCAGTCCGGGTGGGTAGGGCGGAAGACTCGGTGGCGGGTAGGGTGGTGGTAATGAGGGTGGGGGGGGTATGTGTGGCGGCGGCGATGGCGGCGGTGGCCTTGGCGCTCGGCTCGGTGGAAACGGTGGCGGCGGCTGCGAAGGTGGCGGGTTCGGGGGAGCAGGTGGCAGCACGGGGGGTGGCGGCCAAGGCGGTGGCACGGGCGGGTGCGCGGGCGGTGGAGGGGGTGACGGTGGAGGCGGCCGCGGCGCGAGTCCCGGAGGGTAGGGCGGCGGCAAGGGCGATGGCGGCGGCAAGGGCGGCGGTGGCGAGGGAGGGCTCGATGGTGGTGGCTTATACGGCGATGGAGGTGGGAGCATTGGCAATGGCAGCGGCGGCGATGGCGGCGGCGGCGATGGCGGCGGCGAAGGCGGCGGCGAGGGGGGGGGCGAAGGTGATGGTGTCACAGGGGGCGGCGGGAGTGGTGCCAGCCCTGGTGGATACGGTGGGGACGACGGCGGCGGTGGCGCTGGCAGAGGAGATGGCGGCGAGCGTGGTGGCGCCGGTGGGGTTGGCGGTGGCCGTAAGGGCGGCGGTGGCGATGGTGGCGGAGGCAGGGGCGACGGTGGAGGCGGTAGCGGCGTGGGAGGGGGCGGTGAGGGTGGCGGAGGCGATGGGGGCGGCGGCGATGGCTGCGGCGGTGCAGGTGGGGGTGAAGGCGGCGGTGGTGACGGAGGAAGAGACGGCAGTGGCGGAGAGGGTGGTGGTGGCGAAGGCGGCGGTGGCGGCTGTTGTGGCTCCGTGGCGGGGACCATGGGAGGGAAGTTAGGTGGCGGCGGTGAGGGTGGAGGTGGTGAAGGCGGCGGCGGTGAGGGTGGGGGTGGGAGGGGTGCAGGCGAGGGTGGAGGTGGCGACGGCTCAGGTGAGATTGGGCTGTGGGGCGGCGGCGGGGAAGGGTCAGGAGAGGCCGGTGTAGGCGGTTGCGGGGACGCCGGCAGCGTCTGCAGTCGCCTGGGGCTCTGAGCGCTCTCAGCTACAAGGGAAGCAACACGCCCCCCCTCCGTCTGATCGTCAAGCCAGAGACTCACTCTGTCGGCAGCGCCCCATACCCAGCTGCCCCACTGTGCGCGCACAAGTCCAATGCGCAGTACGAGCAGTCCGATCTGTCGGTGCCAGCCAGCGCCACACCACGCTCCTTGCCTCCTGGTCCTCCTCCCACGGTACACGAGCTCCACCATCGGAGCCGACGAGAATAAAGAGGCGAGAGCAAGGGAGAGAGAGGACAAGAGGGACGAGAGGGAGGGAGAGAGGAAACGAGAGAGAGAGTGAGTCGGAAAACGCGGGTGGAGGAAGGAGCTGGATCTGCTGCTCAGGCTCAGCAGCGAGGGGAGAGACTGAAAGGGAGAACTAGGGGCGGGGAGGGGGGGGGGGGGGGGCTCGCAGCGAGGGGGGGGGGGGGGGGCGGGGGAGAGAGAGAGAGAGTCAGAGGGCCGTCACGCTCACACCGCCATGGCGAACAAACGGCGGTTTCACAGCCCCAAGCTCGCCCTCTCCTCTCTCTCTCCTCCTCTCCTTCTATCGTGTAGAGGAAGGAAAACAAAACCCCTTTCCTCCGGCGCATTACGGTTCCATGAATACTAAAGCTACGACGATCTAAGCTAGTTCTACAGTTCTACGATTTTGATTCATACGATTGTCGCTCCTCTCTTAACTTCTAACTTCTAAAATTCGCGCCATCTCTCCTTCCCTCTCCCTGTCGCATCCGCGATCGACCTTTTTGTTTTAGTAGCCCGGTCACTCACTAGGGGGGTGCGGAGGGCACCATCCCTAGATGGGAAATACGTATTCACCGTATTTGGCCAGAGGCCAAATACATATGTATTTGGCTGTATTTGAAGCGCGTCTTGGGTTGCAGGCCTCGAATGTATTCGAAATGGTTTTGGCTGTATTTGCAGGCCCCAGCACCGTATTTCCCATCTAGGGCACCATCTGCCATCTGCAATCTGGAATGGGCTAACGAAGGCCTGAATAAGCTTCCTATATATGTTCTGGTATAGGAGATCCGCAAAAAAAACCGGGGGTCTTCCGGCAAAATTTTCGAAAAATACCCGATTTCAGGCCTCTGACGGCCGTTGTTTGTCGCATCCGCGATCGACCTTTTTGTTTTAGAAGTTGTTTGCGTTTCTATGTTCCCTCCTTGCTAACAACTATCAGTAAAACTGATAGGGTCATGGGGGCCCCGTGCCCCCCCTCCTCCATCGCAGACACCCCTTGGGTGGGCCTGCACACTCAACCTCAGCCCCTGCCTGCTGGCAGGGGCTGAGCTGACACCACTCGGGCCCAGACCCTCGCCGAGCGCGCGCCGCGCGCCGCACGCACTCGCCTGCACTGGCCGGTGGTATACGTTGACGCCGTCGCGCGGTTCCCCGTGGTTTGGCTCCCACGCATTTCCGCACCCTGCGCTTGCCTCGCCGGCCTTCGTTCGCTGTCGCACGACCAAACCTCTCCAATCCCTCAGCCCCAGCCTATCCATCCCGATCCGCCCAGCCATGTCCGCTCCGTCGTCGCCGTCGCCCTCGCCCAGGCCCGTCCTCCCGCCTTTCTCTGCTGAGGAGGTGGTCCAGCCCGTCATTGGCCACTCCCCAACTTCCGCCGCGCCTCTCGCCGCTTCCCTTCCGTTCCCTCCGTTCCCATCCGAGGCAGTGGTAACCTCGGATCCGTCAATTTCTAGGACTCTGCCGATCATGCCTCCATTATAGCATATGGTGAGCTTATGAGACATCCCATCACCTGAAGCAAACCATCTCCACATCCCATTCAACCTTAGCTCTCCCCATGACCAACTCTGCGGAGCTTGTCTTTGCTTACTTTTGCTACCACATTCAGCATGCGGTGCTGCACTCGGGCGTCCGCTCGCACCAGAGGAGTTTTATTTTAGACCTTTTGGAGCTGTAGGCTAGCGAATTGGACACTTAGATGACAAAACCAAGCTTGGTGGTCACTGATGGTCTCAAAGAGGGCAGTCAAAGCAACATTTCATCTCCTGGGGACCATGGGTAGAAGAGCTCCCCATTGGGTGGTATCAGCCATTTCTCCCGTTTCTAGGACAAGCAGTAATTCCGACCAAGTGACCCGCCAACGTGTCACAAAACTTGGTGTTGCTGAGGGAGTGGTGCCTAGGTACACTTGGAACATTTAATGAGGACATGCATGTGGTAACTCAATAGCCAAGGTTTGGGACAAAATAACATGGTATGCTCATGCTCTCACCTAGCAAAGTCCGTCCTAGTTTCTAGGACTGGTCCTAGAAAGCTGGGTACCTTTATCCGTCAAGCCCGCCTGCCCGCCTTCCTCTGCTGACGGGCCTCAGCCCGTCAGCACCTCCGAACTCGTCTCCTCCGCCGCGCCTGCCGCCGGCATGGCCCCTTCCTCATTGCCCTCAGGCCCTATGGGTGTGGAAATCAAAGCCGCAGCTTGGATTGTAACGAGATGAACGAGATGTAACGAGATGGCCTGATGGCCCGACGACGAGATGTAACGAGATGGCCTTGATGGCCCGACGACGAGATGAACGAGATGGCCTTGATGGCCCGACGAGATGAACGAGATGGCCCGAGGGCCCGACGAGATGAACGAGATTTTTCGAGATTTTTCGGGTAACGGAACTGGACGAGGAGTTTTCCCCACTAAGCTTGGTCGTAATGCGGTGAAACCGATTTGCAGACAAGCGGAAAACCGGGGCGGAAGGAACTGGCAAGGAAGCCGGCAGGAAGGCAGAGGAAATGTCTTGGCAAGGCGACGGAGGCAGGATTTTAACGGTAGACGGAGTTTTTAACAGTAGGAAGAGGCAGGATTTTTAACGGTAGGAAGGCAGGATTTCTAACAGTAGGAAGGCAGGATTTTTAACGGTAGACGGAGTGCGGAATTTTTAACGGTAGAAGAAGAGCGGAGAGGAGAAGGAGCGGGGCTCGAACTGCAGAGCGCTCCGTCCGGACTCGAACTCGCGACCCAGAGCAAAAGGTTGGTGGAGGCGGTGGGTTGAACCACTATGCCACGCGAGAGTTTACGTAGCCATAGGGCCGATGGGAAGGGCTGAGAACCGCCCTATATACACTGGGTTTTTTTTCTCTTCTTTTTCACTCTTCTTCTTCTTTCTTCCTCTGTTTCTTTTTACTGTTTACTGTTTTTTTCTTTTACTGTTATTTCTTTTTGCCTCTGAGACATCGCGAATGCGACAATGGGCCATCACAATTCGTCAGTGGCGTCGTGGCGTCGGAGAGTAGAGACGAGGCTAGCTAGCGAGCTAGTGGGAGAGAGGAGAGAGGAGAGAGGGAGAGTGAGAATGAGAGCTTCTTAGGTCCGAGGTAGAATAAGAATGGGATCGCTTACAGGGGCGCAGGTCCCCGAGACGCTAACTTATCTTAAAACACTCGGCGAAGGCGAGTATGCGACCATTCTAGGAGTCCCTTTCTGGGAAGGGCTAGAAAACGACTCCTTCTGGGAGAAGCTATACGCGAAGCTTAAGAAAAAGGTCGCAACATGGAGAGGTCTGAAGAGTCTCTCCATTCACGGGAGGACGCTGCTAGTGAACTTCATAATCTACGGGACGCCGAGATATTGGCTATCCACGTCCACTCCTCCGGCATGGTTCATGGAGGCCATTGACTCGGACGTTCAAACTATATTGTGGGATAGGTCTCCCCGACTTCAGGTGGATGAGCTAGGCTCCTCGCAAGAGGGTCGGAAATGGATAACCCTTCCGGCATATCCGAGGGTAGGCACAAGCGAAGACGGGCCCCTATTGGGGGTCGGACTACTTCCCATGGCCGAACACACGAGGGCGCTCCAAGCGATATGGATAGTCCGATATCTTAACCCGTCAATGGCGGAATGGAAGATAGTCTTGGATCAATGGTTCAGCCGCACCCCCTTAGGGCGAGCGGCGGTCTTTTCGAAGGTCGACTCGAAGAGCCTCACGGCTAGCATTCGCGGCAATAACACGCTCCCGGCATTCTGGAAGCACGCGCTGGAAAACTTCAGAAGGATCAACTTCCTTAGGGGAGAAATCACACGAGAAGGCACTCAGGGCTCCCCGATATGGCACAATCTTTTCCACAAGCCTCCGGCTATCCATCACTCACATAGGTCGAAATGGGAGTCTCTACAGACAGTTATTGTTCACAACACCATAAACCCGGATACGGGGGACGTTTACACTATGGAAGAATGCGCGGCTTACTTGCCGGACGGAGAACGTTGGATACGCCATAGGGGAAATTACATATCGGTAGGCCCCTTTCTTAAGTCATGGGAAAAGATTTCTGAGTGGACGAGATCAAGACTAATACATACCACTTTCGATTATATGAACCTTCTTAAAAAACAAGCGAAGACTCCGCCCCCGGCTCCAGAGGAGCAAGAGATACTCCCTCAGGAAGATCCGGACGCACACGATCTAGGCGAGATCCTAGTCGATATAGACCATAACTTTTATCTGCGCCGAAGAGGCGACTACCACAAGGTCCAGCTCAATGTCATGGGAGAGCCCCACATCCACGAGCGGATTAGCCCGCAACTACTGCCCGACGAACTATACACCCCGCTGAAGTGGGGACATGCGTACGACGGCCCGGCGGAAACGGCGTACCCGTTACCTCAAGAATACATGCTAAAAGGCACGCGTACAACACTGGAGGATGTAAGTGTCAGGGACTTGACTAAAGCGTTCCTCGCTTTGAGGAAAACCAAAACACAAAAATCCACACTAAGATGGGAAAAAAGGTTACCGGTCCTCTCGGGAAAGTGGAAACAAATATCGCAATTATACAAATATAACTTTTTGACGCCTAGAGACTCTTACTTGCATTTCAAACATGTCCTACATAGGAGGTTAGCTACAGCGAACCGCTTTGCTGACGATCCAACATGCCGCTTTTGCGGCATAGCCCCTGAAAGCTCCACTCACCTGGCATCATGCATCGCGACGGAGCCCATCTTTGAATTCATAGAAGGACTTCTGGGGATTAGCCTCAGGCCGGGATCCGAAACAGCCCAACGACTTTTCTGCTATCAAGTGGACAGACCGCACCCCTCCTCGGGATACCTAGGCATCCTGGCGTGGAGGTACATCCTAACTGACTTTTATAACATCCAATATGGCAACGCGGACGGCAGGTCCGTTAGGTCGATCTTAAGAGCGATCCTTGCGAGATACCACCTATTAGTAACGGCGAAAGTCGGGTTCTTTCTGAGGCTGAAAAAACAACGAGAGAATATGGGGCTACACGCCCCGAGTAACAAACACTTTAAGAAATTGATAAGTCCGCTCTACACGGTGGACAAGGAGTTCAACCTAGAAGCATCGGAAGACCTCCTGCAGGCGGCGGGAGGGCTAGACATCCGTAACATCACCTAAGGCACTTAATACCGCGTCTTAGAAGAAAACGAGGAGGATATCAATAAAGATCCCACGAAATACAATAGAAGGCAACCCGAATCAACACTAGCGTACAGGACGAATCACAGTCTCCAGCCCCCTTCTCTCCAACTCCCGGCCGAAGCAGCGCGCGCGGCCTCCCCGGAACCAGCTTCTCCGCTAATGAGGGAACTGGGAAAGGGGAAGGGGGTTGTCAGGGGTTAAGGTTGGGTAGTAGGGAGGTACACTAGCACACTGCCTCACGCCGCACGCGTAGCGGGGAATTTTAAGAAGATTTTTTTTTCTACTGTAGATGGAGTACTCAAGTAGAAGGGACTACTCTAGCACAGCACAGGGCTCTACTTTACTCTTTACTCTTTACTCGAGGGAACTAACTGGTGGAGGAGTAGAGCTCTACTTGAGTTCCTCGACTACTCTACTCTACTTGTAAAGCGTCTTTACTCGGTAGGGAGTCCCTCTTCTTCCCCCTCCCCCCCCGGGTCGTGGGGGAAATGTACTCTCCCCCTTTACAAAAGAAAACTTTGGGGGGGGAACGAGCGGTTTCCTCCCCTCTCTCCCTCTCTCTCTCTTCTTTCTCTTCTCTCTCTTCTTCCTGTTCTTTCTCTTCTCTCTCCTCTCTCTCCTCTCTCCTCTCTCTCTCTCTCTCCTCTCGCTCTCTCTCCTCTCTCTCCGCTCTCTCCTCGCTCTCATCTCCTCTCTCTCCGCTCTCTGCTCCCTTCTCTCGTCCCTTCTTTCTCTCCTCTCTCGTCTCCTCTCTCTCTCCCTTCTCCAGACTGAGAGGCGGAAGGGGGGGGGGGGGACACCACCCTGCCTCCTTGCGAGAGAGGGTGCGAGAGAGGGGGTGGGGAGGAAGAGAGAGAGAGATAAGAGAGAGAGATGAGAGAGGGAGGGAGGGAGAGGGAGGGAGAGGGAGGGGGAGGGGGGGAGAGAGAGTGAAAGAGAGGACGAAGAAGGGGTGGAGGGAAGGGGAAGAGGGAGAGAAGGGGTGAGAGAGAAGGGAAGAGAAGGGAGGGAGAGAAGGGAGGAGAAGGGGGAGAAGGGGAAGGGGAAGAGGAGAGAGAAGAGAGGAAAAGGGGAGGGGGAGAGAGAGAGAGAGAGGAGTTGTTGTCCGTTCTTCTTTGAGACCCTTTAGTGGAATGGGAAAACCAAAAGAAAAAGAGGGTGGGGGCGGGGGGGGGGGGAGAGACTAAGCTAGAGAGGAGAGAGAGGGAGAGAGGGAGAGAGAGGGAGAGACGAGGCAAAAGGCGAGGAGGAGCCGTTAGAACTGCGCAGAGAGGATAGAAGAGAGAGAGAGGAGAGAGAGAGGAGAGTAGAGAGAGAGAGAGAGAGGGAGAGGGAGAAGAGAGAGGGAGGGGGAGAGAGAGAGAGAGAGCGATGGCGAGCAGGTCCGCGCCCCCCCCCCCTTTCGACCCCCCCCCCCCCTACATCCACCGCCAGCCAGACCCCCTCGAGGCTCCTCGCCGAGGAAGTGTGAGAGCGAGGAGCGCTCCCGCCTGCCCGCTTGACTGCCTGCGCCCTGGAGGAGAGGGAGGGAGAGGGGACGCAGGCAGAGAGAGAGAGAGAGAGAGAGAGAGAGAGAGAGAGAGAGAGAGAGAGAGGAAGGGGGGGGAGAGGGAGGGAGAGGGAGAGAGGGGGGCAGGGAGGGGGCAAGGGCGGGGTAGGCGGTTGGGGAGCCGAGAGAGAACAATGATGAGAGAGGGGGAGAGGGAGAGGCACAGAGTGAGGGATGCGAGGCAGAGACAGAGAGACGCAGAGGCGGATTGCGACGCAGACAGGGAGAGCGAAAGAGGGGGAAGAGAAGCGAGAGGTGGGAAGGGAGGCGAGGGAAGGAGAGAGATGATGGAGAGCATGCAGAGCTATGGGAGCGAAGAATGTAAGACATTGGCGGTAGGAGGGCTGCGTAAAGCAATGTAGAAGCAGAGACGGGCGAAGTAGCAAGGAGGCAAGGAGAGAAACCAAGGGAAGGGGTATGCTTGGGCGTTCTCAAAGTCTGCGCGTCGCCGGCAGAAACAGGGGGCGCCGAGGGTGGGTGGTGTGGGGTGGGGTGGAGGGGGCGGGGCGGGGGGGGTACAAAGCAAACGAGGGAGGCGCCCCCGACGCAGAGGAAGGAGGGGGAAGGATGGAGATGGGCAAAGGGTGGGGCAGCAGAGGGGGGAGGGAGTACTGTACGCACATGCATCGGGACATGGACGCTGAGAAAGGGGGCTGGATTTGTCCTGGCACCTGCGAGTGAAAGCGCGAGAGCTGTACAGAAGTGGCTTGTTCCGTGACCTGGTGTCCATATAGCACGTACGCTCCATGAGGGAGAGGGAGCAGGAGGGAAGACACACCGAGGAGGAGGGATGAGGATTGCCGAGAAACGAGGTGGATGGGGTGGTGGATAGAAGTTGGAGTCGGGCTGTTTGGCGCGGCCGGGGAGGGAAACACGGTACATGGTTGGGAAGCGGGAGCGAAAAGAACCCTCAGAAGTCGCGTCCGGCAGGGGTGCGCGCCAACACTCAAAGAGCGCGAGTGGGCAGATGGGAAAGTGGACGCCTTCGGAGGGGAGCGGGGAAGGCGGGCGTAAGGGCCAACGGAAATGTCAGTCGCAAAGGGCCCGGCACACGGTGTCGCCCATGATCTGCGCTGCCAGACTGACGCGCACCCGCCCCGATGTCACGCGGCTGAGGCACGGCCCCCTCATGCCACCTGGCCTCATCGCTCAGCATTCCTTGCGCCGGTGGCACACGAACGGCTCCCATCCGTCAACAGGCCTCACCTCTCTGGCCCACTGACCTCTGCAGGAAGCAGGCGTCACCGAACGCCAAGGCTCCTGCGGCGGCGCCTGCGAGGGACAGCTCCAACTTTCGCGCTCGGCGACTCTCGCTCAATGACCTCGACACGACGGAGTTTGATCGCAAGTCGGGCGGCACACCCGAGGCTTCGCATCGTGGCAGGCAACGCCGGCTCTCAATGAGGTGTGCGCGTCCGTGCGTTGCATCGCACCCGTGCAATCAGGCTCACCTGTTGTTCGTCCCTCCGCGGTCTTAGCCCCGAGATGGGAGTCCGGCCACCGGCGCCACCCTTCCCGTTCGAGATCGTGGGCACATATTCCTGCCACGGTGCGGCCTCCACTTTCCAGACTCACGCAGCATGGCCGACGCCAGTCTGCTGCCGTCCACTCGGCATACTTCGTTCGGTACGCTAACTCACGCAGCCGCTTCCTTCTCGTGCCTTCGCAGGCGTAGAGCCAGGCCTCCGGCAAGGCGAAACCTCCGCCAAAATCAACCAGGATCGCGGTTGCATCTGCTATCCCTTTGGCGCGTCCGACTCAGAGATGACGCAGGCTCTCTTCTGCGTCTTTGATGGACACGGCGCATGCGGCGACAAGGTCTCGCACTACGCGATGAACAATATCCAGGAGAAACTGGAAAACCATCCCCAGCTGATGTCCGACCCGGCGAGCGCCCTCAAGGACGTCTTCCTCTCGGTCGACTCGCAGCTACGCAAGGACCCGTCCATTGACGCCGAGCTCTCAGGCACGACGGCAGTCGTCTGCTTGATGCGCTGGATGAAGGGCGGTAAAGGCAAGGCGTGGGTCGCTAATGCAGGAGACTCGCGTGCCGTGCTTGGTGTCAAGGAGAATGGCCGGCTCAAGGCGGTGCCACTGTCGCAGGATCAGAAGCCCGACACGCCCGCCGAGTATAAGCGCATAATGAAGAGCGGCGGCTTTGTATCGCCGCCCGAGAACGAATGGGGGGGGCCTGCGCGCGTGTGGCTCGACGCCAACATGACGCTTCCGGGGCTGGCAATGGCGCGTTCTATCGGAGACCACCTTGTCGGCGCCATCGGCGTCATCGCCGAGCCGGAGGTTGTTGAGATGGACATCGACCCGGCTACAGACCCGTCCAAGGACGGTCCACAATTCCTCGTGATGGCGTCCGACGGGGTGTGGGAGTTTATCGACTCGCCCGAAGCGATCGACCTCTTGCAGGCAGCCAACGTCACGCGCTCAGCCACCGAGGCCGTGACGAAGCTCATTGAGACGGCTGCGCAGAAGTGGCGCGAGGAGGAGGGCGACTACCGCGATGACATCACCGCTGTTTGCGTCAACGTGACTGAGCTCTTCAAGCGTGGGTAGGCCGGCTTCGCCGCCGCCATCAGTGGTGTACCCGCGAGCTAGGTGGGAATGCGCCACGGCAGGGGCCTCTGCCATTGGAAAGCTAGTCGCTGATACGGATGGCGCTTGACGCAAATCGTGCCCTCCTCGGGTGCCACGCCCGGAAGCGGGGGCAACTCAAGGCGTGATGTGAAATGTCGCGGCTACCTGCGGAGCTGCCCCGCAGGGCCGCGTGCGCCTACCCGGATGAGGGCCGCTGAAGGCACCAGCCTCACGTCGTCTGCCATATGGGCGCTAGAGATTCTCTCTGAGAGCCGAACCACGCCAGTCTGACGCGTCGTTGCGGCTGCAGCGAGGCCATTGCCACAGTCCCGCCGTGGGAACTTCCTGACCAGCCCATTGTCCGTTGTAGCTGCACACGGAATGAACCCGCCTGGCATGCGGCTCGTCTACGGGACAGCGGGAGCGCACTCCCATCAGCTTGTCGCACCAGGCTAGTGCTGCCGCCCAGCCTGGACGCAGTTAGCTGCGGAGTCTCGCCGGTTTGCTGGAGATGAGAGGCGCTGCACATTGCTGTGTTATTTTGTGGATCATGCATATGGCTGCCCAAAGCCTTGTCGAGTGTTTTTGCGCGGTGGTTGACGTGCCTTATTGTGAGGAGAGCGACGCTCTAGTGTGAAGCCGGCCATGTGGCCCCCGAGCGCCATGTGTGTGCTTTGTGCTTCGTTGCTGACAAGCAGTTTCGAAAGACAGGGGCGACAACTATCTTTTTAAAAAACCTTCGCTAATGCATGCTCCTACCGCGCACTCGTGGCGGCAATGGAACCACTACCTACACGTAGCATACTCTCTACACCCCCACCCCCTCAGCCCTTCTCCCCTCGCCATCAGGCGGCTCACCCCGTGCACTACTAGGGGGATTGGGGTGACGGGCTTAGATATGGTCCGGTGAGGTGCCCCCCCCCCCCCCCCCCCCGGTGATCCGTTCCCCCCTGCTCCTCCTACGATTACCGGGCTGGTGCTGTATTTTAAGGCCTCCTAGCATGAATATTTCGGCATGAGTACGTGCCTTCTTCGTTATATACCGTCTTCTATGTTCGTCGTGGTCACGCAAGGCGTGCAGATTCGGATTCTCCCTGGGCTCAAGTCCCGGTTCGCCGATTTTCGTGAGCATGCACACAAGCAGGGAACAGGCAGAGTCCTGTTCCCTGCACACCAACAGGGCCAGCCTCTGGCCCTGAATAAATTTTTTTTCCAACTGGGAAGGCAACTAAGTTTATACTTAGTTCGCCCATGGGGGGGCACGAGCCCCCCTCTCTCTCCACTCCTCCCCTGCCATGGGGGAGGATCCACCCACTCTCCTGGCACGCCTGATGGCCTGCCAGGAGCACACTGCCCTGCTGACCCATTCCTCTCCCTACAGGCCCGCCTGACTCGCCCGCCCTGGCCCGCCGTGGCCTGCCCATTCCTCTGACTAGCCCCTCCTCCCCCTGGGCCCCCCTGTTCAGGACCCCCCAGCCAGCTCCAGTCGACCCGCAGGGCCGCGGAGCGCCAGCGAGGGAGAGGCAGGAGGGGCCAGGGCCATGCCCCCAGCCTCACCTGCCCCCTGAGTTGTGCTCCCAGCCAGGCCCTGCAGGCCATCTGGGGACCTGAGCGAGGGGCCGCGGGCGCGCGCCATGGGCCCCCGCCGCAGGGAAGAGAGGAGGAAAAGGGAAGAGGGAGGGGAGGGGGGAGCGGCAGCTCTCCCCTCCGGCAGTAACGTGTCTTCTCGCCCCGTTTGGGTAAGAGAAGACGGGGGCGCCAGAGCCAGGAGGGAAGGGCCGCGGCTCGCCGTGGCCACTCGCACTAGCGAGGGAGATTAGCGCTTCTGGGCCCCTATCTCACGAGTGCCCCCCCCCCCCCCCCCCCGCGTTGCTTTTACCCGAAAGGGGTTTTCCCCCAGCGTGGACTCGAGGAGAGGACGCGCTGGGGTGCGCGGGGTCGGTGCATCACCGGGGGGAGGACAAATATCGAGGGGAGGGGGCGGTGCCCCCTCCCCCCGGTAGCACCCGGACACCTGGCTCGTCAGGCATGGCGGGATTCCGGGACGGAAAAGTTGTGTCCAATTAGCTAGTGGGGTTGGCTAGGATATAACATTGATTATTTTATTTTATTTTATCCAACTGGGAAGGTGCTGGTCCGAAGTTTTTTCTTCAGTGAAGGTGCAGGTGAAGGTGAGAGTGCAAGAACTGCAGGTGCAGGTGAAGACGCGGTGAACGGGGCGTGCTGGGCGGCCAGTAGCCCGCCAAGGTGACTGTTGATCGTGCTCGCGTGGGATTGCAAGTTGAGAGCCAAAATTGATCAAGTGGTGGGGCACACCACCCATGTTATCGGGAAAAATAAGCAGGCACCTGCACTGCACGCACACTCCTTCACTCCATCTGCGGCATCGACGCCACATACAGCTGCGGAGCCCGCGCGCGCACATCGAAGCCCGCGCGCACACCCCCGTTCTATTCAAAACAAGATCCTCAAGCTGATTCATTCACTCATGCGGACATGGGAAGCGCAGCAGCGGAAGTGCAGCAGCAACAGAACAGCCCAGCGCTGAACGCATGAAGTGCACTCCAGCGGGGGGCCCATTTTCAGAGGCTGCCGGAACCAGCTTCTCCGCTAATGAGGGAACTGGGGAAGGGGGAGGGGGTTGTTAGGGGTTAAGGTTGGGTAGTAGGGAGGTACACTAGCACACTGCCTCACGCCGCACACGTAGCGGGGTTTTTTAATGAAGATTTTTTTTCTGCTTCCCCCTCGCCGCGAGCCGCCGCCACCAACCGACAACAGGCCTTTGTCACACTGACCACGGCTGCCTGGCACCCAGCACAAGGAACAAACACACATCAGCCGGTAGCCCGATGGCACAGGAGGAAGGCGAGAAGCGAGAAACAGGCCGTCGAGAATCGGTACACACCGTCTGCCACTGGAAACCCACTACACCCAGCCCCTAGGTAGAGCACGAGGGGACGAGCCGCAAGGCAGGTGGAGGGGGAGTGAAGGGAAGCGGGTGAGGCTGCGGAGATACTGTGCAGGGTCGCGCGCGCGGCGAGATTATTAAGAAGTTTTTTTTTTCCAATGATTGATTGTTGAGTCAAGTGCCCGCCCCCGAGGGGTGCACTGAAGGTAGGAGTTGCCACCATGGGGGTGGCAGCCAGGCTGCCACCCACCATGGGGAGTCCTTGTTGTGGTGGCACGGCGGCAGAGGCAGGCGGCAGGGCCAGAGGCTGGCCCTGTTGGTCTGCAGGGAACATGACTCTGCCTGTTCCCTGCTTGTGTGGCTGCTGGGGAGGCGAGGGCGCGGGAGGATCATGTCCACATCGCTGTCGGTCAGTGGGGCAGCCTGCGAGCGCTTCGGCTCCGGCGGCTTGGGGCGGCCCCGGTGGGGCGTCGTGGCGGCGGGGGGCTGGGAGGTGGGAGCGGTCGGCGCGCGCTCCATCGCTAAAACTATAACAATAGTTTTTTCCACAACGCTCACTATAATAATAGCGGAGGAACGACCGCTTCAAAACCAAAACAACAAACGAGAGAGCAGAAAGCGACGCAAATGGACCCTAGGATGCTACAGCATGCCATGGCATTTGAATCATACCATGCCTGTCCACAAGCCCGCCCGTAGGGCGCGCGACTGTCACAGCCATGTGTAATGGCCATGACGTCGACAGCCCAATCATGACGCGAGGCTGAGCGCGTGGTGAGGCTATCAGCCTGCTGGCGGAAGGTACAGTTCCCAGCGCCTCGCGCCAACGCAATGGTCGCCATCGGCGCCGTCCGCAAACACTCAACATACAAGGGATGTTGGCGCACGGCAAGGAATCGGTGGCCGCCACCCTATGCATGGGCACCTGTGGTAGGCTGTGCCTGCTGGTGGTTCACATGTAATCGGCCTTGAGCTTGCGCCCAAGGTGCCAGGCGGATGAACCGAAGAGGGCGATGTTGACCGAACAGAGCACGTAGTTGATGGGTGTTACGAGCAGCGCGTAGCGCGTGAAGAAGAAGCCGGTGACGACAAGTGCGGACATTTGTGCGGCCGAGATTTTGTCCGTTGGACGCTCTAGGTCGAGGAAGTTGGCTCCCGAGATCAGCCACTTGGACATGGGCGCCCAGAAATGGACGGTAAATGGGCCGGCCGCGGACTCGGCCCACGCGGAGAGCCCGGGAAGAGACATGCCCACGACGAGCGCGCGGAGCGCAGGCCCGGCCACAATGAGCGCCGCAAGCCCTGCTGCACCCATTGCCGCCTGCATGCCCGCCTCTTTCACCTCTTTCTCCTTGCCAATCGAGATTTGGTACTCGACCGCCCTTCGTAGCTGGTTGCACTGCGCAACAACATTCGAAACGTGACAGGCGCAGAGCAGAAGATTTTGCGGCCGGACGACCCACGCCCACCGTGCGAACAGCCCCGAGTAGACGATTTGCACTGGCGTCATGTTGAGCGAGATGATCTCGGGACTGATGGGGCACAGCGGGCCGAACAAGTTGGCTTTAAGGTTACGGGCAAGATTAGCGCGCACAGTTCAACCGCAGTCCCTCCCAACTAAGCCGGACCCGCTATTGGCGCGCTGTAAGCCTTGCAATTGCCAAGGGTTGCCGGAAAGCAGAAGGAACCGCTAGAGCGAATCATAGGTGACAAAGCCTGAGTCCCCACATCCTGCCCAAGCCGCAAGCGCACTCCCCTGAAGCTCAACCATCCCTAAAAGGGCTTCTGCGCCGAGAACCCCCTTCACTGCCGCAGTCACCCACAGGAAGCCCCAGAAGGCCAGTGTATCCCCTCCTCGATCCGTGCGTGGATAGCGGCCGCAGCCCCTCATGGCCTTTGGCCGTGATACCTCCGTCCTCAGTCCGTTTCAGGTGACAGACTGACCTCAGGTGTGCCCTATACCCCCCTATAAGTCGCGGTGGAGCCCCACAGGCCTGCAGACACCCCCAGGAAGCCTTCTCACCCTTTGTAGAGAGCATCGTAGATTGCGGAGCCCATCAGGCCCCAGCCTGCGACAGCTCCTCCGAAGCCCCAGAACTCTGCCGAGTGGAGCCAGCCCTTCTTGGTAGGCTCAGCTTTCGCCTCGCTGCTCAGCACGCGCCGGCCCACACGCGCCAGAGGTTGAGCAAGGGGACGAGAGAGGCGGAGGAGGGAGAGCGCCATCGAGAGAGTGGGGAGAGAGAGAAGTGCGGGGAGGGTACCCCTGAAGTAGGAAGTTCTTGCTGTGAGTTAGAGAATTGTGGAGGGGGGGGATCGATCGGGGATTGGGAGGAATAGAGAGAGCGCCATTTCTTCGCAGCGGAAGAGAGTGAGAGTGGGTCGAGGAAGAGGAAGAGAGTATTCAATAATCAAGGAGGATCACAATAATAAAACGAGGGGGGGGACGGCAGAGGACGAGGGACAGCGGAGAGAGCGAGCGAATGAGAGCGAGAGAGAGATGATAGAGAGTAGAGAGCGCACGCCCCCCCCACACACGAGACGCGGCACGAGGAGAGAAAGAAGAAGAAGGGGAGAGAAATAGGGAAGAAAGAGGGGGGGGGGGGGAGAGACAGAGAGAGAGAGAAGAAGAAGAGAAAGAAGAGAGAGTGAAGAGAGAGAAGAAGAAGAGAGAGAAGAGAGAGTGAAGAGAGAGAAGAAGAAGAGAGAGAAGAGAGAAGAGAGAGAAGAGTGAAGAGGAGGGGGAGGGGGGGGATATACTATTATAATAGATTTCACAGACGCACTAACTTTGCCGGGAGAGCAGGTGACGCGGGAGAGTATAACTTTAGAGAGAGGGGGGGGGACGGGGGCCTAGATGGGAAATACGGTGCAGGGGCCTGCAAATACAAATACAGCCAAATACATATGTATTTGGCCTCCGGCCAAATACATTTCAAATACATTCGAGGCCTACTACCCAGGACACGCTTCAAATACAGCCAAATACATATGTATTTGGTCTCTGGCCAAATACGGTAAATACGTATTTCCCATCTAGGGACGGGGGGGGGGGGGGGGGGGGGCACACGACACACGACGTGATGGACACCATCACAGTGTATCAGTGTATCGGGCGGTCAGACAGTGATTGACTTATGACTACTTACCTTGGGGGGGGGGGGCATCTTTAGACCGAACTCCAAAGCGCAAGAAAAGACTCCGGGGGGGCCTACCTGAGGACTGAGGACTGAGGTACTACCGTACTACCTAGTACCTAGGACCTAGCGCCACGAAAATTAGAGGCTGCAACCTTAGGCCTTAGGTTTGCCAGGTTTGGTTGTTTTTTTGGCATGTGACAAAGAAGGCAACCTCGAGTTGCACCTTCTTTGCCGAGGAAAATGGTGCGTTTCATAATAAGAAAAGTATGCAACTGGCTACTGGCGGGAATATGTATGGGCCCTTGCACTGAGCAGTTGGCCGTTGGCCGATGCTGCATGCAGACGCAGGTGACAAGTGAGCTCCGATAATAATAATCAATGTTATGTCCTAGCCAACCCCACTAGCTAATTGGACATAACGTTTCAGTCCCGGAATCCCGCCATACCTGACGGGCCTGGTGTCCAAGTGATACCGGGGACCGGGGGGTGGGGGCACTGCCCCCTCCCCTCTCCCCTCGATATTTGTCCGCTCCCCCCTGTGCATGCACCGACCCCGCGCACCCCAGCGCGTCCTCTCCTCGAGTCCACGCTGGGGGAAAACCCCTTTCGGGTAAAAGCAACGCAGGGGGGGGGGGGGCACTCGTGAGATAGGAGCCCAGAAGCACTAATCTCCCTCGCTAGAGCGAGTGGCCGCGGCGAGCCGCGGCCGCGACAGCGGCGTGTCCATCAAGCCTTCGTCCATGGCGGCGAGGGCAGCGGCAGCGAGGGAGGGCGGCGGCGCGCGCTCCATGCCCCTATCAGTTTACTGATAGTTGTTTCTCGCCCCTCACGAGGGCATGAGGGGAGTCAAGACAGTGAGGAGCCCCCCCCCCCCCCCCATGGCGGCCCAACACAGAAGCTAGATTAGCGTCTGAGGGTAATTTATAATCAATGATCAGCAATGCAGAAGTATAAGTAAGCTATTCTTTCGATAATCGCTACTATACTTATAATATCGCGTAACAACCTGATATTAGGCTGAGATTAGGACCTGATATCATGCTAAGGGGCGTGGTGTGTGGGCGCCCAGACCCTCTCGTACAGCGCTCACATGATTGCTCACGCTGCGGTGGTTGTCGTGCTCTGTCACGGCCTTTGGCCGGGTCGCATTCGCTCCAAATAGAGGGGGGTAAGTTATTTTTTCTACACCACCCGAGAGCAAGCGATCCCCACACCGCCGCCGCCGCCATGACGAAGCGCGGGCTCGTGCTGGACTATCTGCCGTTGCCGTCACAGGCCACCCTCTACAAGGTCAACAGGTGGCTGCGGGACATCGCGCTGCGCTCCTGGCCGGCCGAGGCCCGCCAGCACCTGGGGGTGCCCTTGTGGCGCCTCTGCGAGCGCGCCGCGAGGGATGGTGATCTCGCTCTGCTGCAGTGGGTGCACTCCCAGGAGGGGTTCTTCCCGTCTCCCCCCCCACCACCCCCTCCAATTCCCTGCTTACAACTGCCACCAGAGCGACAGACAAACTGGCCCTGCGTCTTCGCACGGAGCGGACATGGTTGGGCGATTGGAAGTGGATAGGCTGAGGCTGAGGGAGTGGAGAAGTTTGGTACGTACGCCAACCCAATCGCCGCCTGGCGATTGGGCGTCAGGCTGCAACGTCGCTTGGCCGGCCGGCCGTGCACGTCACTGCGCTCCCGCCTTCCGGCCATCTGGAACGGGGAGGGCTCAGGGGTGGGCTCCTTTTGCCGCCTTGCCTACCTCGCCACACACAGGCACCGCCTGTGCCTGTGCTGCTGCCATGCTGCATGGGCTCCGCGACCTTCAGCCGCCCCATCCCGATCCCGGGAGATTTTGCGCCAATCGCTCCCGCCGCCCAATTTTGCCTGTCCTAAGTCCAACAAAGAAAATCGAAAATCGCCAAAAAAAAAACATCTGAAGATTTTGGGCTATACACCTTCACTATACTAGGGTAACAAAGAAAATCGCTTATTTCAAGGGTTTTTCGACGTCTAAGCGCCCCCCCTTCGATGGTGCCTAAAGCCAGCGTGTACCCGAAATCTTCATCTGAGATTCCGGGTGTCTACGTTAAACACCGTGTCAACATTTTAAAAAAAAATTCTGAGTTTTGGAACGGAGGTAGTAACATTAATTATTTTGTTTATTTTTATTTATTGCTAAGCCGATCCGAACATCGGGCAATCGGCTTCGGGTACTGATGCATCTCAATGTAAGCTCCTCATGTCTCAAACCGTGGTAGGTGGCAGTGATTTGAGGCGGGCCGGAGCTCACACGTATAGAGGTGGGCCCCGTTCTCGCCGTTCAGCCGCCACAACAGCACGCGCCACGAAGCGTTTCCACCTACACGGATGGAAGCTTGTGATAGCACCGCTGCCTTCCTGACTGGCGGTTCCGAGGAGAATGGGAGGGCATATTCGTGCCCCATTGTCGGCGTCTGTGCTCACGCCGCATCGCTGCCTCGACGGCGTCGCGCGTGTATGGGGAAGATTTACGCAACTGGTAATGCAAGGGCATATGCGACGAGCTGCGGGCAGCAACCATTCGGAAGAGAGAAGTGGAGCTTCGTCACCTCCTTGCGCAAGTGCTGCACGTCTTGCACAATGCACTGCAGAGGTGGGTGGGGACACAGTTAGACATATCATGGTATGGAGCGCATCAGGAAGGGGCGCATCCTGTGGCGGGGAGGAGGCGTAGATGCAGCTTGGCGCTTCGAGCGCAGTGTGATGTGCGACATCTACATGGTAGGGGCGCCAATTACAACGGTAGTCATGCCGCGGGGGCGTGCGCCAGACCTGCCGCGTATAGGCGGCGCTAGTGTCGACGGCCTTATACGCCTCCAAAAGGCCCGCATCGTAGGCATCCAAGATCTGTGCAAAGAGTTCGTGCAGTTGTTGGCGTGTGAGCAAGTCCCGCAGCGTCTTGTGCACGGCGCGCAAATCGTTGGCCACAGCCCGAATGTTCGAGGACGGCTCAGGCTGTTTGCACGACCCAGGGACAGGCACGATATTGTCCGAGATGTCCTTCATACGGCCGCGACGGCGCTCCTCGAGGATGGAGACGAATTTCGCGAAGATCTGCTGTTGGTGCGCCGCCAAGTCGGAAGCGGCGGCGTCCAGCTCGTTGAGAAGGTGGCGGTGGCTCTCCGAGAGGTAAGCAGTAAGGATGGCCTTGAGGTGAGGGGTGAGTGCGAGAACGACGCCTACGCATTCGTGGAGAGGATAGAAGGCGGGAGGCGGGCGATCGAAACGGCGTCGGCCAAGGACCGGGCCCGGCAAAAAATGGGGCCGCAGGCTGCCGCTACCCACGTGGGCGGTGGGGGCATATCGGTCCCGCTGGCCCTCACCAAGGCATTGCGATGAGAGCGCGAGGTGCTTGAATGAGATGCTCTTGAGCCCAGCCGAGGTTGGCAGCATTGCGCCCGCCATCAACACTTGCTTATAGGCGCGGGTGTGATAGAGGCGCAGCAGCGCGGGGAGCACGTGCGCTACGGCGGTCGTCGTCGCACTCACGCCGGTGGCGCACCGGATGTAGTGCGCGATCGTTGAAAGCAGGATGAGTGCCGAGCCGACCACCTTGTAACCGGCGCCTGCCAGCACGATCTCCTTGGCAGGAATAGGGGCGCCGGGTGAGGCAGCGTCCGCGTCAGATTCCCCCGCGCTCGTGGGCGGTGGCAGCTCTGGCGGCTGGACATGAGGTGGGGTCTCATTATTGCAGAAGGCGTCGACAATGGTCTGAAATTCGATCGGGACGTCGACTTGTGCCCTGCGAGTGCCGCGCAGCGGCGCGTGAGGTAAGGCGTCGGTGGGCAGCGTGCGCGGTCAACGCCGGCGAGCCGCCAGCACATGAGAGGGGCGTGCTGATAGCTCGGCCGAGGTGCGGAAGGCACCATTGCTCTTGATCGATGATCGCCTCGAGCTTCTTGGAGGCGTCGGTGTGGATATGCTCAATGAAGGAGCTCGCCTGAGGGCGGGTGTTTGACGGTGGGGTGAGAGCGGGCGGGCAGTCCCGGACGTCAGCAGGGGGTGCGGCGCTGCACGGCTCCAGCGGTTGGCAGGTGGTAAGGAGCATCGCTTCACGAGGGATGCAAATCAGAGTGACAGTTTGGACTTCCGAGCATACTGCCACCGCCCGCCGCGGATGCGGCGTCACTGCTTACCTGCGCGGCCACCTCGGCCGTGACGATGTGGCAGGGGCTGCCCGCCAGGTGGGCGACGTCGCCGCCAAAGTCGTCCGCCAGCGCACAGACGCGCTTGAAGGAGGCGAGAGGGAGGCGAGAGTGCGCGTCCGACCGGCAACGGAGATAGCGCGCGAATCTGCACGGGCCAGGGTCACGCACGCAGCGTAGAGCCCAGTGAATGGCGGCATGCATGCCGAACACGGGCAGTCTGGCGGCGCGTGGGGGGGAGGGGGGGGGGGGGGGGGGGGGGGGGGGGGTACACTGTATTGCGAAGAGCCGCTGGCTCACCGCTCGGCGGCTAGCTCGGCGAGAGAGCGGAGCAGCTCTGTCCCCTGCTCGTTGAGTGAGTTCACATAGCCCGCGGCGTCGTCGGCCGCGCCTGCCTCGCATTCCATGGCCTCGGGCGTGTCGACGGGTGCCGCCGCGGCCTCCAGCGCCCGCCGGATGGCGATGCCTACTGCCGCCGCCCGCCGCAACAGGACTAGGATGGCCGCGCCCACGCGGCCCATCACGTCTTCAAACGCGTCAAGCTCGAGCGCCTTGAGCTGCGCCAGGGGACCCTTGCCCTTTTCCTCCGCACCGTTTGCGGCCATTGCTGCGGCTTCGGCGGCGCCGCCCTCGTCGCCGCCCTCGGGCAGCGGCGGCGACAGCCTCGCGAGCTGCGACTGGAGCACACGCTTCGGCAAGCCCTTCAGCTCCTTTTTCATTGCTTCGGCCAAACGCGACAGAGGCGAGTCGAGCACGTGCAGTCGGAAAAGGCCCGTCGCGAGCGGCGCAAGGCGCATCGTGAGCTCGGAGGCAATAGCCTCCGTTGGGGTGGAAGGCGGCGGGCCATCGGGGTCGTAGCCGAGGGCGAGCTCGAGGAAATCGCGGCACATGGTGGCCTGCAGGAGAACGTGGAGTAGCGAAGGGGTCGGAGGAGCCACGCGCAAGCAGGACTGCGCGCACACACGAGCGACGTCCCGCGCGGCACCCTCGGTCGTGGCGCGTGCAGACCTCGATCAGCGCGTTGGTAGCGACGAGCCCTTCGCTGATGGGGCTGAGCGCGGCCACGCCCGCTAGCTCGGTTGCGAGCAACTGCTGCGAGCTGGCGATAAGCTCGAGCGCCGCTGGGAAGTCGGCCGCCGAGATGAGCTGCTGGATAGTGGGCTGTGTCCGTACGACTGCGAGCATTAGTCGCAGCTTCTCGTGGAGCGACTGCACGTTGGCGCGCCGGCGTGTGAGGCGCGGTAGGTGGAGCGGCTTGCGCACGAGGTTGGTCTCGAGCTCGCGCAGGCGAGCGCGCATGGAGGCGATTTGCTGGATCCCGGCCTCGACCTGCGCAGCGGCGGCGGCGGGTGCACATGCACGCACTCGTCATGCGCACGCCCGAGCTTCGCGCTGGCGCGCGTGATGAGCCGTACCTCCTTACTCAGCCGGTCGTATGAGGCAAGCGCCTCGAAGAAGCCCTCCGCGCGCGACGAGACTTCGGAAAGGAGCGTTAGCTCAACCTGAGAGCACTCGGCGATGGCGGCATGGCCGGTGAGCAAAGGCGCTGACACCACGCAGGGCCGGCTTCGAATCGATGGAGGGTTAGGGTGGTTCGCGCATGCGGGATGGCCGAGTGGGTCGGCGCGACGGCAAGCCCGAGGCGTACCTGGTCCAGGTAGTTAGCTAGCTTCTCGATCATCACCATGGTGGCCGCCGGCGCTCCCTCCGGCGAGAAGACCTCAAACGTACACGGATCTGTCAGCTCAAAGTGGTCGCCGAAGACAACAGGCGGGACGACGGAGAGGCGGTGAGCAGCGGCCGGCGATCTCGTCGCGTCGTGCGCCCCATTTCCGCACTCCAGCTCGGCCTGCTCGACCTGCTCGGCCTCCCCCCCGCCTTCTCTCCGTCTCTCCCCCCCTCGCTCTCCTTCCCGTGGCCTGTTTGCGTGAAGGAAGCGGTATGGCTCGCCCACAGTGCGCAGGTAGCGCTCAAAGTCGTCCAACGTGACCTCACGACCAGCCTCTAGCCGCGTAAACGCCGCGTGGGCCCCAGCAGAAGCCCCTGCGGGCCGTGTTCCTCCTCTCTCTCTCTCTCTCTCTCTCTCTCTCTCTCCTCCTCCACCGAGCGGGCCAGAGAGCGAGAGCGAGGGCAGGCTGGCGCGCAGGTCGTCGAGCGTCCACTCCGCAAGGTCGTCGGGCAGCCCGAGGTAGTCCAGCCAAGACGGAGAAGGATTGTTGGTGGCGGCGGAGAGGAGGAACCGCGACGCCATCGGCGGGCCCTCTCTCTCTTCTCTCTCTACTCTCTCTTCTAGTCTCACTTCTCTCACTCCTCTCTCTTCTCTTTCTCTCTCTCTTATCTCTCACTTCTCTCTCTCTCTCTCTCCTCTCTCTCCTCTCTCTCCTCTCTCTTCTCTTTCCCTCTCTCTCTCTCTCTTATCTCTCTCTTCTCTCTTTCATCTCTCCCCTCTCTCTTCTCCCTCTCTCTCTCTCCTCTCTCTCCTCTCTCTCCTCTCTCTCCTCTCTCTCCTCTCTCTCCTCTCTCTCCTCTCTCTCCTCTCTCTCCTCTCTCTCCTCTCTCTCCTCTCTCTCCTCTCTCTCCTCTCTCTCCTCTCTCTCCTCTCTCTCCTCTCTCTCCTCTCTCTCCTCTCTCTCCTCTCTCTCCTCTCTCTCCTCTCTCTCCTCTCTCTCCTCTCTCTCCTCTCTTCTCCCTCTCTCTCTCTCTCTCTCTCTCTCTCTCTCTCTCTCTCTCTCTTCATCTATCTCTCTCCCTCTCTCTCTCTCTCACCTCCACCTTCGCTTCCTCCCTCCGTCGGAGTTTTCTTGTTCTACGAGTATAACCTTAGTGCTGTGGGTCGACAGTCCTTAGTAAGTAAGTAGTAAATAGCCAAGGTCGTGTTGGGTTCCGTCGAAAGAGACCTAGCGGCACACGCAGGAGGAGGGAGAGGTCCCAGCCGCTAGGGACCGCAACACCCCGCCCAATCCCGCCATCCACACACCCAGAGCCCCTAATGAATAGTAATATTGATTAAAATAACTGAGCTTTAGTATCACTACGACTCTATGACTCTATGACGAATTGGAATTGGAATGTGGAATGGCGAATGGCCCAGGGCCCAGGGGGCCTGAGGGCAATGGGGAAGGAGGCATGGCGGCAGCACGCGCGGCTGAGGGAACGACTTCGGAGGTGCTGACGGGCTGCGGGCTTGGGCGAGGGCGAGGACGGCGGACGGCGGCGAAAGCGACATCGAACGAGCGGCGAGAGGCGAGGGCGAGTGAGAGGAGGGCTGTGATGGCAGGGGCTGGCGAGGGAAGGAGGGATTGTAGGGTATGAGTATTAGACGAGAACGAGACGACGAGAGCGAGAGCGACGGATGACGACAGGACGACGGACACAGACACCTTGGAAAACACTCCAGAGACGGAGAGAGAGAGAGCGAGAGAGAGAGAGACTCCGCAGCGATGGCCGGAGGCCGGAGCGTGTCTCCCTTGTAATTTCCCACATGGCGGAGGGACGCCCCACGCCGCCCGAGGCGGCTCGTCAGAAAGCCCTCTCAGAGCCCATCCAACCCATCCAAACCACACCCGCGCAAGCGCGCGGGGTGGCGAGCACTGGCACCGAACAGGTTGCCACCTGCCACCATGGCTCTGCGCATCATGCAGGGGGTCTTTGAGACCCCTTCCTACAGTGGGAAACCTTCCCACCCCAAGAGCACCTCATGTGGGAGGGTAGCTCAGCTGCCCTCCCCATGGTGGAAACCTCTACCATCAGTGCACCCAACATGGGAGGGCACTTCACAACCATCACCCCCATACGGAGAGCACCCCATGCCTCTGTTTTCCAGGCGGCTTGCCTTCATTTGGTCTCCTTTCCCTTCCAGTCTCACCCTGCCATGAGCCCCCCCCGCGAGCACCCCGAAGGAGAGGCCCAGGAGCACCACGTACGCGACGAGAACAGCATCGCCTTGGCTCGGCATGAGGGCGCGCCCCGAGAGGGTCTCCTTCGACAACGCCTGTGCCATCCACAACGCCTGGGGAGCCTACTCGCCGGGGGATGGGGTATAGGGGCTGTGGATGGGAAGGGGGGGGCGTGCCTCTCTCTCTCCGCGCTCCCGCCCCCAAAAATATCTGACGAGCAAGGTTGCTCTCCGGCGGGGGCGTCTCGTCCGCTCTTTCGCGGAGACACGCCCTTCAAGAGGTGTTTCCCTGTTTACTCATTATTACCTTGTAAGCTTCCTCGACTACGACATGATATTCTTCATTTAGCTTGTTAATGTCACGAATAAATTTGCCGGCATATTCTTGAGAGTACTCACTGGCGATCTCAATGAACAATTTGAGCTTTCGTTGCAGTTCGTATAGTTTTGTGTTATTGCTACGTAGTGATAGCAGCTTCTTTTTATTGAATACCGGGCAGTAGTCTTCTAAGGCTGTGTCGTATCTTTCCTTGAATTCTCGCAGATGTTTTTTTAAGTGATTGCTAACTTCAGGTTTGGTAAGTACGTAGTTCTCGATATGGGTTACGGGACCCCTCATCAGCGCCAAGTCCAATGTGTCAATCTCTTCCAGAGCTTTAGACAAAGCTGTCCATTCCTCATCGAGAATTCTTGAGACAGCGTCCCTAAACGAAATTGGTTCGGGTGTTTTCTTGGCCAATTCCTCAAGGGTACTTACCATAGTTGTGTAATAATCCACTCGTTGTTTGAACTCAGCCGCCATTTTCGCATAAGATCTAGTCTGTCGGGCTAACCCATGGGTTTGGTACTCTTGCGTTAGATTAGTCAGGTTTAACTCACGTTTTATCTCTTTCGATCTCACTTCGGCAAGTTCCTGCAGGTATTTCAAGACGGTGATTAAAATCCCGAGGTAAATGCTGTAGTACGACAGCCACTGAGCTGTTTCGCCCGGGTTGAGGGTCCCTTTGTGAGCTTTCGATTCTTTTTGCAATCGGTCCAACTGTTTCAATCTGGCAAATGCCTCCTTCATAGGCGAGAGCGGCGGCGGCGAGGGCGAAGAGGGGGAGGGGGACGGAGGAGGAGGTTGCCCGGTGGGAGGAGAAGAAGGTGGTCGCCCGGTGAGAGGATGAAGGGGATTATTCAGAAGTTTTGTTACCAAGCCATGTACTGACCCAGTCACCGGGACTGCAGTGTCGGGAGTATGAGTGAGTGCGAGGGTGGAGAGGCTACCCATGTTTGAATTAGTAGCAACGATTATATTTTGTAAACGCAACTGTCGTACAAGGACCTAGTTGTGAAGTGCCGTTTGGTGTTTCGTGACGGGTTTTACCTATCCCGCTACCACGAACCCCCAGCCGCGCCGCCACCATCGCAACTTCCCCCACCACCCCTAGGATTGGGACTCCCTCGTGGTGGCCCCGCATCGCGTATTTGGAAACGAGGGGTACCAAATGAAGGCAAACGACCTTGAACTTGTTGACACAATTCTCGTCTTCACCCCACTCTTGTGGGCCACTAGTACCAATCACTCAGTGCCCTGCCTTGGGCCCTCTTTCAACACTAGACTCCCTCTCCCACTCCCCCTTCACACTTCAACCAACCCAAACAGCACGAACCACGAACCCCCCCGCCCTCTGTTCAAAGCACCAAAAATTTCAATTCAAGACACATGTTGATACACTCCCCGTTTTCCCCCCACGCTTGTGGGCCACATATACCTACAACTCAGTGCCCTGCCTTGGGCCCTCTTTCAACACTTCACTCCATCTCCCACTCCCTCATCCCACTACAACCAACCCAAGAAGCACAAACCCCCTCGCCCTCGGTTTCAAACACCAAAAATTTCGACTCAAGACCAGAGGGAGGACATGTCTTGAGGCGGCGTCGCTGCCCATGCCTAGCGCAAGGGTATTGCGCCCCCACTCAAAAAAAAAAAAATCTTTCTGAAGATTCGGGGCTACTCGCCTACTAGCTATGGGTCACACCTGTGCCTTTGCTATCTACACCGCCCTTAACTTCCCTCCCTCCACCTCTTTCCCTGCCCCCCTTCTTTCCTTTTTCTTCGGTTTCCGGGGTCCGGCCTCGGTGCACTACCTGGGGCCTGGTTCGGAGTGTGGGGCTCGGGCAGGCCTTCCGAATTTGTCTATAGTGTCGTGTGTGTCTGTCCGTCTTCGTCTTGGTTGTGTTATTTGGGTTTGGTTCCTAGTGTCCCCGGCATCAAGTTCTAGTGGCGTGCCAAAGCTTCAATTGCTAAGGTTGTCTTACTCCATGATCCCCTCGACAGCGTGGACGATCCCTAGCTTGGTGGTTAGTACCACTAACTCTGCATTGGGTCTAAGTCCGCCTTTGTCGTTTCTATTAAAAATGGGTCTCAAGTCGTTCATGTCTACCCTTTTCTTTGGTTGCCTGCCCATGCCCGCCTGGGCTGTCCTCGTCAAATCGGTTTCTTGTGCGAATAGGAGTGCTTTGCTCAACAGGGCATATCTCTCTATGGTTCTTATCAGTACTGATTCCTCCGAAAATTTTACACCATCGTAGTGTATCCTATAGAAGTCCGTGATTATGTATCTCCATGCTAATAGGTATAGTATACATAGTGCTTTCGGGGCGTCTCCTTTCGGGAAAACGAATAGGTTATCTATAATGATTTCTTCTCTGCTCCTTTCAACCTCAGGTGAGAAGCGTGCGACTTTATTTAGTTCGCCTAGAATGTTAGTTATCCTGGGGCACTCACCTAAGTGGATCGAGGATTCCTCCGCCTCCCCACATATCCGGCATGTTTTATCTCTGCCCGGAAAACGGTTATATGTGCCTACTCGCCTGTGTGTGATATGTTTGAAGTGCAAGTGCGTGTCCCGCGTCGTTATCATTGGCGAGGTGTATAGCTTTGCGAGATGCGCCCATGTGTCGTCTGAGGTTTGCAGTTTATCCTCCCACTTGTTCAATCCCGTGTGGCGTTTGCGCTTGCGTTTCGCTTGCTGGAGGGCCTCGGTGATATGTTCTACACCGGTGCCGTCCAGCGGCGTCTTACCGTCTAGTGTGTATTCGTCTGCTAGCGGGTACTCTAGCCTCTTATTGGTTTTGTACCCTTCCCCCCAGTGCGCCGGAGGGGATGGATCTAAGTTCGTGGGTGCGGTGTGCAATCTTTCCCCGACTATGGGTGTGCCTAAGTATGAGAGCTCCGCCTCATACCACTTTCCTTTAATGCTCACATAGTATTCCCCGTCCATTGTTATTCGCAGTTCGGGTGTCGGTTCCTCTGGAGCGCTTTGGTTGTCGGTCTCCTCGCTTCTCGCTGGTGCGCCCCCTATTTCGGCCGCGCTGTCTGCCGCCGCCATCAACGTCGTGGCGTGTTTGACTATTATGTCCCACGTTTCTAAGAATTTGTCTCTTGGGATATATTCCCCTGAAATTGTATATACGTGTCGTTGTTCCTGAGGTATTGCGCGCATTCTTCGCTGCTATATGGCGCGGTCGCCGCGTGGTCTTTGAATACGTTGTGTATGGTGTTGCATTCGAGCTTATTCCACAGCTTTGCCCATTTGGGTTTCATATTCGGTCCCGGGTGCGTTGGGCTACCCCACATGGGTTGTGAGAGTGCTCCCTCCCTACTTACTTTCAACGACGTGAGCTCTAGTTCACGGATGTTGTTTAGCGCCAGCTTCCAGAACGCGGGTAGTTTACTTGTACCCGTTATTCCATCGGTAAGTTTGCTCGTGGGGATTGTCGAGAGGACCGCTGCCCTCCCTAAGTTTGTCCGGCAAAACCACGCGTCGAGCACCTGCTTCCACTGTGCTTGGCGCGCGTCCAGATAGTTTAGGATCCATTTTGCTTGTAGTGCTTTGACGTGGTTGCTCCAGTCTAGCAGTCCCAGCCCGAGGTGGGGCCCTTTTTCCGAAGAGTTTTTAGTGGGAATCTCGGGATATTTTATCCATTGTAGCCGTCGTCCGGTGCGCTCGTTAGTCCACATAATCCTATCCACGGATCTTTTGATTGCCGTATGGAATGATTTCGGGGCTGCAAGTGTCTGCAACCAGTATCTAGGGATAGAATATATAAGGAAATTCGCCACCTTTGTTTTCCCGTGTATAGATAGGTTTTTGGTTAGCGGTGCGTATATAGTGGTTTTCTTCTCTATCTTGTCAGCTAATTTACGCCAGAATTCCTTGATGGCCTGGGGCCCCCCTAGCGGGACTCCCAGTATGGTCGCGTATTCGCTTCGTTTCAGCCACTTATATCTTTGGAATCTCCCGGGTGGGCGCTTCCTCTTCAGGGAGCCCATCCTCAGTCCTTCGAACTTTTGATCGTTGGGTTTGCCGCACGAGGCCGCCGCATATCTTTCTACCCAGCTGAGAGATCGCGCCAGGCTGCTGTAGTCTGCCGCTAAGAGTTGCGTATCGTCCGCAAACTGACTTATCTTAAGTTCGGCACCGTTAACTACGATGCCTTCAATGTCTTCGTCCTCATTTATCGCTCTGGTGAGGGCTTCTGCCGTTAAGAGGAAGGCCAGCGGCGAGAGCGGGCATCCTTGGGGGACGCCGCTCGCTATGTTGAAGGGGAAGCTTCTTCCCCCGTTCGCCTTTATGTAGCGGATTGGTTTAGCCTCGGAGTTCGTAAGAGCCTTCGCATACCTCTTGAAATTTTCCCCGAATTTTAGTTTGTCGAGGACCAAATGGTAGAATTCCCAGTTGACCCTGTCGAAGGCCTTCTCCCAGTCGAGCGCCAGGAGGAGTCCTGGCTCCCCCGTTTCGTCTAGGTATGCATTCGTCAGTTGTAATAGATGAGTGGCTTCTCCGATCAACCGTTTCGGGACGAAGCCTAATTGGTCTTTCGAGATTATGTTCCCGATTACTTTTTTTAGTCTATTTGTAAGTACCTTGGCCAATATTTTGTAGTCGCTTTGCAGGAGCGTGATGGGTCTATAGTTCCTTGGATCTCTCGTGTCTCCTTTTTTATATAGGAGTATTATGTCGCCTTCTCTCATGGATACGTTAAGTTGCCCCTGCTCTAGAGCTAGATTTAGCACTCTAAGAAAGTCGTGTTTCACTAGGTCTATGAAGCTTTTGAACTCCGCCGGTAGCGCGTCTGGCCCCGCGCTCTTGCCACCCCCTATTTGGGTAATGGCGTCCGTGAGCTCCTCCATCGTTATTTTCCCTTCTATTGCATCGCTGTCGTGTTTGTTCATCGGGCGTGTTTCTAGCGTCTCTTCGAGTTCGTGGTCTCTGGTGTTGCGGCGTTCCTGGTATAGCCATACGTAGTACTTGCGGAGTTCGCTTCGTATTTCCGCATCGTCTGCGGTCGTGTTTCTCATGTCGTCCCCCGGGACGTTCCAGTCTCTAGTGATGAAGAGTTCTGGGATCGCGCTGTTAGAGGCGCGCGTTTGAAATCTCTGAAAGAATTCTTTCGTCATCCTCTCCTCACATTTGAGAGAGTCGAAGCTTTCTTTGATCGTCGGTCTGGACTTCCTGCGAATCGCACCTATCTTTTCGTTGAGTTCGCGCATTCTATCCACTTTCCTCGCGTTTGGCTCGCCATCGTTGAGCTCGATCCCAATCAATGCAAGCTCTTCGACGGCCTTTGCTATTTCCTGTTGCTCTTTGTTCTGCCTTGTTGCCCATAGAAGGTAAATTGCCGCCGCCTTTTTCGCGTTGCTCCACGCGTCGTCGATGTCTTCGTCCGGTGTCTCAGGTTTTATGTGGCTTCTCCACAGGTGTGTTATAACTCTCCGCGTGTCTTCCGCGCCGAAAAGTTCGCTGTCTATTCGCACGTCGTATGTGCGTCCGGGTTTGAACCCTAATACTTCGAAGGTGCCCACCACCGGGAGGTGGTCCGAGGCGCCTTTCCCCGTAAAAAGTGACGGGTGTGGGCCGATTGTCTGCCAATTGATGTTCGAGCATACGATGGGGGAATAGATCCTGTCTATTCGCGTGTGAACGGTCCCCGAAAGACGGGTGAAGCCCCCTTTGATATTACCGTTCACTAGATTGTATGCGTCCATTAATCCTATCTCATTCATAGTCGTTCTTAGTTTGGGTCCGTGGGCGTTTCCATATTCCTCTCGGTCCGTGTGCTTCCTTGTGTCTCTCTCCACATCTTCTACACAATTGAAGTCGCCTCCCATAATGGTATCGTGTTCTCCTACCACGGGGCTCGTTTTCAATGTTTCTATCTGGGTGGCTCTCAAATTAGGCGCGGCGCTCAGATATATAGATATTAGTTCCAATTCTTTAGATTCTATTACGCATCTAACTCGTAGGCATCTGCCTTCGACTAGCGTTTCCGCCGTATCCGGTAACATTTTCACTCTTGGGGAGGAGTCGCGGATCGCAATTCCCACCCCACTCGCCGGGTCAGTGATGTTCGCAGGTGCTTGCACCATTTGCCATCCCAACGCTTTGGCGGTCATGCATGCGCGGTGTTGCCTGCCGTCTGCGTAGGCATGAAGCTCTTGTAGAAGTAGGATGTCCACCCTCGCTTTCCTCGCTTGGGCTAGCACCGAGCCTAAGGCGCCGTGCCCGGCACCGTTGATGTTGTAGGACACGATAGTAACCGGTCCCTCACCTGGGTATCCAAGGGTGGAGTTGAATGTGAGTGCGTATATGATCAATGCGTTGCCGCGACGCGACAGATGGGCTAGGCATGCGTACTTGTGGAGATAGCGGCATTCGGCACCTAGGGTGCAAAATCCTCCCTTTGGTTGTTTTCCGGGATGTCCGGCACTCGCGCGCGGAAACGCGCATACAATTGTGCATGCGCCGTCTTTCCACGCGCCCGGATAATCGTGCGATCGATTGCATGCTTTGCCCTCGATATTCATGGGGCACTTCCCGTTGGGGAAACGTTTGCATAGCTCGAGCGAGCCCGGGTTGATGGCCTCTTGGATAGTCTTCTTCGGCGTTGCCGTGCGCTTGCGCTCTTCCCGCTCAAGTCGCGCTGCTTTTTCCTCTGCGCACACGCACATGCGAAGGGGGGGTTGGAAGGCCATAGCGTAGTCTTTTTTGTATCCTTTGCATCCCTTTGGACCTGCGTGGATGTACAGGTTCTTTATGTCGCCGCCGAGCTCGCGGCAGTTTCGGACCGCATACTCGATGGGGTAGGGGGCTCCGTTAACGCTGAGAAGTATCTTGCGCGGAAAGTCGAACGATTTGAACGAGCCTTGCTTGGGAGTCACATAGAGGTGGTAAACCTCTTTCTTGCCTTGGGTCACTAGCACTCCTTCTTTGGTGAGGATCTTGGTCCTTTCTTGGTTTCCTTGGAGAAAGTAGAAGCCTTGGTTTTCGACCGCCTTGGCGAGCGTGCTGATCGTGATAATGCTCTTCAACTCGAACTTGTAGTTGCGCACCACTAGGTGCGCCGAGACGTCTTGGAAAGCGCCAGCTACCGCTTTGTCGGACGCCCGGGGTAGCCCCTTGAGTTTCTCGTCGAGAGTTTGATATTTGACCGCTATGGGGCACGGAATGCCCGCCTTGCGAAAGTCGACGACGTCTTTGAACATCTCGCGAAATTGGTTCGCGCAATCCGCCGTAACCATTATTTCCCATGGTCCGGAGGCGCTCTTAGACAGAAAGTCGGGTTCAAGGTCGACGCCTTCAAGTTTGTTGAGATGCGCGACAATGGCGCCTAGGGTCTCCTCGTCTTTGGCCTTGTGGCCCTTCTCGTACGCCGTGAAGGTGATGACGATTTTATGAGAATCCGGAAACTCGGCCTCTTCTTGAAGCTCGGGCTCGAGGTCTTCGTCAAGGAGGGCCACCTGTGTGGCCGTGGGGGGAGGCAAGGTTAGTCCTCTGCTTTGTCTTGCTTCTCTAGGGTCCATTTGTCTCAGTGCGTCAACCGCGTAGTCACTCCCTCTCGCGGGTTTTGCGTGGAGTGTCTGTTGTGTTGGCCCAAATTCGTGTTTGTGCTGGTTATGTTGGGCCTCTGGGGCCGGTGCCTTGCTGATCGTTCCAGCGCCCGAGGCGCGGTCGTCTGTGTGCTTCTGGGCGTCTCTGGGGAGTGTCTCCCCGGTGTCGTCCTCCCTGTTGCCGCTGTCTCCCATGATGGGGGTCCAAAGCTGCTCTTTCCAGTGCCTGTTTTGATGCGACATTTCCCCAATGGGGTCCTGTCTTGTATGGCGCCGGGCCGGCCCCTCGCGCCGGAGCACGAGGGCGGTAACGCGGCTGTGTAGGGTCCCGGCCCGGGGGCCTTCCCTATGGGTTCGTCCCTCTGGTGCTTTGTGGTGGGTGTGGCTGTGGATTGTGCTGGAGGTGTGTTGCCTGCTGGCTGGTGCCAGCATGGCGGCCTTGTATGTGCCGTTCGTGGTGATGCGCGGGCGCGGCCCGCCGGCTCCTGTGCCCACCTGACTGGGGGGGTCGTCCTGGCGCGGTCGCTTCGGCGACAGCGGCGTCTCCATGAGCTCTTCGTCCATCATGGCGAGGGCAGCGGCAGCGAGAGCGGGCGGCGGCGCGCGCTCCATGACCCTATCGGTTTAACGATAGTTGTTGCGCCCCCACTCAAACATCTCCTTCCCCAAAGCTCCTCTTTGAGGAGTTGCTCCTCACCCTCCCATTAGGCCCCCTTGCCTGCGAGACCAGAACAGGATCCTGGCGTGGGGGACTGTTTGAGTGTGGAGGGAGGGGTGCTCTGGCTAGCGCAGGTAGTAAGCTAGTGAAGAGCTGGGTGGCACAAGGGGGAAGGGTGCTTGCGCTCGCCGCGGCAGGGAGTCCTGTCTTGTGTGCGCGCTAGTCCCGTTCCTTTGCCGCGCCGCGACCCATAAAAATTTGTTAAAAATTTAAATTTAATTTCCCACATGGCGGAGAGTCCGAAGGGGAGCGTCATGTCGCGCGACCGCGGCGATCATTTCGGATACAGATCGCAACGAGATATCCTTGCGACGAAAGAAATCTTGCCGTTGAGCGTGAATGAACCTTCTAGACGCTTCTAACGAACAACCCTGAGTAGCAACCAAGCAGGGGGAAGAAACACCAAAGGGGCCAACCAAGGGCTTGCATGCAACTTGCATCAAGGGGAAAGCGATTCCCTCACCCAAGAAGCGAACCTACACCGATCTCCAAGGGGAGATGGCAAAATTAAACCTCAAATCTCGAGCGGATAGATCAACCGACTCGCTCGCCAAAACCTTGACCGAGAAGAAAGAAGCAAGGACCTACAAGCCAAGGGTAGCGGACCTAGGGAATGTGAGAGGAAATTTCCGAACGCCAACGCGAACGCCAAACGCCGGAAGACAACGAAACCCTAACCAGGCTAAGCAGAGCACCTACGAAGAACAGGCCTGGACGACAACGATAGTTAGCAAGTCCCAAGAAAGAACCGGAACCCAACGAGAAACAATAAGCCTTGCAAGAACCGGAACCCATGGCAGGGGAGGAGTGGAGAGGGGGGGGGGGCTCGTGCCCCCCCATGGGTGAACTAAGTATAAACTTATTTACACTGCGCTAGCATCGATTCGCTAATTCTTATGCTCTTTCTCTTTCTTCAATGGCCAAAAGCTAAAACTTCATCTTGCATGCCATGGCGGTGAGGGTATCTACATTCCAACGCTTTGGGTGGTTTGCCTATCTTCAACGCATTGTGTATCATGCGGCCTCCCATGCTCTAGTTGCTATTTGGCGTCCCTCCAACGGAAATGCAAAGGCCTTCGCTCGGCAACCACCACGCCTTCGACTAGCCCAACGATTCCACCGCCCAGCGGCGTTTCGAACGGGCCTATTGAGTTAAGGTGCTCCGTGCTCTATCATTTGAGCAATGCCGCAGATGCGCGACGGCCCGTTGCTGGGGGCGGGTTGCGCAGCTGCCGCTCAAGGAGGCTCGACGCCCTAGCCACTACACCAAGGGCAGTGATTTATACGTACGGCAGAGGCTGCCTATCGCGATGGATCGAAGCTCGGACACTTCCGCCGGGACTCGTGACGATCTCGCTGCGTGATAGCGAAAAGGTACGTCGAAGGGTGTCGCCTCCCAAGCCTAGTGGTGTGTTCATCAGCGCGAGCGGCATATGCCCGGGGCGCAAGCCGCGCCTACCCAAAGCCAGGCGAGCGTTCACCCCGGCGCCCGCCCGCTGCCAAAGCTCAGCTGCGGTACTTGCGCCCCGGCCCGGGCCCAAGCGCGACGCTTCACGCGTTGCGCTAGCCTCATTCTCGATGAGGGATGCGCGTTTTGTATCCGGTGTCGCTATCGCACTCGGCTCATATGCGGGGCGTACGGTGGCGGCGCCCCCCCCTCGTCGTGAGGGCGACTCGCGCCGCGAGGGGGCGTGTGAGCGGTCGCCGCGCTCGGAGGTGAGGAGGATAACGCCGATGAAGGTGAGCGAGCAACCCGAGCAAAAGGCGGCGATCGACGCGTACGACATCTGCTCAAAGTCATGGAAGAGGAAATTGGAGGAGAGGATGGTGCAAAGGGTGAACAGCACGTAAAAAACAGGCACCGTCTCAGTGTTGCCAAAATTCTCCATAGCAACGTTAAGGTAGCGAATCTGCGAGAGCGGTACGAATCAGCGGCACAGGGAGCTAGGTGGGACGCTCCGAACGAGTGAACGCATGCGGAGGCATACATGCTTTTGAGTGCCCCGTCCCCCCCCCCCCCTCCTGACCCCCTTGCGTCAGCGTACGGTATCGCAAGCACATTCCTTGACGAGTGTTTAAAGCCACAGAGCCCCCCTCCGCGGTCACAGGCCGCCCGCACCTGCAGGACAGCTGTCACGACGAGAACGAGCAACAGCATGAAGAAGACGGGTTGGCCCATCGGCACAGGCCCACGGCAGCAAGCCCACATGTTGATCATAGTCGAGACGCCCTTGCACGCGAGCACGGTGACCGAACCAAGCATCGAGCACAAAAGCACGTAGTAGCTTACGTGCGTTGAGCCGTATTGGTCTTGGAAGCCAAGCATAAACGCAGTGGCGAGCGAGAGGCACGCGATGTACCCAATGAACACGTGGTCTTGCACGAGCCGAAGGAAGGTGTCGATGTCGGGATCGGCCGGATGGGAGCTACTTGAAAGAACAATGATGACGCCGCCGCCAATGCATAGAGCGCAGCCAACAAGGTCCCGCGCGCGCAAGCCCTCTCCGAGGACAAGCGCGGCGATGAAAGCATTCGATAGGACGGAAACGGCACCGAGCGGCGCAATGAGGGAGGCGGGCGCGAAGCCGTAGGCGGCGAAGTTGCCTAGCTCGCCTATAATGGTGGCGAAGAAGCCGATCCACCAAAGCGGGAGTGCAACGTATGGGCGCGGATCCGCGGAGCTCTGATTGATGTTGTGAGCGTGCTTCGTCAGATTGAGCGCGATCGAGATGAGTAGGTTGCCCACGATGGCGAGGCATATGCCTGTCATCTGCCGTGCTTCAGCAAAGCGGACAAGCGGCGGGGTAGCGGGGCCCATGGGGCTGGGGAGAAGGCGTCAAAGAAGGTGAAAAAGGTGGGAGATGCAGGCGGATGACGGAGAAACCAAGCGAGCGGGGAAAGTGCCCGGACAAACGGGACCAGTGAAGATGTTACCAGGGAAGAGGGGACCAAGCGCAAAATGAAGGGTGCGTGATTCGGAAGGCGGAAGAAGAGGCCGACGAGGCTGACTAGAGGAGAAGAAGAGGAAGGATGCGGGGAAGGAATGGAGGAAAGCGCGGAGACGGAGGGCGCGTGATGGAAGAAGAATGAAGAGAAAGGAGCGGCAGCTGAAGAGGCTGCTCAGTGGGCGGCACGAGCGCAACGAGTCCTTTCCCACTACGCACCCACCCACTTTGCTCACAAGCCTTACACCCTCTTCTCTCACACAGCTTCCCAATCCCCCTCTCTTTCTTGGTCTCTCGTTGTCTTTCTTGGGCTCTTTCCTCCTCCTCCTTCTCCTGGCACCGGAGAAAGAGATAGACAGAGAGTCAGAGTCCAGAGACAAAGAGAATTCCAGTGACAGAGGCAGAGACAGGGATGGAAAGAGAGAGAGAGCGCGCGTGGGGGGTGGGGGTGGGTGGGTGGGTGGGTGGGTGGGTGGGGGGGGGGGGGGGGGGGGGGGGGGGGGAGAAAAGAGAGAGAGAGAGAGAGAGAGAGAGAGAGAGAGAGAGAGAGAGAGAGAGAGAGAGAGAGAGAGAGAGAGAGAGAGAGAGAGAGAGAGAGAGAGAGAGAGAAGAGAGAGAAGAGAGAGCCGCGGCGGTACGAGAGTTGGCTGGCCGGAGGACCGCAAGGAGGTAGGCTGAGCCTCTGTGTGGGAGAGGTGGGAGAGGGAGGGGGCGGGGCGATGACGAGGGGAGAGGGGGGGCGCGGGAGATTGGGAGGGAGGGAGGGAGGGAGGGAGAGAGAAGGAGGGAGAAGGAGGGAGGGGAGGGAGGGGAGGGAGGGGAGGGAGGGGAGGGAGGGAGAGGGAGAGCCGCGCCGTGCGGCGGAATGGGGTTCGTTCTCTTGTGTTCATTCACAGAGACTCTTCCCACGTCGCGCGGTCTATTTTCTCTTCTATCTTCTATCTTTATCTTTCTCTCCACTGCTGGCTCGAACCATCCAGTAGTATTTGTCTATTTGTGGATGCTTCGTGTTGCGTGCTGCATTTTGCCAGTTTTGCACCATGGGAGGAAGAAGACAAAAAACGTGTCAATTATCTCGCCCCGCGCGCGGCTTTGCAACGTCACTAGCCACGCCCGTCCCCCCTCCTCTCTCCTCTCTCCTCTCTCCTCTCCCTCACTTCTCACTTCTCACTTCTCACTTCCCACTTCCCACGGTACGACATCTCCCCTCGTGCTCTGTGCTCTACTTAGGGGCACAGGTCTCGTGGGGGTGGTGAGGCCGAGCCGGGTGCGCCGGCCCCCAGTGGTGAAGTTCCCGCCTTCCTCCTGTGCCTCTGGGTGGCCCGCTTGTGTGGATGGTGTATGGTGTCTCGGTGTCTCGGTCGTTTCTCCGCGATATCGGTTACTCCGAGATCGGTCATCGGTCATCGATTCGCGATTGGGTCGTGAGAGGGCTCGTGTCTTAGACGTATAGACGGTAGACTGTTGTCCCGTTTCAGGCGAGTTTCGCTTTGAGGTCTAGTGCTTGCGCCACTAGCTTAAAGTTGGTGCTCATTACTCATTACTCGTTATCAACTTGCCTTGTGTCTTGTTTGTCTTCTGTCTTCTGTCTTCTGTTCTGCGAAGATGCGGGTGCTAAGTTCTAGAGGATTCTTCAGTTTGGGTCTTGTTTTCTGTTTTCTTTCTGCCGTGGGGAGACACATAATAAGAGACTTCTACAGAATAGAGTTCGAATCACACACATACCACTACATACCGGTCTTAGAATCTACGCTAATAAGGTTCACTACCATGGTGAGGAGCATTGTCCCGTCAAACGGCCACCACCGAATGCGCACACGCACGGCGGCCCAGGGCAGAAAACCTAAGCTAAAGAAACCGCTAGAGCTTAGCGCCCCCATCTTTATAGAAAACGCCAAAGGAAACTTAACACTGAATGATAGCCTCGGCCTCGTGGCAGAGCGGCAATCGGCATAGCCGGAAAGCTCGCCTGAAGGAGAGGCGCGTCTCCCTCCACGAAGACATCCCAGAAGAGACGGGCGCCGCGAGCAAAAACGACACAGCAACAACGAACCGCTTACACCAGCACAACGAGAAACGGGCCACCTAGAGGCACAGGAGGAAGGCGTGAACAGACCACTAGGGGCCGGTGCACCCCCGCCCTACCCAACCCCCCCCACAACCTGGGCCCTCCATTGGTATCATATTGATCATTCCATTAATGACATATCCAACCTCACGAACATCTCGTTTGATCTTTTCTTTCATGCCGATGTTCCCTCGTAGCTTCTCGTCAATGGCAGTTCTGAAAGCGCGCACCAGGCTCTTGACAAAAAAACGATCGCTTTCAAAGGAAGTCGATCAATTTTCTTTGGAGGGAAACCAACATGGGATGAGATATCGTGATTTCAACGATATATCCACCCTGCCCCAAATCGAGTGAATGGAGTCAGACCACGTGTGTGTTTCAACATGTGAAGTGTCAAGTTGACTCAAGTAACCTCCAGGTGACAATGAAAGGTGTTAGCAGGGATGGGGATAATTGAACGCTTTTGGTCTTCATGCAACTTGCGTCAAGGAGAAAGATTCCCTCACCCAAGCAGCGAATCTAAATCGATCTCCTAGGGGAGATGGAGATGGCAAACCAAGGACCAAGGACAAAGATTCCCTCACTCAAGCAGCGAACCTAAATCGATCTCCAAGGGGAGATGGCAAACCAAACCTGATTGCCTCCAGAAGCAGGTAAAGAAACAAACGCGGGGAGATAGCGAATTAAACCTTTTTTGCAAGGCGCCTGGGAGGAAGAAAGGTGGGGAAACTTCCCTTCTCTTCGAGAGAAAGAGAGAGGGCGCTCCACAACCCTAGATCCTAGGCGTCCACGCGAAGTTTTTGACCGAGAACGAGAACGAGGGAAGCCTAACGAGCGTCGATTCGCGAATGCGACAGTTGCACGCTCCTCATGCTCGCCCTCGGCGCCACGGTGCACGCCTTCGAGCCCGTGCCCGACTGCTCAACGCGTCCGTCCGCGCCACCCCCGGCTCATGGTAGGGTGAGACTCCCCGCGGGAGGGGAAGAAACCGGAGGGAAAGCAAATGAAGGCAAGCCGCAAGCAAGCCGCCTAGCGCTCGGTACACGGTACGCCGACGAGCATGACAATATCAAAACGATTCCCAATACACCTAACGGCCAAGATGAATTCCGCATCATTCTCCATTATGGACACCATATCCCTCTCGATCGCACCGGCAAGCACAACACCATCCGTGCCCGTGCACTCGCAAATTAGCAGCGAGCCGCTGTAGCGACGCTGCAGAACTTGAACACGTCATTCTACACGCACGATTTGGGCACGCGCACGCCTCTCGAATTGACCAAGCTCTCATTAACCTCAATCTTGGGAAATAAAAGCACGACTCATCTACGTGCAAAGCCTGCCTCAAGAATTGTCGTCGCGCAAACAATGGCCAAGGCAGCACGAGCCTATAACCAAATATTCCTAGTTTGGCGAGTGCATCACTAGTGATACCATAGGCCCCTTTCCTCGGAGTCTAATTGGTCAATACGAATACGCGGTTTGCTTCTACGACCGGGCTACGCACTACCCGCCCGTCTATTTTCTCAAATCGAAGGATAGCGGCTCAATACTGAACGCGGCGAACGAAGCAATTCATGATCGATCAAATGAGATTCCTCTCGAAAACAGTGCCACCGGGCGTTGTCGACACCTGGCACTGCGATAAGGGCACCGAATTTACCGCTAATAATGTTTTGCTTTTGCAGCACACACATACTCTTCGCTAAAACAGTGTGTAGTAGGTAATCACCCAAGTCTAGCGCGCAAACCTCCCTTGCGACTGGACTCCTCTTCTTCCTCCATGCGGGCAAGTTGGTCTAGCCTGCCTTCCACGCTTCCTTTCATGGAGCGCTTCGGAAGTGCGCGTCCCGGCAAGGGCCTTTTCACTGCGGTCATCGACGGACGCACAAATGAAGAGCCAGCTCGAGAGCATTCGCCTGCTACCTTGGACGCGCCGCTCAGTGCCCGCCTATGTGGGATCACGGGCTGGAAGGCTTGGTTCCCGCTTAAACCGACGCTCCACCCTCGATTGCCGGTCCTTCTCGCCGCGTCAGACTCCTCATCGCTGACGTCATCGTCGACGAGACCAGTGCCATGCGGGTCATGGCGGGAGCGCGGCTTGGCCGCGAAGGAGTCGTTGCGCCGACCAACTCGAAGCCCAGGGGAAGAGTCGTCCTCCGAGAAGCGACTGCTCCGACGCGAGCCTGTGAGTCCCCTTGAGCTGCAAAGAGCTTCGAGGCGAGAAAGAGCAGCTGAGAAGTACGCAATATGGGGCCAACACCGGTTCAGCCGTGTGCGGGCGGGGCGAGTGATGGCAAGGCTTGTCAACCACTCGGTTGCCGAGGGCTAAGCATCCGCCCGCACCAGCCCAGAGAAGCTAGGATACGGAAGATTTCGCCATGGTCTAAGTGGGCTCGCAGTGTTGGGAGCTCAACATCGTTCGCGGCCGCATACCTGCAACAGTTTTCTGGTCTTTGCACAAATCGCAGCACCATGACCTACTGCCCTCGCTGGGTGAACTAGCGGTTCTAGCGCAGCACGCGGATGTCGCCTTGGCTGCGGGCGCATCCCCATCAGACGCGATATGGCGCGGCTGGCCATGTCCTTCCATGGCGCTAGGGATTCCTCCTCGGATAGGCTCCTCCCCAAAGTGCGCCAGCAATGTGGCCCTCCGGCATCCGCGTCGTTGGGTGCAATAGCCAATCACGGCATCGAGCGCCGACAGACGTCGCTCGAGTATGCGTTGGGCGGAAGAGCCAGCTGTCGAAGCTGTTCGCGCACCGCTCCGTCCGACATGCCTCTCATTGTTGGCCGCATCCGATGATGCGCTGACGGCCACGTCCGAGGCAGAGGTCGCGCAATCCCTGCAGCCCGACTCCGCTCCCTTGCGAAGGATGAACCGCACTAGATCAACGTCCTCGTCCGAATAGTACAGGAGAGCTTGTGCAGGCAAGCCATCGCGGGCGGCGCGACCAGCTTCTTGGTAGAGTGCCTCGAATGATGAGGGCAGATGCCAGTGCACCACCTGGAACAACGCGGTGATGGGATTGGAGGGATGCGCGCCCCTACCCTCGCGTGCTCAGGATTAAGCACGCTTTGGTGAACCCATCATATTCAGTGTCGTGGCAACACGAGTTCCTTGGCGCAGGCGTCATTCGGGGGATGGCGCTGTTGGCTCACCATGCGCACGTTGGGTTTGTCAATTCCCATCCCAAATGCCACTGTCGCCACTACCACTTGCACCTCATCCCTTGCCCACGCGGTCTGCGCGGCCGTGCGAGCCGATGCATTCAGCCCAGCATGGTAAGCGCAGGCGCGTACACCGTCCGCACACAGCCGAGAAGCGATTTCTGAGCACGCGTCGCGCGTCGCACAATACACAATTGCAGTTGGGCCACAGTGCTGAGCAGAAACCTTGGCCGGAACGAGCAGGGTGGGCACACCGACGGCAGCAGCTGACTGAGCAAAACCCGATGAAGAGGACCCCCCGCCACTCGCGGCCCGCGCGTGCATGCAGGAGGCGCGCACGAATCCAAGTGTGCTGCCTGCTGAAGGCGGGAAATTCGCTATTAAATCCAACGGGGACGCCGCTAAATCGGGCCGGCCACGCTCAGAGGATGTGAGCTGTCGCAGGAGGTGGGCGTACGCGTCCTCCTCATTGGGCATCGCGTCTTTGAGCATCACGGAAAAGGAGATCTCCGGCCGGTCGAACGGCAAGTGCACCTCAAGCGGCGGGCCACGCAGATGCAGTTGGGCGACTAGATCCTTTCGCACAGCAGCCGAGGCGGTAGCCGAGCACACCATTAGCGGGACTCCCGGCAGGCGTTCACGCACCTGACCAATTCGCAGGAACGCGGGCCGGAAGTCGTGGCCCCAGCTTGAAACACAGTGTGCTTCGTCGACGGCAAGCAGCGTGAGCAGCTTCGCAGAGGCAAGCCGCTCAAGCGAGGCAAGTAGCTTGGCGCTTGGTAGGCCTTCGGGCGCAACATACAGCAGGTCGAGCTGCGGGCTCGGCCGCGCGTTTAGCGCCGCAAGCGTGGCCGAGTTGACCCTTGCCGGCTGCGAGGACGAGAGGAATGCGGCACGCACGCCGCGTTTGCAGAGGGCGGCACACTGATCGGCCATCAGTGCGATGAGTGGTGAGACGACGAGCACGACGCCATCCTTGAGGACAGCGGGAAGCTGGTAGCAGAGCGACTTCCCGCCACCCGTCGGCAGGTAGACACACACGTCACGTTTGCCCGCGAGCACCGCGGCCACCGCCTCGGGCTGTCCCGTCCTGAGAGCGGAGAGCCCAAACACACGCCGCGCCGCCTCGACCATTGGATTCTGGGGAACATCGGGGCTGATGGCCAGAGACGAAGAAGGGGTAGAAGCCTTCTCTACGGCTGAGGAGGCTGAAGCGGGGGGGCGGCAAGGCGTGGGAAGGTTGGGGTGGTGTGAGTGGCCCTTGGCCACGCGACCGCCCGGCTCGCAGGGGAGAGAGCGAGGGGACGAGGAGGAAGGGGTGGAGGAGGGAGGGGGTGGCGGCATCGGGAGAGAAGGCGGGGAGAGCGCCACACTCCGCGAGAGAGAGGGGGTGCGAGAGAGGGAAGAGTTGGGTGGAGAGAGAGAAGAAAGAGGGAGAGAAGGAGAGAGAGAAGAAAGAGGGAGAGAAGGAGAGAGAGAAGAAGAGAGAGAGAGAACAGGAGAGAGAGAAGAAAGAGAGAGAGAAGGAGAGAGAGAAGAGAAGAGGAGAGAGAGAAGGAGGAGAGAGGGGGGGGGGGGGGGGACTCGCTTTTTACTTACTACTGGGCGCACACTGTGCTAATAGAAGCGAGAGAGAAGAGAAAAGCGCGGGAACGGAAGAAAAATACTACTTCTACTACTACAGTAGAGTAGTACTACTACTACCCTGTATGGGAAATACGTACTCCGCATCCTAGATGGGAAATACGTATTTACCGTATTTGGACAGAGGCCAAATACATATGTATTTGGCTGTATTTGAAGCGCGTCCTGGGTTGTAGGCCTCGAATGTATTTGAAATGTATTTGTATTTGGCCATTTGGCCGGAGGCCAAATACATATGTATTTGGCTGTATTTGCAGGCCCCAGCACCGTATTTCCCATCTAGGCTCCGCATGTACTCAACTCCTAGCATCCCTGTCCTTCCCCTTTGGTAGTTTTTTACCATAGCTGTTTGGGAAGTCGCGTTCCGTCAAAAGAGGACCACGATCTGTTTTCTTTTAAGTTATGAACAATATTGGTACAAAACAAGGCTGTGTATAGAAACTTTTTTTTAAAATAAAGTCGCCGTATACGAGATGTTTCGTTTACGCAGCACATGTGATTACTTGCAATCATTGAGCACGCCGTGCGTATGCGCATCGACTTCCCCCTCGCGAGGGCGCCGTGCGTGCGCATAGAAACTTTTTTCCCTAAGGCCCACCTTAACGTAAAGTAGCCATATACGAGACGTTTCGTTTGCGCAGCACGTGTGATTGCTTGCAATCATTGTGCACGCCGTGCGTATGCACATCGGCTTCCCCCCCCCCGCGGGGCGCCGTGCGTGCGCATAGCAACTTCCAGGAAGGTGCACGCCGTGCGTTCACTCTTTTCGCGGGGGCTCTCCGCCGCCGTCACTTCCTCCGCCCTCTCCGCCGCCGTCACCTCCTCCGCCCTATTTGCCGCCGTCATCCCCTCCGCCCTCTCTGCCGCCGTCACACACACGGAACGGGTTGACATGCGCGCGCACGGCGTATCCGCGGGGGGACCGATGCACATCGCGCCGTGCCCATGCACGGTATGCACCGATGTGATTAGCGAAGAAGCTTTGACGCTGAGCTCTTCGCCAAGAACTCCGGCTCAAGGTCCACTCCCTCGAGTTTGTTGAGGTGCGCTACAATGGCGCTGAGGGCCTCCTCATCTTTGATTTTGATGCCCCGGTCTGTAGAGGTGAAAGTCATGATGATTTGCGAGTTGTCGTGTTGGTAGTCGTGATCTTCTTCTTGTTCCTCCCCTCCTTGGGGGGTTGCCTGCGTGTGCACGTGGGGTGGGAGATTCTTGATCAATTTTTCAAGCGTTTGGTGAGTCGTCGTGTGTGAGGTGGGGCTCCTATCGGCTCTCTCCGCCTCGTGGGTTGTTAGGGCATACCATTCATGGTGCCCTGTTGTTGTCGTATGTTGGTGTGTTGCTGTTTGTGGGAGTCGCAGCCGCTGGCGCGGCTGCTGTGTCTCCTTGGGTGCGCGTGGGTTGTGCATGGCTTGGTCGGTGTAGTCTCGTGCTGTCTCTCGGGCTTCAGCTGACTCCACTGCGGGTCCCATCGGTTCATGTTGCTGAGTCCTGCAGCTGATGCTGCAGGATTCAGCAGTTTTTGTGATGGTGGTCTTGCCGACCGGCCGGGTCCGCGCCACGTGCTGGCGCACGAGGTCGGTGCCGCGGCGTTGTAGGGGCCCAGCCCTGAGGCTTTCCCTATGGGGAGGTGGGCCCTGAGGCTCCTCTTGTTCCTGTTTTCTGGTGGTTTGTCTGTGTTGGTGGCTGTGGTGTGTTGTGTGGGGGCTGGTCTTGTGTTGTGTGTGGCTCTGTGCGCGTGGCGGGGTGCGGCTCGCGGCCACCTGGGTGGGCGAGGCCTCTGGGAGAGGACGGTGTGGTTGCGCGGCGTCGGCCATCACTTGGTCAGCCGGCGCGGTGAGGTGGGCGAAGAGAGAGGAGGGGAGCGTGGCGCGCTCCATGACCCTATCGTTATAACGATAGTTGTTAGACCCTAGGAGGAATGTTAGTGCCCGAAGCCCAACGTCAGCGAGCTTGGGCTCACTCATCACCACGTTTCGAACTGTAGTCGGCGCTCCATTTCCATCTTTGCAAGCATGCCCATCGCCTCCTCCATTGAGTCCACGAGGCATTGCGTCACAGCAGCATCAGCAAGGGCAGCGCGCACAGCTTTCGGCATTTGGTTGGCGGCACCACAGACGTAGATGTGAGTGCGAGCGTCGGCCAACAGGCGGCTACGTAAGGAGGTGCAGGCGATCAGCCCGAGCGAGCTCATGGGGCGAATGCAGCGGGCACAGCTCATGCGAGCTGTTTCAAAGGCTTGCAACCGTGCTAGTGTTGGGGGCATGGTGGAGCGCGTCGGAGCGGGCTTTACACGCGCGAAGAAGGCAAGGCACACCCGAGTTGTACTTTGAGGTGAGACTCGGCCATCCGGTGCTGGACGTACACCTTCTTGGGTCCCTCACGCGAGAAGGCGACATGCACATCGGCCAGGGTACCCTGCCGTGCATACTCGTCCCATTCTGCCGCGTATAAAAAGTCGTCACCTCGGCAACGGCAGCCAAAGTAGAGAACGCAATGAGAAGTAGGAGCAGGATCAGGCGCCTGCGGGACTGCAGCCGATGTGCCACAGCCCGAGCCGGGCGCTATGGGAAGCGCGCCCGCGTCGCGTAATCGCTCAGCGTGCCGGTGTTGGATGATTGCGCGTAGCGGTGCGATGCCGGTGCCGGGGCCGACCAAGAGTAGTGGTCCGTTCAGGTGCGTCGTGGGCGTTGACGGTGGCGCTGGCGGCAGTCGAAGGCAACCACGGCGCAACCATACGGATACCGACTCGCCGGGCGAGAGCTTTGCGAGGTAGTTGGAGCAAACGCCTATCCACGTCGGGGTCAGGGCTCAGGCGGTGAAATTGGCAACTGCGTGCAGCTTGGGCACAGTTGAGGCTGCGCAGCCAGTCCTGAGGCCATGAACGTCACTATGACGGAGCGCATTGAGGCAGCGGAAGGGGACTCACCTTTCCGTGGCGCCTGCATAATGGTCCGGTACGAAACGACAGCAACGGTGAGGTGAGCGACCCCAGGGTGCAATAGCGGTGACGAGGCGATGGAGAAGTAGCGATGCCGCAGAGGCGGGATGATCTCAGCGTAGCGTTCAAGCGGCGGGCGCGCCGAGCGGAAGTCATGGAGGACCTCGGCCATAGTGCGACGAGGACGTAGCGCGTACACCTCCAATTCCGCCCATGCTGTCGCTGAGCCTGCAGCATGTGCGTTGGCAATGGGGGGTGAATGACGGACGCCATCATGCGAGGTTGGGCACGGCTGGTCTCGCGTATGACGTTGTGGGCGGTACGGCGGGGCCGGGCCGACAGGGACGCACCAAACTCGGCAAGTCGTTCGCGCTCGTCCGGATCGGTGGCGAAGCGGGCCAGCCGCTCAAAGAAAGGCCGGCGCGCGACACCGAATACGTCGAGTACCCGGTGGAAGAGCTCAAAGGCGGAGGTGTTCTCCATTCCGCGCCAGGTGCGCCACAGTGGGCTGGAAGGTTGCAGCCGGAAACGCGCGTGTGGCTGAACTATTCCAAGCGCATCAAGCAACGCCTTGGTGGCCTCTGGATCGTTGCGTGGGAGCACGGCCAGAGCGTCGCCTGGTTGGTGAGCAACAGGGAAACCAGCGAGGTCCACCTCGAGATGGCGTACCTGCAAAGGCGGGCAGATTCAATGCCATGATGGGTGCATAGCGCGGCATGGGTGTGTGGCTCGAGCGCAGTGAGGAGGCCTCGGCGACGCATCTGCTTTGGCAGGCCGCACGCGTGCGACTAAATGGGGGCGACTTGAACGAGTGCTCCAAGGTTGTGTGACCGCAGTGCAACCTCACCTCACGCGGCTGGCCCTCGCGCGTTATCCGTATATTCACTAACACGCGCGCACTCCAGGGGTTGTGTGCCGAAGGCGGCTGGTCCGCCCCAGCCGGAGCGCCAGTCCCAGCGAATCGCCCGGCTTCAGGGCCAGTGCACGGGGTGGCGGCGCCCCTAGCTACGGACGAGAAGTCGACGTCATCCCGTTGGCTCGTCTCAACGATAGGAGTGAGGGTATATCGCGGGGCGGGAATCGCGTCCGCTGGCGGTGGCGGCCTTAGTTTTCGACCGAGCACACTCTCAATCTGCGGCCACAGAGCCTCGCACCACGGGTGGAGGGCCTCATCCAAGCCAGCGTTGTCCTACAAGGGGTGGTGGTAGAGGAAAGCCCGCCCGCTGGGTGTGTGTCTGGAGGGGTACAGTCGGCCGGCCGTTGGAGACGAGGGGGTGAACAGGATGTGGCAACGAGTGGGCCGCACCTGGTCGTCTCCGAGTCCACAGGGCAACAGGGGCGTGGCGCCTAGCTGCGCGAGGCGCCTATGGAGACGCTTAGCAGCATAGTTGAACTTGGGGTACCCTGAGTCTCCCAGCCCGAAGGTGGCGTATCGCAGCGACCCCAACGCTCCAGCGGGAAGGTCGCGGCGAAGGAGAAAGGTCCAAAAAGGCCGCATCGCGTCGGGCACCTCGCCCTCGCCCGTAGTCGAGACGACGAAGATGGCGAGTCGTTCGCGAGGCAGCGAACGCAGCTGCAAGGTTGGCAAAAGGCGGCAGTGGGTGAGAGACAGGTCGGGCTTGGCCAATACCTCTCAATTTCCGATTATCCTTTCCAAAGTGCGTCCTCCATATCTTGCCCCCTATTCTATTGTGGAAGCAAGGCAGCTCAATGCCATCACAATAGCCAGCAGCAACAAGATCAGCAGCTGTCTGCACAGTGCAGGACCTCTGCCGTGATCCCACATCTTCGAACCGGCTCCGCAGCACTCAATACCAAAGCGCTCCTCTTCCTTCCTGCTCTCCCTCCTTCCCGTCCTCCCTTCCCTCCCCCTTTCCTCCCCCTCCCTCCCTTTCTCCCCCTTCCCTCCCTCCCTTTCCCCCTTTCCCTCCCTCTCGCCCTCCTCCCTCCCTCCCTTCCCTGCCCATCCTCTCCTTCGCCTTCCCTCCCTCACTCTCCCTCTCTCTACAGCGGCGGGCGCGACGCGCACATCGTATGCATCCATCGAGACGCACCGTACCTCCACCCCCCGCTCGCTCGCGCCTCCCGCCAGCCCCTCCGCCACGTCCTCCGCTGTCCCCGTCTGAGAGCCGAACAGCACCACCGCCTCGCACCCCATCGCGCCGCGCAAAAGAAAACCGAAAAAAAAATGCGTCTTCCTTCCGTCCAGCAGCGTCCTCTCAGCCTGGCAGAGCTTAGTTTATTTAGATAGGAATACGGAATACTAGTACAATAATGGCTACAGTACTACTTGTCAGAGTTTTCGAGTCAATGCTTGTTCAATCCTAGTGCTGAGGGACCGTGGCCCTCGTGGACAAACATAGAAATATGGGCAAACAACACCCTAATGGAGGACCACCCCACATATGCCTCCGCTCTCCTCAAGCCAAATCCAACCCAAGATAACAACGAACATGAGAGAGACCTTGGTCCCCCCTTTGACCCGGACAATCTAGATGAAGCCACCTTTTACACCACTCCACAATCCGAATACCTCGCCCAAATTGGCGACAGCTGGTTCAAAATCAATCTCAACATCTTAGGTGAACCCTACAATATCGGACAAACCAACGCACCCTTGGAGAGAGCATCTCTCTCCACCCCTTTACATTGGGGCAATGCGCTGGACGGCCCGGCCGAACTAGCCTACCCGGTCCCTCAAGAATACCAACTCCTCCCACACAAAAAACCCCTTGATTCGCTCAATGTGAAGATCTTGACCAAATACTTTGCTAGCCGCCGAAAAGTAAAAAAACAAAAAGCCATCAAGGCATGGGAGGCGCGGTTCCCCATCCCTCCTAAATTATGGCCTAAAATATCACAATTGTACCAATTTAACTTCTTAACTCCGCGAGATTCCCACCTACACTTCAAGCACATCCTCCATAGAAGAATTAACACCTACAACAGGTACCAAGGGGCCGATCCCTCTTGCCGCTTTTGTAAGACCGAGCCGGAATCCTCTACCCACCTAGCGGAATGCCCCTCCATAGCCCCTGTCTTCGAATACTTAGAGAAGCTCATGGACATAGACCTTCAGGGTCAAAACACACCATTCCAAAGACCTTTTTGCTACCCAGGTAGCCACCCATGCTCCGGATACTTAGCTGCACTACCTTGGCCTTGTTCCATTTGTGGGGTCTCGACAGGCCTGCCGGTCACTTCTTTTTTGACGGTGTGGGTCAGAGGGGTCGTCGTGATTTGTGGGCGAGTGGATGCGTTGCTGGTGTCTGCAGGGTCTATGCCTATGATTGGCCACGTGTTACTCCATTGTTTGGACAGCTCCTCCGTGCCACCAGCTACCGCCATCCCGTATCTACTCGCGTGGCGATACATTACCACCCATTCTTACAGGGTACACTACGAAGACGACAACCTAATACCAAGCACAGAAATACTGAGCCTCGCCGAAGAGCTCGGAGTGGAGCACCTAGTGCGAACCACAACGACAGAAACAAAGGATATATATGCCAAACGAACGACAAACGGCGCGCACGGGGAACTGAAAACACGCGGATGAACAACATGACGCCCAAAAACAACTGCACCAACTACAAAACGTAAACAACGTGAGTGGGGGGAAGACACCACGGACGCAACAGAAGGCAACACTGCCAGAGGCCAGAGGGGCCAGAACACGGAACACAACAGGCCCTCCTGCAACCCACCGCCCGAACCGGGCCAAAGGTAGCGCACCACCGGAAACCGAAGACAAAGGAACGATGGGGAGAAGGAGAGGAGTGAAGGGAATAGGGGCGATGTCAGATAGAAGGCGTAAGGAACCGGCCGATAGTAGGTGTCGTAGCCCTGAATCTGAATCTTCCGATGTTTTCTGTTTTTTTTATTCCATTGTTTGGATGTAAGTTTCGGTCGCGCGCCCTCTCAACCCCCCCACCATTTCCCAAGGGCATATTTGTGGGATGTGCCACACAAATTCACAAGTGAGTGTGACTGGGATGGGAGCGGTCTTGTTGGGGGTGCTTACTATACTTAGAGACCTGCACATGGTGGCCAGTCCTGTGCTACAGGCGCGGAAACGGGAAGGCCTCCATGCCACGACGACGCTCCCGTGGGTGGAAGACGCTATGCCACGTGGACCGGCCATCCCGTCCCCGAAGAGCCCAGGTACGGGCCCCCATGCACACATCTCTATCAACTACTGCTATGTGAATGGTGAAGGCGGTGTTAGTTTAACGACTTTGCGGTCGTGCGGTGTGAATACAAAGCAAGTGTTCACTCAGGAAGGAAATCGGGAATCACACGCACATCAGGCACATAGACATAGAATCTCGAGCCAGTGCTGCTACACAACTCTAGTTGTCCGTCCTCCCTAATCTCCGTGATCTCACCAGCTGAAGCTACTCACTTCAGCTGGTGACGACAGCGCTGTGCCATTATTCCTGCGCGCTCGCGCCACAACACGCATGCCAACCGCGAGGTCACAGAGGCTGGGCTGCGGCGCCGATGCAAACATCTGCCGTAGCCTTTTGAGCCTGACCACATTGGACTTCAGCCCCACGAAGCACTCGCACTCCGCGTACGAGTAGTACTTTGACCCTACCAGGTGGCGGCCCCGCACAAACTCCCGCGTGCACCTCCTTGCCATCTGCCTTGGTGGCAGAGGCGATCGCCTCGCCTCCTCCACCTCCTTGACCTCCTTGTCATGCACTGGGCACTTCCAGTGGCACTCTCCCTCACGCTCGACTCTCACGGCACACAGAGGGGGCTTCTGTGCTGTTGCTGTCGCACCGGCCTTGCTGCCCGCGGATTGCCGGTGGTTCAGGTGTGTGCCTCAGTCGCCCAGGCCGCCAGGATCGTACCCCGCGCCATACATCGGCCACCGGTCCAAGTACTCCAAGTGGCCGCAGATGCGCGGGCCGCGGTGGCTCTCGCTCGCACTCGGGCAACGTTTTCCCCTAAAAGCCTCGAATTTTGTCAGTGACAGCGACCTCCGGTCTTTCGCGGAACGCATATTTTACGTCAGATCAGTCAGCTCCAAGATTGGAGCACGATTTCCCCCCCCATTAACCTTTTAATTCATGTAAAGATGACCTACTCTTCAGCTTGTATGGCTACCCGAATGTGCCGAGGGATGTCCCTGAAGCTCCCCTGAGAGCTGGTGGGCTGGGGGTAAGCCGGTAGCGAGCAGTAGAGAAGAAAAGGGTGCGGAAGCTCCAATTTTGGCGCTTCGGCAGTAAGGAGTTAAAGCTACCGGTAGTCTTCGTTGCGCCCCTTCTACCGCTTACCGGGGGGGGCATTTCTTCAGACTACCACCTAAAATGGTTCGTCAAACATAGTAAATCTCCCCTAAATTTTGTGTCACTCTTCTCCCAGTCTTGTAGAAGATCATCCCTCTCTCCCCCCATCGAAGAAGCTCGGCCACACCCAGTCTAGCGGCGCCGAGTGGCACGAGAATTGGGCGGAGCTCGGCGGAGCTGGATGCGAGGCCCACGCTTCATCAAGGATTCCCTCGAGAGATGAATCCGTCGACTGTCCACACCCCGGCGGTGTGGATCGCCCGGCTTTGCTTATCAAGTCGACGACGGGGAGGCGATGGTTCGGATCTCAGCGATGATTTGGTGGAAGTGGAAGGGGGGGGGGAGGGGGAGGGGGGGGCCGGCGAGGGGGGGAGGAGGATGCTGGCTCTCGGCCGCCCGCACGACCTGAACGCGGACCGCAGCGCGAGTGTGCCGCCGCGGAGGGCGGCGATGCAGTGGGAGCCGCTTCACCACCAAGATCGTGACCCCTGCCTCGAGCCCTTTGCCCGAGAGGACTCCCACTGGCTGCACCACCTCGAAGCCTTGCTCTGCGCAGACGGCGCCCATAGCCAGCTGATCGAGCTTGACCGCGCTAAGGAGCTGGAGCGGTCACGTTTTGACCAATGTATTCTCGACGACTTCCAACCGCCCCTGTCCGCGCGCGAGCGAGCACTTCTGCCGCCAGGTCCACACTCTACCTACTCCAGCATAATGAGCACCTTCCCACAGTCGCACCAGTTCCATCGACTCAGACAGACTCGACGGGCTGTCGACCTGGAGGAGTGTGGCAGCCCAGTTTCGCCACACATGGCCGCGAGGCTTGTCAATAAGACCCTGTCCAAGGGTCACGCCCCGTCGGGCTCGCCCGGCAAACGCGCCTCCTGCTGGGCAGACAATGATCGATCAATGAAAGTCGTAGCCCACCAGCACGTCCAGCTCAAGATGAGCGCAGGGCGCAAGCGAATGGCCACCGAAGCTGGCCAAGCTCCACACGCCAAATACGCACGTAACAGCCGACGCTATGTCGTTCAGAGCGACGGGAACTCCGACGGGTATGCTGAGGCTGAGGTCAGAACTTCTCAACATGCTCACGCCAAGCCCATACCGATGATGGTAACCGCCACTCCGCCCTCGACGATTGGCGTCCTTGGTGCCATCCGGACAAGTTCGGGCCCCGGCGATGGATGTCAGACAACAAAGTGCGCACCATCAATAAGCAACGCTGCTGGCTCATCTAACAACAACGATGCCCAACTATTGAAGGCGCGTGACGCCTGGGAGCAGCTGATCGTCACGCTGCCGGTGACGAGAACCCGCAAGGCCTGGCTCCCCGATCCTGACCTCTTCTTCAGTACCGTCGATCAAGGAATCTTTCGCGACACCGGGCGGCAGCTAGAGCAAGAGTACTTCGTTTGCCGCGCCGAGCAGGCGGCGGGCGGCGGGCGCGAGCTTTGCAACGAGTTTGTATCCAAGCTGCGTCGGGTGGGAAGCTCCTACTTGATGCATCTAACATCGCCTCCAACACCAACTGCCACGCACGCTGTGCAAGCCATTCAGATGCAGCACGCAAGGGCGTGGCAACATGCAGACGCTGCTATTGCCGGCGGCGCGTGTGCACTGGGCTCGGCCGCGCCTATTCTTGCCCAGGAGGAGCCGTCGCGCCTTGACAGCGTTTCAGCATCCCCGGTGCTCGATGAGGAAGACACCGCTGAGGAATCTTCCACTCTACCCCTCATCAATTGTACTTGGCCCGAGCTCGAGGAGGCCTTTTTCGACGCACTTGTAGCATAACATTATGAGTGCCTTGCACTGTGCGCCACCACTCCGTGTACATTCTCGAAATGTGCCGACGTGCGAAGCGTCTGCATCACATGACCGCATCCACTAGGGCTCACTCTTGTGTCGTGAGCACATCAGGGCTATCAACGTGTATCGTGCTCGATGCAACAGTGCGTGATACTTGAAGAGTTTCGTGGCTTGTCGTGTTGGTGCAAGGCTAGTGGCAGTAGCGGCACTCACGCTCATTCATAATAAGAATATGTAATATCAGAGGGGGAAAAGACATTGGTCTGCTCCCGCCCCGTCTCTGTGGCTGCTGGGAAGGCGGGGGAGGCAGGTCAACGTCGTTGTCTTGCGGGGCGGCGGCCTGCGACATTCGAGCGCTTCGGCTCCGGCACGCTTAGGTCGCGTTCCGTCGAATATTGGACAGACTCAAGGTGAGCCCACGTATGCGCGTTTCTTGGCGTCGAGCGGGATCAGGTTCTCTATGCCTTGACACGCATGAGAGTACCTGAGGGAGATTCTGGATCAGGTCTAGTGAGAGGCTAGGTCTGTGCCTCATGGAAGACTGGGGAGTGTCAGTGTTAGAATATTATATTGTTATGTCATATAATTCCTCGATTGGTATTATCGTAAACGGACTATTTCACATTCTTGAGCGTTAGTGCCTCTACTCTCACAAGACTTGCACTAACACGCCAAGTCACGACACGCATGACCGCACCAAATCCCAAGGCACAGACAAAAATAAGTATGCACTTGATTATACCTCCCCCCTCGCAGGCCCCCGGCTACCATTGTGTGTTGAGGAAGGTCCTCAGTGGGCTTAGCGAAACCGCTCGCGTCGGCGCAAATGAATATACTATATACCGCGAGTCAACAGTAGTTTTCATCAGCTGCGACATCAACGTCGACGAAGTCTTTCGCAGGCACGAGGCAGCAACAGTATTCTTCATCAGCGATAGAGGGATTTTTTGCAACGGTTGAAACAGCGGGTGACAAGACGTGCTCTCTGCCTCCGTCGCGACGGAGTTTCAACCGCCTCGCAAAAGGACCACTCGGCAGAAATAGAGGGTTTTTGAGAAGGTTTCACTCGGGTTTCATTCGGGTTTCACTCCGGGGTTTCACTTGCTCGACTACCGAGTAAAGCTGGGTGAAACCCGAGGAAAACAACGTTCTGCAAAAGGCCTGCCGGCAGAGCGCGACGGGTTTCACGGCGCCGCGCCGACTCATGCCCACCCGCCCCTTCTCAGCGATGGAGCTGGAGGATGCGGAGATGGCGCTGGCGCTGGCGATCGCGGCCGACGAGGATCGACTGTGGGATGAGCTCCTTGCGGGCTCATCCGGCGAAAGCGCGGACGATGAGGAGAGCATCCTCGTCGCTGTCGCTGTTGACCCTCTGGGACGCTCTGCGAAGACGCGCATCGGCCCACAGCGCCTTTCAGTGGCCCGACTGGAGCGCGAGGCGGCGGAGGCCGGTGTGGGCAAGGACGACTTCGCCAGGGATGTTTACATCCGCTTTGGCGTACGTCTCCCCGACCTCCGCCGCTTCATTGACGCATTGCAACTGCCGCCCGGCTGGCGGCTGCGCGGCGGCTACATCATGCGTGGCGAGGAGGCCGCCCTCATTACGCTTCGACGCTTCCGAACGCCAGGTGAGCGCGGCATGTGGCGTGATAAGGAAGTCTTTGTAAGTGGTTGATGTGCTCCATTCTTTCTAACTCCACGAATACTTCCCTCCTCTTGTACTCAGGACCCGCCACGTCTCTTGTGTGGGAGACGGGGCGTAGTGAAGCTGCTATCTCAGCGGCGCATCATGCTGTGGTGGACCACATACACCTAACCTTCCCTCATCTCCTCGACTCCCGAGGCTTTTCTGCCTTCTCTCCCCTCTTTCCTGCCTTTGCCGCGGCGCTAGTGAGGGTGGGGGTCCCAGTCTCTAAAAAAAAAAAAAAAACATCTGAAGATTCTGGGCTACACACCTACTAGTCTCGGGTCTTCCCGTTTCTAACTAACACCGCCCTTATATTCCCTCCCTCCACCTCTTCCCCTGCCCCCCTTCGTTCCTTTTTTTTCGGTTTCCGGGGTCCGGCCTCGGTGCACTACCTGAGGCCTGGTTTGGAGTGTGGGTTTGGGCAGGCCTTTTGTTCCGAGTTGCTGTGTCTCGTGCCCACTTGGGTGCTTGTTGGGTTTATGGTCTGCATCGGTTGCGTGTGCGCCTCTTTTTGTCTGTCTGTGTGACTTGTACGTTGCTCCCTCGCCATTGTTGTGTTACTCCCTGGCCCCTTCGACAGCGTGTGCTATCCCCAGCTTGATGGCCAGCTTAGCTAGCTCCTCGCTGGGTTTCAGCCCATTTCTGTCGTTCAATGTGTACACGGGTCTCAGGTCGCTGATGTCTATTCTCTTTTTGGGTTTCCTTCCCATTCCCGCCTGGGCCGTTCTCGCCGAGTCGGTGTTTTGTGTGTAGAGTAGTGCTTTGCTTAGCGTGGTGTATCTTTCTATTACTCTTATTAGAATCGATTCCTCTGAAAAATCTATACCGTCGTAGTGTATTCTATAGAAATCCGTGATGATATATCTCCACGCTAGTAGATATAGTGTGCATAGTGATTTCGGGGCGTTTCCTTTCGGGAATATGGGGGTCCCAGTCTCTAACATGGTGGGCTTCATTGATGGTAAGTTGTGGCCCGTTGCACGACCCATCCGTGCACAAGGTGTCTACTTCTCCGGGCACAAGCGTTGCCATGGCGTGAAAGTGCAAGGCATTGTATTCCCGAATGGAATTCAGCCATGGGCCTACGGCCCAGTGCATGGATCGCGGCATGACTCCTTTGTGCTGCACATGTCTGGCCTCCTACACATCATGCATTTGTGTTGCACTAGAGCCGGGCGCGTGTATTGCTTGCTTGGTGACTCCGCTTACCCAATGTCAGCTTACCTGTATAGGATGTACAGGGGTACACTTCTTTCGTGGCAAGCTTTTTTCAATTCTGTCATGAGCCCCTTTCGTGTGAGCGCGGAATGGGGGTTCGGGAAGGTAGCGAACCTTTGGCCTTGGTTTGACCTGGCTCGCGCGCAACAGCTGTTGCGTCGGGATGTCGGAGCGTACCTCCGCGTGGCCAATCTGTTCACCAACATGCATACCTGCCTGTATGGAAGCATTGTTTCCCACAAGTTTGGGATGCAGCCTCCTGCTCTGGAGACCTTTATGGCTGGGGGTCCTTTCTCTTAAGTAGTGGGTGCTTTGGCTTTGGACACGTGGAATAAACGCGTACGCTATGTACTACTACTAATACCTATACTAATACTACGTGAGGGTACAAGTTCTTGATAGCCTCCTCCATTTGCTGTGACGAAAGGCCCTATTCATGAGAAATTGTCGCATCCGCGTGACAACTCGCTCACCGAGTGGACTTGTTCACCGAGTCCACTTGTTCACCGCGACAACTTGTTCACCGCGATTGCGATTCCAACTTGATCGCCGCGACAACTTGTTCTTGTTTATCGCGAGTCGACGCAACTTGTTGGAGAGAGGGAGATGCAGAGAGAGAGAGAGAGAGAGAGAGAGAGAGAGAGAGAGAGAGAGAGAGAGAGAGAGAGAGAGAGAGAGAGAGAGAGAGAGAGAGAGAGAGAGAGAGAGAGAGAGAGAGAGAGAGAGAGAGAGAGAGAGAGAGAGAGAGAGAGAGAGAGAGAGAGAGAGAGAGAGAGAGAGAGAGAGAGAGAGAGAGAGAGAGAGAGAGAGAGAGAGAGAGAGAGAGTTGAAGAGAGAGAGTTGAAGAGAGCGGAGAGAGCGGGGAGAGCGGGGAGAGAGAGAGAGAGAGAGAGAGAGAGAGAGAGAGAGAGAGAGAGAGAGAGAGAGAGAGAGAGAGAAGAGAGAGAGAGAGAGAGAGAGAGAGAGAGAGAGAGAGAGAGAGAGGAGAGAGAGAGAGAGAGAGAGAGAGAGAGAGAGAGAGAGAGAGAGAGAGAGAGAGGAGAGAGAGAGAGAGAGAGAAGAAGAGAGAGAGAGAGAGAGAGAGAGAGAGAGAGAGAGAGAGAGAGAGAGAGAGAGAGAGAGAGAGAGAGAGAGAGAGAGAGAGAGAGAGAGAGAGAGAGAGAGAGAGAGAGAGAGAGAAGAGAGAAGAGAGGAGAGAGAGAGAGAGAGAGAGAGAGAGAGAGAGAGGAGAGAGAGAGAGAGAGAGAGAGAGAGAGAGAGAGAGAGAGAGAGAGAGAGAGAGGAGAGAGAGAGAGAGAGAGAGAGGAGAGAGAGAGAGAGAGAGAGAGAGAGAGAGAGAGAGAGAGAAGAGAGAGAGAGAGAGAGAGAGAGAGAGAGAGAGAGAGAGAGAGAGAGAGAGAGAGAGAGAGAGAGAGAAGAGAGAGAGAGAGAGAGAGAGAGAGAGAGAGAGAGAGAGAGAGAGAGAGAGAAGAGAGAGAGAGGGAGAGAAAGAAGAGAGAGAGGAGAGAGAAGAGAGAGAGAGAGAGAGAGAGAGAGAGGAGAGAGAGAGAGAGAGAGAGAGAAGAGAGAGAGAGAAGAGAGAGAGAGAGAGAGAGAAGAGAGAGAGAGAAGAGAGAGAGAGAGAGTTGAAGAGAGAGAGTTGAAGAGAGCGGAGAGAGCGGGGAGAGCGGGGAGAGAGAGAG